>JAJOZX010000579.1:865000-1202500 GCA_023014485.1 Bathynomus jamesi | reverse complement strand
TCCCCACCTGGCTACAGTCTTCAACAAATCGTTGGAGACGGGCCAGGTGCCTGGTGACTGGAGGGAAGCCAACGTGACCCCTATCTTTAAGAAAGGGGATCACGAAAGTCCAGGGAACTATCGTCCCATTAGTCTCACTTCAGTTGTAGGTAAATTATTAGAGGGGATAATAGCGGATAGGATCGTTGACCATTTGGATTCCTACAAGCTGCTTGGGGACTCCCAACATGGGTTTAGACGGCATAGGTCGTGTCTCACCAACTTGCTCGAGTTTTTCCACGTCATGTTGAGTGAGTATGATAAGAGTAGGGCGATTGATATACTTTATCTCGACTTTCAGAAAGCCTTTGATAAGGTACCTCACCGCCGGCTAATGGCGAAAGTGCGCGCGCTGGGTATCGGTGGGGAAGTAGGTAGGTGGATTGAAAACTGGCTGAAGAATAGGCGGCAGAGGGTTGTAATTAAAGGGGCTAGTTCGGGTTGGGCCTCGGTCACTAGTGGGGTTCCTCAGGGTTCCGTTTTGGGGCCACTGTTGTTTATCATTTACATAAATGATATCGACGGTGGCATCGTCAGTCGGATCGCCAAATTCGCTGATGACACCAAGCTTGGGGCCAATGTTGGGACGCCCGAAGCGATCGAGGAACTGCGTGCGGACCTAGGTAGGATAGGAGAGTGGTCCGAAAAATGGCAAATGCCGTTTAACTTGGGTAAATGCAAAGTGATGCACATTGGCTACGCCAATCCCAAGTCGGACTACTCGATGTTGGGGAGTAATATCGAGGTGACTGATTTGGAAAAGGACTTGGGTGTGCTAATTAGCAGCGACCTTAAGTTTACGAAACAGTGCGTAGAGGTGGAAAAGAAAGCCCAGAAACTTTGGGTTATATCAGGAGGCAATTTCAGTTTCGGAACAAGGAGATTGTGCTCTCACTGTACAATTCCCTGGTTCGGCCGCACCTGGAGTATGCTGTGCAGTTCTGGTCGCCCACCCTCAGGAAAGATATTGAGAGGCTGGAGCGAGTGCAGGCGAGGGCCACAAAGTTAATCCCTTCCGTTAGGCATATGGGCTACAATCGACGGTTACGCGCCCTGAACTTGTTTTCGCTGAAACTCGGAGGCTGCGCGGTCAACTGATCGAGGTTTTCAAGCTCTTACGCGGGTTCAACGATGTCGATTTTAGAAGCATGTTTAGTTTAAATGATAACCCAACTCGCAACAATGGTTGGAAGTTGGATTTGAAACGGTTTAGGACTAGTGTGTGTGGGAATTACTTTACGTATAAGATCTGTGACACATGGAACAGGTTACCTTCGAAGTTGTGAACAGTTCCTCTGTGGATCAGTTCAAGAAAAGGTTAGACCAAATCTTGCACACTATTTGAGTGTGTAAAGACATTTAGGACCTCAGTCTGCGGAAATTTCTTTTCCTGTAAAATAGTGATATCTGGAACCAACTTCCCTCAGAGGATGTTTCCAGTCAAAGTGTAAATCTGTTTAAAAATAGGCTAGACAAAGTACAGAACACACTCATAGTTTAAGATTAAAACTCAGAAAACTCTGCAGGAGTTCGCTTGCTCGGTGTCTCTGTGAGCAAGCTAAATATAGAGCTATTTATATATTCTCCACTTCCTGTAAAAATTTCTTGGCTACTTTTCCAGGTCAAGGTATTTTCTTCAACCTTTTTCCGTACCGCCTCTGGCAGGGAGGGAGCGGAGGGTGGGGAGAGAGCCTTCTACTTTTCTATCCAGTTTTCTACTACTGCTAGCATAGTTTGAAAGACAAAATTTTTCCCTGGCACCCGTTGCCATTGGTACCTCCTCGGTATGGGCCGCAAGGCCTTTTGAGGTACTTCTTTTCCTTGTAACTCCTTGTAACTCTCTCTCTCTCTCTCTCTCTCTCTCTCTCTCTCTCTCTCTCGGGTGAAGCGTAGTAACTCGAGAGGCAGTAAGCTCGATCTCCGGCGGGCGAACTTTGTTAGCCTCAGGGATAGCGTAGGAGAGATGGGGTTAGAGGTTGGCGGCGATGTTGAGGGAGTGTGGAGTGCATTCCGGGACGAGTTTATGGTGCTGCAGTCTGCTGCCATACCCTCAAAACCGGTCACCCCTGCTTCAACGCAGCCTAAGTGGTTCAATCGTGACATCGCTTCGGCTATCCGAAATAGGAAAGTAGCGTATAGGAGCGCGAAGACCAATCGTTCCCACGAGAACACTGAAGCGTATGTCCGCCTGTGTAGGGGAGTGAAGGCGAAGGTTAGGCTAGCGAAACGTAACGAAGAACTACGGGTGGCAAGCCTCTGCAAGGGGAACCCTAAGGAATTCTTCAGTTATGTTAATAGTAGAAAGCCCATTAGAAGCATGATAGGTCCGGTCCGTTAAAGGACGGAAGCGGCGTTCTGCGGACATCGCTAATGTGCTTAATGAGTACTTTGCGGGAGTGTTCACCAGGGAGGATACCCGCGTCATCCCTGAGCCAGGCGTGAGGCACGAAGGTGCTGGCCTGGATGGTGTTAGATGTACCGCGACAGTCGTTGCCGATACAATAGACAAACTGAGCGTGTTTAAGGCTCCTGGGCCAGACCAGTTTCTCCCCAGGGTGTTGCGAGAAGTGCGCGACCAGGTGGCTCCCCACCTGGCTACAGTCTTCAACAAATCGTTGGAGATGGGCCAGGTGCCTGGTGACTGGAGGGAAGCCAACGTGACCCCTATCTTTAAGAAAGGGGATCACGAAAGTCCAGAGAACTATCGTCCCATTAGTCTCGGGTTGGGCCTCGGTCACTCGTGGGGTTCCTCAGGGTTCCGTTTTGGGGCCACTGTTGTTTATCATTTACATAAATGATATCGACGGTGGCATCGTCAGTCGGATCGCCAAATTCGCTGATGACACCAAGCTTGGGGCCAGTGTTGGGATGCCCGAAGCGATCGAGGAACTGCGTGCGGACCTAGGTAGGATAGGAGAGGTCCGAAAAATGGCAAATGCCGTTTAACTTGGGTAAATGCAAAGTGATGCACATTGGCTACGCCAATCCCAAGTCGGACTACTCGATGTTGGGTAGTAATATCGAGGTGACTGATTTAGAAAAAGACTTGGGTGTGCTAATTAGCAGCGACCTTAAGTTTACGAAACAGTGTGTAGAGGTGGAAAAGAAAGCCCAGAAACTATTGGGTTATATCAGGAGGCAATTTCAGTTTCGGAACAAGGAGATTGTGCTCTCACTGTACAATTCCCTTGTTCGGCCGCACCTGGAGTATGCTGTGCAGTTCTGGTCGCCCACCCTCAGGAAAGATATTGAGAGGCTGGAGCGAGTGCAGGCGAGGGCCACAAAGTTAATCCCTTCCGTTAGGCATATGGGTTACAATCGACGGTTACGCGCCCTGAACTTGTTTTCGCTTGAAACTCGGAGGTTGCGCGGTTAACTGATCGAGGTTTTCAAGCTCTTACGCGGGTTGAACGATGTCGATTTTAGAAGTATGTTTAGTTCAAATGATAACCCAACTCGCAACAACGGTTGGAAGTTGGATTTGAAACGGTTTAGGACTAGTGTGTGTGGGAATTACTTTACGTATAAGATCTGTGACACATGGAACAGGTTACCTTCGGAAGTTGTGAACAGTTCCTCTGTGGATCAGTTCAAGAAAAGTGTAGACGAAATCTTGCACACTATTTGAGTGTGTAAAGACATTTAGGACCTCAGTCTGCGGAAATTTCTTTTCCTATAAAATAGTTAATATCTGGAACCAACTTCCCTCAGAGGTTGTTTCCAGTCAAAGTGTAAATGTGTTTAAAAATAGGCTAGACAAAGTACTGAATACTCTCATAGTTTAAGACTAAAACATAAGAAAACTCTGCAGGAGTTCGCTTGCACGGTGTCTCTGTGAGCAAGCTAAATATAGAGCTATTTATATATTCTCCACTTTCCTGTAAAATTTCCTTGGCTACTTTTCCAGGGTCAAGGTATTTTCTTCAACCTTTTTCCGTACCTGCCTCTGGCAGAGAGGGTGGGGAGAGAGCCTTCTACTTTTCTGTCCAGTTTTCTACTACTGCTAGGATAGATGAAAGAAAAATAAACTTTTAATAAGAGGAACCTCCCAGAGTGAACCGAAAGGTCTTTGAGGCTTCCTCTTGTCCTTGTAACTCCCCCCCCCTGGCCGGAAATCCGTGACGCCTGCGTCGCGAGTGTTTGTCAGTTCGTAGCTGCGACACGTTTGGGTCTATCCGGCCCTGTGGAGACCCTTGGTCGGTGTAGTCTTCTGGATGGGATGAATGTCACTTGCAGATAGGCGGATGCGTCTACGCGCGGGAAAAATTCACCCCCCCCCTCCTTTTTTATATACTGGTCAGAACGTTTTTGATAGTTTTCATTGCTAGAACGCTTTATCTTATTCAGTGTATTCAGAGTTCGAAAAAAAAAAAGTTACAATGACTGGACTGCAGAAACTGAAGGCTGAATGTGCGAGGTGTGAAGTAAACCAGTGGGTGACGAACTTCAAAGAAGCCTGCTTCGAGAAGATCAACCACTCCAGCATGTGCCGCTTTTGCGAACTCATGCGGTTTTACGAGAAGCTAGAGGAGAGGGTCCGGCGGCTCGAGTCGTCCAGACCGGCTGTTGGAGGTGCGGCGGTCACTGACGCGGCTGCGCCCTCCACCCCGGAGCTCATTGATAGGATAGCTGCCATGGAAAGGCGGTCCATCGATGGACCAGACAGAGCTCTGGACCGCGGAGAAAGGGTAGAGGTGCAACCGGGGCCAGGGAACAAAATCAGTGTGAGGAATCGCCAGCGACCCATGTGGAATGCACGGAGCCGCGGCGCAAGGTGGAGGGCGTAAAAAAGGGGCCGATACAGAAGGGTGGGAAGGGGCCTACTGATGGCCCAAAGAAACCGAAGGATGTAGCTGCCGGTCGGGGTGGGTCGGGTGGTGTAAGTGCGTCTATGGGTGGCAACGGGTATCGAAAGGTCTCGGGCAAGAAGGTGCGAAGCCGAAGCCTGAGACCCCAGTTGCCCCTGTCAGGACCTCCAACCGCTTTAGTCTCCTGTGCTCGAAGGGGGAAGACATCGTTTTGATTGGGGACTCGCAGATCAGGGGCCAGAGGAAATACTTTGCTTCTGCAAACCGGGACGGGAGGAAGGTAAGGTGCTTACCTGGGCGGGGAACGGCGCACTTAATTAAAGAAGGAGGTAGAGAAGGTGCGCGTGGCTAGTCGGAGGACTGCGATCGTTGTCCACGCTGGTGGCAACGACCTGTTCCTCAAAGGCGGTAGGGTAGGTCTTACAGAAGAGATCATCACCGAGATCATGTCTCTTGTGGATGATCTAAAACTGAAGACAGGGAAATGTTGATGGGGTATTTTACTGCGGATGAATGCCAGTGACCACGCGCTCAGTAAGGTCATTGGCATCAACGAGAGGGTGCAAGACTTGTGCGTCCCGCTGGGCGTGAGGTTTATTGACCCCTTCGACGCATTTTCGTAGGTGGGACCTTTACCAGAAGGATGGTGTCCACCTCAATAACAAGGGTAAAGGTGTGCTAGGCACGCTGCTCGACCGGCACCTATACAGAATGGTGAGGTCGAGCCTGGGGAGAGATAGTGTTAAGCCGGTGGCGGACTTACCTTCAACTAAAGGGTGCGTCCAGGTACAGGTGGGTGACTCTCCTCCCACGTTGGAGGGGGCTCAGGCTCCTGCGGAAGTTGCCCCCTCGTTGGTGAGGGGCTCTTCAACTCCCGACAGCCCTTGCTGTTCGGGAAACGGGTCGTGCTAGGGGGCGGTCAGAATAGGGAAGGCTCCCTCCGTGCAATGCTTTTTAATGCTAGGTCGATTAGTAATAAGGTTTGCGAGCTACGGGCGCTCTTAGCATTAGAATACCAGGATATCGTTGCTATCACCGAGTCCTGGATTCATACTGATCGTATGGACTACGTTGGGGAGTTCGAAATTCCGGGGTATAGAATGTTTCGCAAAGACCGCACCCGTGGGGATGGGGGTGGGGTACTAATATACGTCAGGGACACGTTGAGTCCGGTTGACTGCCAGTTCCGGTCGGAACGGGAGCTGCTTGGCGTCGATCTGAACGTGGGAGGGACGAACTATAGGTTAATCTTGGTGTACAGACCTCCGCATCTCCTCCTCGAGGAGGATACAGCCCTGTACACCGAACTCCGTAGCCTGCTAGGGGATAGGGTGTGTGTAGTTTTAGGAGACTTCAACTGTCGCGGCATAAAGTGGGAAGACAGGACTGCTGATGCTGAAGGGAGGAGGCTAGTTGACTTTGCTGATGAGAACTTCCTCACTCAGTGGGTCAATGAGCCTACACGAGGCGAAAGCGTTCTAGACTTAGTATTCACGACCGAAGACAACCTCGTCACTGGCCTCACCGTTGACGAATCGTTGGGCGGGAGTGATCACGGTCTGATTAGGTTCCGTGTGTGCGTCCCTCGGGTGAAGCGTAGTAACTCGAGAGGCAGTAAGCTCGATCTCCGGCGGGCGGACTTTGTTAGCCTCCGGGATAGCGTAGGTGAGATGGGGTTAGAGGTCGGCGGCGATGTTGAGGGAGTGTGGAGTGCATTCCGGGACGAGTTTATGGTGCTGCAGTCTGCTGCCATACCCTCAAAACCGGTCACAACGCAGCCTAAGTGTTCAATCGTGACATCGCTTCGGCTATCCGAAATAGGAAAGTAGCGTATAGGAGGGCGAAGGCCAATCGTTCCCATGAGAACACTGAAGCGTATGTCCGCCTGTGTAGGGAAGTGAAGGCGAAGGTTAGGCTAGCGAAACGTAACGAAGAACTACGGGTGGCAAGCCTCTGCAAGGGGAACCCTAAGGAGTTCTTCAGTTATGTTAATAGTAGAAAGCCCATTAGAAGCGGCGTTCTGCGGACCTCCGACGCGGACATCGCTAATGTGCTTAATGAGTACTTTGCGGGAGTGTTCACCAGGGAGGACACCCGCGTCATCCCCGAGCCAGGCGTGAGGCACGAAGGTGCTGGCCTGGATAGTGTTCGATGTACCGCGACAGTCGTTGCCGATAGAATAGACAAACTGAGCGCGTTTAAGGCTCCTGGGCCAGACCAGTTTCTCCCCAGAGTGTTGCGGGAGGTGCGCGACCAGGTGGCTACAGTCTTCAACAAATCGTTGGAGACGGGCCAGGTGCCTGGTGACTGGAGGGAAGCCAACGTGACCCCTATCTTTAAGAAAGGGGATCACGAAAGTCCAGGGAACTATCGTCCCATTAGTCTCACTTCAGTTGTAGGTAAATTATTAGAGGGGATAATAGCGGATAGGATCGTTGACCATTTGGATTCCTACAAGCTGCTTGGGGACTCCCAACATGGGTTTAGACGGCATAGGTCGTGTCTCACCAACTTGCTCGAGTTTTTCCACGTCATGTTGAGTGAGTATGATAAGAGTAGGGCGATTGATATACTTTATCTCGACTTTCAGAAAGCCTTTGATAAGGTACCTCACCGCCGGCTAATGGCGAAAGTGCGCGCGCTGGGTATCGGTGGGGAAGTAGGTAGGTGGATTGAAAACTGGCTGAAGAATAGGCGGCAGAGGGTTGTAATTAAAGAGGGGTTGGGCCTCGGTCACTAGTGGGGTTCCTCAGGGTTCCGTTTTGGGGCCGTTGTTTATCATTTACATAAATGATATCGACGGTGGCATCGTCAGTCGGATCGCCAAATTCGCTGATGACACCAAGCTTGGGGCCAATGTTGGGACGCCCGAAGCGATCGAGCAACTGCGTGCGGACCTAGGTAGGATAGGAGAGTGGTCCGAAAAATGGCAAATGCCGTTTAACTTGGGTAAATGCAAGTGATGCACATTGGCTACGCCAATCCCAAGTCGGACTACTCGATGTTGGGGAATATCGAGGCGACTGATTTGGAAAAGGACTTGGGTGTGCTAATTAGCAGCGACCTTAAGTTTACCAAACAGTGCGTAGAGGTGGGAAAGAAAGTCCAGAAGCTGTTGGGTTATATCAGGAGGCAATTTCAGTTTCGGAACAAGGAGATCGTGCTCTCTCTGTACAATACCCTGGTTCGGCCGCACCTGGAGTATGCAGTCAGTTCTGGTCGCCCACCCTCAGGGAAGATATTGAGAGGCTGGAACGAGTGCAGGCGAGGGCCACAAAGTTAATCCCTTCCGTTAGGCATATGGGCTACAATCGACGCTTACGCGCCCTGAACTTGTTTTCGCTAGAAACTCGGAGGCTGTGCGGTCAACTGATCGAGGTTTTCAAGCTCTTACGCGGTTCAACGATGTCGATTTTAGAAGCATGTTTAGTTTAAATGATAACCCAACTCGCAACAATGGTTGGAAGTTAGATTTGAAACGGTTTAGGACTAGTGTGTAATTACTTTACCTATAACATCTGTGACACGTGGATCAGGTTACCTTCAGAAGTTGTGAACAGTTCCTCTGTGGATCACTTCAAGAAAAGGTTAGACCAAATCTTGCACACTATTTGAGGGCGTAGAAAATTTTCCCTGACACTGTTGCCATTGGTACCTCCTCGGTATGGGCCGCAAGGCCTTTTGAGGTACTTCTTTTCCTTGTAACTTCTCTCTCTTCTTCCTCTTCTCTCTCTTCTTCCTCTTCTCTCTCTTCTTCCTCTCATCTCCTCTCTTCCTCTTCTCTTTTCTCTCTTCCTCTTCTCTTTTCTCTCTTCCTCCTCTTTTCTCTCTTCCTCTTCTCTTTTCTCTCTTCCTCTTCTCTTTTCTCTCTTCCTCCTCTCCTCTTCTCTTTTCTCTCTTCCTCTTCTCTTTTCTCTCTTCCTCTTCTCTTTTCTCTCTTCCTCCTCTCCTCTTCTCTTTTCTCTCTTCCTCCTCTCCTCTTCTCTTTTCTCTCTTCCTCCTCTCCTCTTCTCTTTTCTCTCTTCCTCCTCTCCTCTTCTCTTTTCTCTCTTCCTCTCCTCTTCTCTTTTCTCTCTTCCTCTCCTCTTCTCTTTTCTCTCTTCCTCTCCTCTTCTCTTTTCTCTCTTCCTCCTCTCCTCTTCTCTTTTCTCTCTTCCTCTCCTCTTCTCTTTTCTCTCTTCCTCCTCTCCTCTTTTCTCTCTTCCTCTCCTCTTCTCTTTTCTCTCTTCCTCTCCTCTTCTCTTTTCTCTCTTCCTCTCCTCTTCTCTCTTCCTCTCTCCTCTTCTCTTTTCTCTCCTCCTCTCCTCTTCTCTTTTCTCTCTTCCTCTCCTCTTCTCTTTTCTCTCTTCCTCTCTTCTCTTTTCTCTCTTCCTCTCCTCTTCTCTCTTCCTCTTCTCTTCTCTTTTCTCTCTTCCTCTCCTCTTCTCTCTCCTCTTCTCTCCTCTTCTCTTTTCTCTCTTCCTCTCCTCTTTTCTCTCTTCCTCTCCTCTTCCTCTCCTCTTCTCTCTTCCTCTTCTCTCTCTTCCTCCTCTCTTCTCTCTCTTCCTCCTCTCTTCTCTCTCTTCCTCCTCTCTTCTCTCTCTTCCTCTTCTCCTCTCTCTTCCTCTTCTCCTCTCTCTTCCTCTTCTCCTCTCTCTTCCTCTTCTCTCTCTCTTCCTCTTCTCTTCTCTCTCTCCTCTCCTCTCCTCTCCTCTCTCTCCTTCCTCTTCTCCTCTCTCTTCCTCTTCTTCTCTCTCTTCCTCTCCTCTCCTCTCCTCTCTCTTCCTCTTCTCTTCTCTCTCTTCCTCTCCTTCCTCTCCTCTCTCTTCCTCTTCTCTTCTCTCTCTTCCTCTCCTCTCCTCTCTCTTCCTCTCCTCTCCTCTCTCTTCCTCTTCTCTTCTCTCTCTTCCTCTCCTCTCCTCTTCTCTCTCTCTTCCTCTCCTCTCCTCTTCTCTCTCTTCCTCTCCTCCTCTCTCTTCCTCTCCTCTTCTCTCTCTTCCTCTCCTCTTCTCTCTCTCTCTCCTCTCCTCTTCTCTTCTCTCTCTTCCTCTCCTCTCCTCTCTCTTCTTCCTCTCCTCTTCTCTCTTCCTCTCCTCTTCTCTCTTCCTCTCCTCTTCTCTCTTCCTCTCTCTCCTCTTCTCTCTCTTCCTCTCCTCTCCTCTCTCTTCCTCTCTCTCTCCTCTCTCTTCCTCTCCTCTTCTCTCTTCCTCTCCTCTTCTCTCTTCTCTCCTCTTCCTCTTCTCTCTTCCTCTCCTCTTCTCTCTTCCTCTCCTCTCCTCTCTCTTCCTCTCCTCTTCTCTCTTCCTCTCCTCTTCTCTCCTCTCCTCTTCTCTCTTCCTCTCCTCTTCTCTTCTCTCTCCTCTTCTCTCTCTCTCTCCTCTTCTCTCTTCCTCTCCTCTCCTCTTCCTCTCCTCTCTCTCTTCTCTCCTCTTCTCTCCTCTCCTCTTCTCTCTTCCTCTCCTCTTCTCTCCTCTCCTCTTCTCTCTTCCTCTCCTCTCTCTTCTCTCTCCTCTCTCTTCTCTTCTCTCTCCTCTTCTCTCTCCTCTCCTCTCCTCTTCCTCTCCTCTTCTCTTCTCTCTCCTCTTCTCTCTTCCTCTCCTCTCCTCTCTTCTCCTCTCCTCCTTCTTCCTCTCCTCTTCTTCCTCTCCTCTCCTCTCTTCTTCCTCTCCTCTCCTCTCTTCTTCCTCTCCTCTCTTCTTCCTCTCCTCTCCTCTCTTCTTCCTCTCCTCTCTTCTCTCTTCCTCTCCTCTTTCTTCTTCCTCTCCTCTCCTCTCCTCTCCTTCTTCTTCCTCTCCTCTCCTCTCTTCTTCCTCTCCTCTCTTCTTCTCTCCTCTCCTCTCTTCTTCCTCTCCTCTCCTCTCTTCTTCCTCTCCTCTCCTCTCTTCTTCTCTCCTCTCCTCTCTTCTTCCTCTCCTCTCCTCTCTTCTTCCTCTCCTCTCCTCTCCTCTCTCTTCTCTCTCCTCTCCTCTCTTCTTCCTCTCCTCTCTTCTCTTCTTCCTCTCCTCTCCTCTCCTCTCTTCTTCCTCTCCTCTCCTCTCTTCTTCCTCTCCTCTCCTCTCTTCTTCCTCTCCTCTCTTCTCTCTTCCTCTCCTCTCTTCTCTTCTTCCTCTCCTCTCTTCTTCCTCTCCTCTCTTCTTCTCTCTCTTCTCTTCTTCCTCTCCTCTCTTCTCTTCTTCCTCTCCTCTCTTCTCTTCTTCCTCTTCTCTCTTCTTCTCTCTCTCTCTTCTCTCTTCTCTCCTCTCTTCTCTTCTTCCTCTTCTCTCTTCTTCCTCTCCTCTCCTCTCTTCTTCCTCTTCTCTCTTCTTCCTCTCCTCTCTTCTCTTCCTCTTCTCTCTTCTTCCTCTCTTCTCCTCTCTCCTTCCTCTCCTCTCTTCTTCCTTTCTCTCTTCTTCCTCTCCTCTCTTCTTCCTCTCCTCTCTTCTTCCTCTCCTCTCTTCTTCCTCTCCTCTCTTCTTCCTCTCCTCTTCTCTCTTCTTCCTCTCCTCTCTTCTTCCTTTTCTCTCTTCTTCCTCTCCTCTCTTCTTCCTCTCCTCTCTCTTCCTCTCCTCTCTTCTTCCTCTCCTCTCTTCTTCCTCTCCTCTTCTCTCTTCTTCCTCTCCTCTCCTCTTCCTCTCCTCTCTTCTTCCTCTCCTCTTCTCTCTTCTTCCTCTCCTCTCCTCTTCCTCTCCTCTCTTCTTCCTCTCCTCTTCTCTCTTCTTCCTCTCCTCTCCTCTCTTCTTCCTCTCCTCTCCTCTTCCTCTCCTCTCTTCTTCCTCTCCTCTTCTCTCTTCTTCCTCTCCTCTCCTCTCTCTTCCTCTCCTCTCCTCTCTTCTTCCTCTCCTCTCTCTCTCTTCTTTTACTAATTTTTCACAGCTGAAAGTCGTTAGGGGTTTGATCCACGCTAGACTCCCACATCATAAGCTAGCAAGGCGCTAATGCTTGTCAGGTCTCGCTCAGGAGCCACCTCCAATAGTTCCATTTTGCATGATTTGCGTTTCTTGAGCAAAGAACAGACCCGCCACCGGCTTTCTGTGCCTATCGTGGCTTCACCGCAGCTGTTTGTGTTAACCCTGAGGCGTTACCGAGTGGCAGTTGGAATTTCGTATTTACTTAAAGTAGTAGCAAGTTTTAATATAATTCTCAACGCCTCACGGTCGATTGGTTTGTTTGAGGGTTCTTGTTTCTATTTTATGATCTGGCGTTTTGTTTGGTGCGTATATTTAAATGGAATAATAGAGTGGCAGTATTTCGTGAATGTAGTGTACATTAACGTAATAGTTAAGGTTGTTAGTGGTGCGTTATCTAACCCATTCCATCTGGTGCTTTAAAAGTTATTAGTCATTTTTAATGTTAAGTGTTAGTGTTTAATAATTTTAGTCACTAACAAACCTGTACTGTATGCAGTCATACTTTATTTCATATCTGTTTAATGAAATATCAATTTTGTATATAATTTTAAAATTTGTAATTACTTGAGATAATTCCCGTTCAATGTCGTTCCCATTCGCGGTCCACAAGTGATAATGTACAAAAGTAAAAAGTCTACATCTGAGAAAAGCGTTTCTTGATTTGGGAAATAATGTCGCTACAGTCCCTCTCGCTGGAAACGGCACCTAGTGGGAATATGTAATATTTCCTAACAACTTATTTTCACCAATCGTTAGCCTAACCAGTCATAACTCTCCTTATTGTATCCTATCCCATCGCAACCTAACCTGGACCAAAGTGGGAAAACCGTGGATGAGAATGAAAATGACATGAATTGGGAATAGACCGATTTGAAAACACCTCGTTTGGGATTCTCACTTTCACATTCTTGGGTGCTGAATCGAATGGGAATGACGTTGAGTGCAAGTAAACCCTTTACTTGCTATAATTCATCTTATCGATTTCTTTACATTTTTAGGAAGAGATTCAACGCCTGAGTGAGAAGGAACACATTCGCAGCTCCGTTGTCCCACTAAAATACTTGGCTTGTAAATCACCCAGGAACACCACCGCCAAAGGTCCCAAAGGACTCCCCAAAACGCCCTTAAGTACTGCTAAAAAGACTAGATTCACCCCAATTGCATCGAGTACGAAACGACAACCTCTCACACCCACCACCAATCATTATGCCAACCAGACGCGTTCTTCCACTCCAAAAGTGCCCTCCACCTTACCTAGGAGAAGATCTGCTCGTCTTATTGCCTCTAAGTCCTGCTTCACTTCCAGAAATACACTTTCACCTAGCATGCCCCACCAGAGGTCTGAGTTTGGAATGTCCAGACTTGCCACGCCCATCAGAAATAAACTTAATTTTTTAATATAATGAATCGGTAATATTGATGATGATTTTATGCACATTTAGTTTACTACTTTTAATAAGCATTTTATAACGCATTTTTTTTGTAACCTAATTAGCCTTATTTTTGAAGTAACCAACTGCGAACTAACAGAAAATTTTGACGCAAATTTCATTTTTATGAAATACACATAATTGTTAAAAAGAAGAGATTTTACAAATATCACTTATATGTCTTCTTTGCTTCTGATAGCAGCTAATTATTGTGTATTTGTTAGTATGCTCATTGTTTCATTGACTTAATGCATTTCATCTGAAAATCCTTTATATGACATACTGGCAAGAGAGCTCAATGCTGATACGTACCTTTGTACAAAGCTTGTATGTAAAATCATGTAAATACTTATTTTATACAAATACCTTAAATAAAGTTTCTGGATTTAATTTTTTAACTTTTATTTTTTATGCTTTAAGCTTTTAATTTTAATGTAGCTTTTCATTAAATGAATTAATTCTTAAAAAAAAAAAAAAAAAGGAGCAAAGTAAAAGATTTTGTTATAAAGTACTGTGTGTCTGACACAAACATTCGGAAGCCTTTTCTCATTTTTTATTATTATTATTATTATTATTATTATTATTATGTATATATTTGGATTAAAAAAAATTTATTTACAAGTACTAATTTAATAACAGAACAATCTGCCGTATATTTACATCTTAAAATTTAATAAATATATATTTAGAAATCATTTGACTGTCCTGCCAGATCGTGTTTGTATGCCAAACTAAAATCTGCTCACATTTGTTATAAGAATACTTCGATTAAGGGAGGGCGCACACTGACACTGTTATCGTAACGCGAGTGTGACTCCACTTGAAGTTGTATCGCTCGCTGAAAATAACATGAGGGTTAAAGGAGAGCTCAGTTTTCTCCAATGAAAACAAAGTTAAACTTTACAAAAAGGATAAAAATTGAATTTTGATTCTTTCCAAATGCCAGTTTTGAAAGTAAATCCTCTAATCAGAGTATGGGTTTATTCTCGGTGGTCTAAATCTGGACCGGTCCTATTCGTGACCCCTGCACTAGAGGATGTCTAATATTTTAAACTCTCATTTTTAATAGTAGCTCCCGGGGACATATAAGTATGCCATATTGACCCATTCTTTCCCACCGCACTCGCCTGAGTACATCTTTAAAATTGGCACTTCTGCGCATGTTTGAATGTTTGGCAGCACTGTTAATGGTTTATATTATATCTCTCGGCCTAGTACTGCTCATTCCACCTCAATAAATAGGTTAATTCTTGTCGAGTGCTTCATAAACCAATTTTGTAATAGAATAATATAAACAGTTAAATTGGTGAAATTGCATATTGAAAGTTTACGTAGTAGATCCTCCATGCGATCTAATGGGTTAAAATCCCAACCATATCATGATAGGCAACATTAAAATTTTTGTAGAAAGTAATTAATGTTATAACTCGGACCATTAAATAATTATTAATCATCATCAGTTCGAGTTAATATGGTTCGAGGATATGGCCATATAAGGTTTTCTACAATATTTGATCACTTCGCGGTTGGTACTTTATTAGGAACTAATTAAATCATACTTCAAAATAATTTTAGAGGTCTTGATAATGTATATTAAAAATTAATCACAATAAAGTACTCTTAATATTCAACAGTAAGAATTAATATTAACTGAGATAGGGCAAAAGAAGGTTTTTGCATCGTTTCATCACTTTTAGGTTTGGATTTTAAATAAATACTTTTCAGCAGCTTTTTCCAATTATTATTACTAGCTAAACAGGGCCCGACGGGCCCAGTAATTGGGGAGACGAGCGCAGATATGATAATGGTTGCTTAATAGTAGAATTTTATTTTGAACATGTATGATCTAAGTATTTACGGTTTACTTCAGAACTTCATGGAAAACCATATTATTTGTGAATGTTGTCGTTCTTGAGCCCGATAATTATTCTCACGCATTAATGAATGTGCCTAAATGTTTGCCTGTTGCTCTTGTACACGATAATCATGTGCTTGAGCATCTCTCTCTCGTTCCCAATTTATGAATCCTGGATCTTGACGTTTGTTTCTTTTCCTCTGGAGTATCAGCTTTTCGTGACAGTTATGTACCTTGCTTCGTTTTACGTTCCATTATCCTTTACTATGATGAAAGACTGTAGCTACAATTTTTTTTTTTGTTATTACGGGCGGCAATGTGAAGCTTAAAATTTTCATGATTGCTTTCTTTTCTATAGTTTTATTGCGGTGCTTTGGCCTTCGGACCAGTAATTGGACGGGGGGGAGGTGGCTGGTCACATATATTTTCGTTCGTTACTAATCACCCCCATCCACCATTACAGCCAGACAGACATTCTGTGAACTATAGTAAAATTTTCTTTTTTAAAAAAATTTAAAAGATTTAATGTTGGTACTATTGCTTTAAACGTGATACACACATGTCGAACTCACCACCTTATCACAAAATAAATAAGAAAAATATTTCCTTTGCGAATGGCTTTCAGTTGTCATAGGAACCGAGCACATTGTAAAATGGTAAGGGAATGGGATCTATATGTTTTATAGCATTGAGAGAGAAAATGTTTGTCACCGACTACACCTCGTAGTAGTAGTTTCGTGCGTTGGTTTCTCTCCACACGAAGGTCAAGCTGGTGGCCCTGGCTTGATGGAGGAGCGAGTTGCTCTCCACTGCACATAGCTAGGTACACCCGGCTCATCTGGTACCGTTCTTAGCCAGGCATCTAGTCTTCTTTTGAAGACTTCAATTTGACCCCAGTCATGTTTCTGAGGTCCTTGGAAGCTCGTTGAAAAGTCTTGGCCCCCTGACAACCATGCTGTTTTCTTTCAGTATTGAGGAGGTCCCTTGTCGGGCCTTTAGTTTGGGAACACTATACATTCTGCCTTTCCTATTTTCCAGTGTTGTTTGGGGGGTAACTGGGTTTAGTTTGAGGTTTGGTACCAGTTTTTCGATCATTTTCCTCGTATATATTATCGTGTACCTCTCTTCTTCTTTCCAGGGAGTACAAATTTAGTTTACGTAGTCTTTTCCAGTAGAGTTCTTTGCAGCCATTGATCTTGGCTGTGAAATGTTTCTGATTATCTTTTAGTTTATTAATTTCTTCCTTGTATGGGGATGTCAAGACAGCAGTATTCATGTTTTCATATGATTACTGTTTTAAACAGGGGAATCATTACTGTCTTGTCCCTTCTTTTAAAGGTTCTTAGTACCTGTCCCACGACTCTTTTTGCTTTGTTTATCGCTATCTGATTTTTTGTCTCGAATTTGGTATCATCGGTCATTGTAACCCCCAAATCGATCGCTTTCGTGCTTTTCTGAATTTCAGGTCTGTCCGGGACATAATATGCTGTCTATTTAAGTTCCTCATTTCTACCATATCTCAAGAGCTGGAATTTCTTGGTGTTAAATGTCATGTTGTTCTCTTCCGACCAATTGTATACTATTCGGTTCGTGTTCCAATGCAAGGCCTCCACCCCTTTTACATCGCTGATTTTTCTGCTGATCTTTGTGTCGTCAGCAAAGGATGTTACTATACTATTGCTGTTTACTTCACTGTCTATGTCTGTAAGCATGATATTGAAAAGGAATGGGGCAGTACTGTTCCTTATGGTACTGAGCTGCAAACTTCCGATTCTGATGATGATGTACCTTGAATTTTGATGACTTGTATACGTTCTCTGAGGAAGTTGTAGATCCATTTTCCAACTTTGCCTGTTGTTAGGGTAAAAATATTTTAAAGTAATTGTACTTTCTAGAAAGTGGATCCTGAAAAATGGTACCTGAATACAGTTACTTCACTGCTGCACACCTCTGCTTTCATGGGAAAGGAGAGGCCACCAGAGATAAACAAGATGGTCTCCTTGTAGACTAAAAAAAATTTCATTCTGTGCATCTACAGTAAATGCCTTTTCAGAGAGTTGATAATGAAGAAGATTACCTCAATAAATTGGGGCAGGTCAGCAGTATTATTGATGAGGTGAATAAAACGTGATCTCATTGTTAATGTGCTGAATGATAATTCTTTGTTTTGCAACCACCTAAAAGCTTCTTTGAAGATAATAACTTCACCCTTTCATCCATGTGTAGTCTTCCTGGTGATAGCTTTACTTATGTTAGTAATAGTTGGCATACCACCTCATGTATGGATCATTGTAAAGGGTGTCCCAGAAGTCTGGACTCATAGGGAAAATAGACATTATATTTTTAAAGTGAAACAAACACATTTATAATGTCAGTTTTACATATTTCAGGAAAGAAAATACCGTGATGGTTCAGTATACCAATCAAGAGAAGGTGGAACTGGTATTGCTACATGTTTCCGGAAAAAGCCAGAGGGAGGCATGTTCGTAGAATAACTAACATGCTTCCCTCTGGCTTTTTCCGGAAACGTAGCAATACCAGTTCCACCTTCTCTTGATTGGTATACTGAGCCACCAGGGTATTTTCTTTCCTGAAATATGTAAAACTGACATTAGAAATGTATTTGTTTCATTTTAAAAATATAATGTCTATTTTCCCTATGAGTCCAGACTTCTGGGACACCCTGTATGTGTACATCTGATGCAAATCAGGCAGTTCTGAATATGGCAATTTTGTACTATATTAGTTCTGATCATATGCTCCTCTTAATTGAGTTTGACATTAATTATTATATTCCAATGCTGTCACAAATAAATGATACGCGTAAAGCCTCGTGTACACGATATCACTAATGATGCATTTTTGGGTGATGCATCACTGAGTGTGTACACGATAACTTGAAAGTGATACATTTTCAGTTCAGTTGTTGTTAATGTGGCTGCTGGTGCTGAACTATCAAACCCTTCTATATCAATTGCCTGTAATGCAGCATCTCGCGATTGTTTATTTTTTATTCAGGATTTACTACATCCCATAAGCAAAAGCAAGGGTGTTTCCCATATTCTTCAACAAATTGTAATGTAGTGTCGTCTTACTGCTCCACTTTTCTGACATTCTTAAAATATCAAATATTAGATTATTACTAGAATTTTAGAAAAACAATACAAATTTCAACCAGCTCTTCGTAAAAACACTGCCCTCAGTGATGTCTCACTGCTCACTAAAATTGGAAGGCAGCCAATTATCAAATAGTGATGCTCATTGGTGATATGATGATACGTCATCAACTTGCATGCTAGTTTACACGGTACCACTGAGTCGTCATTTAATGACGTATCACTAAAAATGCATCACTTAGTGATATCGTGTACACGACGCTTAAAGCGAAGTTAGACTGGTCCAGAGTTGATGCTAAGGGTAAACAACAGTATTGTAATAAGTCTGATGTACTGCTAAGTAATATATGTATCCCTAATGACACTCCACTTTGTCAGGATGTAAACTGTAGAATTCAAACATGTATCTTGGAACTTAAGGATATGTATAAACAAATTGTTTCCTTTTTCAATAATGCTAGCTGAGACCGAAATACCTTTAGAAGAAATAAAATATACATGTTTACCTGGCTGGAATGATTATGTGGCTGAACTTCATAATGCATCCAGAGATGCTTCCTTAATGTGGTGTGAACAAGGAAAGCCAAGGCAAGGCCTTGTACTACAACAAAAACAGAGGGCTAATGCCAGGTTCAAGTATGCATTAAGGTACATAAAAAATCATGAGGATGGGTTTGGCAGGATTGCTCTGGCTAGAAAGCTTGCCAGTAAGAATCCAAGAGACTTTTGGGGAGAATTAAAAGCAATAAATAATAGTGCAATATGTCTCCCTGCTGACACTGAAACTGTAACTGGGACTGAGAATGGAACCA
The DNA here is from genome assembly GCA_023014485.1 of Bathynomus jamesi. Classification (NCBI taxonomy): domain Eukaryota; kingdom Metazoa; phylum Arthropoda; class Malacostraca; order Isopoda; family Cirolanidae; genus Bathynomus; species Bathynomus jamesi. The sequence continues at coordinate 1,183,574 of JAJOZX010000579.1, read as the reverse complement.
AATTATGGAAAGAACACAACAGTGAGTTATTCAGTTCTGTACATAAGAGCAATAATATTAATTGTGATGCTACCTATAGTCCAGATATAAGAGTTAGTGTATTTGAGATTAAACAGGCCATAAAATATTTAGATGGTAGCAAAACTTGTGGTATTGATAGTATTTCTGTTGAACATCTGAAATTTAGTAGTGACATTAGTGCCTCTGTTAGCTTTATGCTTTACAGGTTTACTGATACATGGTAAGTTATTTTGCCAGATACAAGGTTATCCGTTGTTTTAGTGCCAGTACTAAAAGATAAAAAAGGTAAAATCAAAAGTAAAAATAACTATAGACCAATAGCTTTGGCCAGTATTATGTCTAAAGCGTTTGAATATATACTCATTAATAGACTTGAATGTTACCAACTTACCTATATACTAGTGATAACCAATTTGGTTTCAAAAAGAAACATGGTACTGATATATGTGTGTATGCCTTGAAAGAGATGGTAAGTAAATACCGAACTTTAGATGTCAATGTATTTTTGTGTTTCCTGGGTGCTTCTAAGGCATTTGATCGTGTTAATCATGACAAATTATTTATGAAACTTGTAAATCGCAATGTACCTGGTTACTTGGTCCGTATATTAATATTCTGGTATAATCACCAGACAATGATTGTAAGATGGAGTGGGGTCAACTCAGAGCCATTCTCTGTAACCACTGGTGCCAAGCAGGGAGAACTATTATCCCCTGCTTATTCAATATTTATATGGATATTCTATCTATTGTGCTGAACACTCGTAAAATAAGTTGCTATCTTGGTAGAAAGTTGGGACAATGATTGTTAATCATCTGATGTATATAGATGATCTAGTTCTTATTTCTCCATCTGTAAAAGGGCTCAGCATACTTCTAAAAGGTATGGGATGGATAATGACATAAAATATAATCCTACAAAAGTCATATAATGATTATGAGAACCAAGGACTACACGTATATAAAATTTCCTGAATTTCAATTGAATGGTATGGTGCTGTCACAAGTGACCCAGAGTAAGTATCTTGGCCACATACTAACTGATAGTCTTTCAAATGACCGTGATATTCTAAGTCAATATAGACAATTATATGTTCAGGGAAATAACTTACTTTGATTAGAAAATTTCATATATATAGATTAGATGTAAAGTTCAGCTTGCTCAAAATTTTTTTTACCCCAATGTATACAGGTCATTTGTAATGGAACTGCAGGGTGTATAATATGAGAAAACTGTATGTAGCCAATAATAATATTTTTAGGAGTTTATTAATGACTCCTAGATTTATTTATAAATGCTGTTCCTTCTAGTGCCAGTATGATGTTTGTAGTCAATAAGGTGCCTAACTGTTCCAGTGTTATTGCAACTTTGTATTTAGATTTATCACTGGGCTTGGTGAGTCTGTCAATAAGGTAATAGAAACCATGGTTAGTGGACTGATATCCGATATATTTTAGAAATCTCAAATCTGGAAGCATTGGACATAGGCAACTGTATGTTCATTATTCATAGTGTTCCACTGGCCTACATAATCACTATTGCTCCAGACAAGTATCTCTTAGCCTTTGTAGCTGGTTCCTTCTTGGTGCTACTTGTAGTTGCCGGGAAGAATGAAGGATACGAGAGGCAAGCTATCGCTTTGTTGGGTATCTCTTTTAGGGGCCTCTCGTGTCCTCTTCTCTCCCTGTCGTTTGGGGGGTTGGCGTCTTGAAGGAAAAGCCGGTCGTTTTCAGAGTTTATTGAGTTATTTTGAACATCTGTTAAATGAGGAAAACCCAAGGGTTATTTTTGAAGATGGTGTCCCAAATCAAGGGTTAACTTCAGGAGTGAGTAGGGAGGAGGTGAAGGTGGCGTTGAAAGGAATGAAGAAGGGGAAGGCATTGGGACCGGATGGGATACCAGTGGAGGCGTGGAATTGTTTGGGAGATGAGGGCATAGATCTATTGTGGGATCTGATGCAGAAGATATATGAACAAGAGGAAATGCCGGAGGAGTGGGGGGATAGTACACTCGTACCTATCTACAAAGAGAAGGGGGACATCCAGGATTGTGGAAATTATAGGGGAATAAAGCTTATGTCACACACGATGAAGGTTTGGGAAAGGATTATAGAGAAAAGGTTAAGAGAAGAGACAACCGTGGGGGAAGAGCAGTTGGGTTTTATGCCAGGTAGGGGAACAACTGATGCGATTTTTGCACTGAGGCAGTTGATGGAGAAACACCGGGAGCGACAAAAGGGACTGCACATGGTTTTCATCGACCTAGAGAAAGCATATGATAGAGTGCCACGCCAGGAGGTTTGGAGGTGTATGAGAGAGAAAGGTGTGCCGGAGAAGTACGTTAGGTTGGTGCAAAGTATGTATGAAGGAGCAAGGACCCAGGTTAGGAGTAGTGTAGGTGTAACGGAATGGTTCCCCGTGAGGGTTGGTCTACATCAGGGATCTTCTTTGAGCCCGTACCTTTTTGTTTTGATTATGGATGTGTTGGCCCAGGGGATAAAAGATCAATCCCCTTGGTGTATGCTCTTTGCAGACGATATTGTTCTGTGCAGCAACAGGAGAGAAGTAGTAGAAAGAAAATTGGAGGAATGGAGGAGGGCTTTTGAAGACAGAGGGTTGAAAATCAGCAGAAAGAAAACGGAGTACCTGAGGTTCTACGAAAATCAAGACTCAGAAATTAGTTTAGAGGGAGCGAGGTTAAAGAGAGTAAGTAAGTTTACGTACTTGGGATCGACAGTGGCTGAGGACGGTGAGCTGGACACAGAAATAACACACAGAGTGCAATCTGGTTGGAAAAATTGGAAGAAAGTTTCAGGGGTGTTGTGTGACCGAAGAATAGGCGCAAGGGTTAAGGGAAAAGTGTATAAGACTGTGGTAAAACCGGCTATGATGTATGGGGCTGAGTCTTGGGCTATAAAGAAAGATCATGAGAAAAGACTAGATGTAACGGAGATGAGAATGCTGAGATGGATGTGCGGAGTGACAAGGTTGGATAGAGTAAGGAATGAAAGGATAAGGGGCACAACAAAGGTTGGAGAAATCTCGAGGAAGATACAAGAAAGTAGACTGAAATGGTATGGACATGTGATGAGAGGGGACGAAGATTATGTGGGTAAGAGAACGATGAATATGGAGGTGCATGGCAGGAGAAAGAGAGGCAGACCGAAGCGAAGGTGGATGGAGAAGGTGAGGGACGATTTGAGGGAGAAGGGTTTGTCGGAGGAAGAAGCCCAGGACCGGGCTGTGTGGAGGAGGCTGGTCAGAAACGCCGACCCCGCATAGAGGCGGGAACGGGCGAAGAGAAAGAAGAAGATTGAGTTCTTGGTTGGCTGAGGTTATTTTACAGATTTTGTTATTCTATATACAGCTGAATTAATTAAATATATATATATAAATTTATGTACAATACATATTTATAAAGATTATATATGATTCTTAAAATTACACAATGATAAAATATATACAATTTGGTACGCGCAAAATTGGTTTGTCGGTAACTAATATAAAAATAATATAAATGCGGAAAATTAACTGCTCGGCCCCACACTACTGCCCACCCCGAGAAGAGGAGCACGTACATCACAAGTAGAAATATTCGGGTCTTGATTTGAATCGGATCCTTCGTCCAGCTCGCGTTGATCCTCGGTCGGCCTCATTTCCGGTTGTTGCGTTGTCCTGCGCGCTCGTCCTGAGGTCTGTATTTGCTACCTCCGAGGTGCGTCTTCCATCGTCCTTTTTCCTTGCGTGCTTTTTCTCCGATCCGATGTCGTCCGATTGTGCGCCCGGTACCTGTGTGGGACCTGAAACTATATAAGCCGGTTTAAAGTTTGGTTTGGTTGATTGAAGCGGCTTAAAGTTTGGTTTGGTTGATTGAAGCGGCTTAAAGTTTGGTTTGGTTGATTGAAGCGGCTTAAAGTTTGGTTTTGGTTGCTTGAAGCGGCTTAAAGTTTGGTTTTGGTTGCTTGAAGCGGCTTAAAGTTTGGTTTTGGTTGCTTGAAGCGGCTTAAAGTTTGGTTTGGTTGATTGAAGTGGCTTAAAGTTTGGTTTGGTTGATTGAAGTGGCTTAAAGTTTGGTTTGGTTGATTGAAGCGGCTTAAAGTTTGGTTTGGTTGATTGAAGTGGCTTAAAGTTTGGTTTGGTTGATTGAAGCGGCTTAAAGTTTGGTTTGGTTGATTGAAGCGGCTTAAAGTTTGGTTTGGTTGATTGAAGCGGCTTAAAGTTTGGTTTCTTCGGATGTTATTCTGGAAATGTGGAATTGTGCCTCCATGATGGAGAACCATCCTGCGGCCGACGCTTCAGAGAACGTGGGTGGCTTGATGGTGACATGGTGCACTCCTGATTCCATCTTGCGGGAATGTAATTCGGGTCTGCTGCTGCTTCGGTTCCGACCGGCTACTACGGGTGGGCGGCGAAGAGGCGTGGCTTTGGTTTGTTCCGCCCGGCGACTGAAGGATGCTGCTTCCGCTGGCTGCTTCGGGTCACTCCGGGGCAGTGTTGCCAGATCTACAGATATATCTGTAGATCTACAGATTTTATGAAGCAATTCAGATTTTCAGATTTTTTCAATAATTTATGCATAATCTACAGATTTTTAATCCAGCAAGCAATCATTATTATTTACTTCCAAAATTTACAACAAGGAAATATTAGGCCTACAGTCTCAATCAATAGGACACAAATGTTCTCGGTATTCAGTTTCAGAAGTCGAGTCGACTCGCTTCTGACTACGATATACATGCCGATTAAATCATTTAATCGGCGCTGATTGGTTGATATTCCCTCTACGTCATGGTAGCATGGAATGTTTTTGTTTTTGTTGAAAAAAATGATATTTATCTGTTTAAATCTAAAAAGGATTTTTTTTGGTTTCATTTATGTGTATGAATTAAAGAAGTATTCCGGTGTTCTTATAGTTATTACAGCAATAACCAAAAGGTATTTCCTTTGTCACAAAGTAACGGAATTCAATTTGTTTACTTTCATTTACTTTACTTTTTTTTATGTTAAAGTGCCATATTTATATAAGTTTATAAAAATAAAGAAAATATTATACAAGATTTTATCATTGATAATACCTTAAGACAGTAAATTAAATAAAAATATGTCAAAATTATTATTTAGATAAATATTATAAATCTACAGATTTCTACAGATTTTTTAATCAGATTTTTAAAAATTCCATCTGGCAACACTGCTCCGGGGTCACCAATTGTAGCTGGTTCCTTCTTGGTGCTACTTGTAGTTGCCAGGAAGAATGAAAGATACGAGAGGCAAGCTATCGCTTTGTTGGGTATCTCTTTTAGGGGCCTCTCGTGTCCTCTTCTCTCCCTGTCGTTTGGGGGGTTGGCGTCTTGAAAGAAGAGCCGGTCGTCTTCAGAGTTTATTGGGTTCTTGGTTGGCTAAGGTTATTTTACAGAAGATTTTGTTATTCTATATACAGCTGAATTAATAAAATATATATATATAAATTTATGTACAATACTTATTTATAAAGATTATATATGATTCTTAAAATTACACGATGATAAAATATATACAATTTGGTACGCGCAAAATTGGTTTGTCGGTAACTAATATAAAAATAATATAAATGCGGAAAATTAACTGCTCGGCCCCACACCTTCTATGGACCACTTGTATAATGTTTGTACCTGTTGAGTCTGAAATAAAGTTTTTGTTGTTATTGTTGTTGTTGTCCTATCGCTCCAGCTTTTGGGTCTTCCCAAGAGGAGGTGCCTTTGGCACTTCAGCGACGCCGATTAGGAGGATCCTTAGGCAGTACTTCTCTGAGTTACCATGGACTAATTAATGTTTCCGTGGCTGGGGCGTTTCCGAGTATGCTGAGCGCATCACTGAGGTGATTCTCTCGGGCAGGGAGACACACATTCCATATTCTTTGCCAACTACAAATGCAAAGAAAAAAAAACCTTTAGTTTAACTTTGCTTGTTCTAATGCTATCTTGGCTGTGAAGCTTCTCTGAATTCCTTCCAGCTGTCTAATGTCTTCTTTTTTATATGGGCATGTTAGGACTGAGCAGTATTCCAATTTGGGTATGATCAGGGTTTACAGTAGAGGAATCATTATATTCCTACCCCTTCGTTTAAAGGTTCTCAGTATCTGCTCAGTTATTTTCTTTGCTCTGTTTACTGCTATCTTATTTTGTGTTTCAAATTTCGCAGCATCAGTCATTACAACCCATAAATCTTTTGCTTTAGAATTTCTCTGAATTTCCTGTCCATTTGGGGTATAATATTACATGGATTTTAGGTCTTCTCTTTTTTTGTACCGTAACAGCTGAAATTTCTCAGTGTTAAACTTCATATTGTTGTCTTCCGTCCACTTGTAGATTCTGTTCATGTCGATTTGTAGAGATCCTATATCTTCTGGGTTTCTTATTTTTCTACTGATCTTTGTGTCATCGGCAAAGGATGTTACTGTGCTGTCTCTGGTAACGTCCTCATCTATGTCAGTTAGCATGATTATGAAGAGTAGTGGAGCTAATACTGTTCCTTGTGGTTCTGAGCTGAGGACCTCTGATTCTGATGAAGATACTCCTTGTATGTAATGACTTGCTTCCGCTCACTAAGGAAATTATATATCCATTTCCCTACTTTTCTTTTATTCCCAAATATTTCAGTTTATGTATTATGATTCCATGATCATACTTCTCGAACGCTTTGGCAAAGTCTGTGTATAGTACATCATAGTTATATATATATATATATATATATATATATATATATATATATATATATATATATATATATATATATATCGCAAAAAGAAAGTCGAAAAACCATGCGACTATCGGACCTTTAAAAAATGAGAACAGTGATTTATCTGATGATCTAACAGAAGTATCTGAAATATTAAGAGCTCAGTACGAATCATCTTTCAGTATCCCAAAAACTGACAAATTGATATGCGATAGAAACGTGTTCTTTGAAGAAGAACCACAAGGGGAAAGTATAACGGATTTCGACTTTACGACGGATGATATTACACAAGCCATAGGGAAACTAAAAACACACTCAGCGGCAGGACCGGATAAATGGAATGCCACACTGATCAAAAACTGCAAGAATGCAATAGCTGAGCCCCTATACTGGATATGGAGACGATCACTAGACATGGGAGAAATACCGGGCATGCTGAAGAGCGCGAACATAGTCCCAATATATAAAGGAGGAGATCGATCCGAGGCCAAAAACTATAGGCCAGTATCGCTTACATCCCATCTCACTAAAATATTTGAAAGTATAGTTAGAAAATCTATGACTTTTTGGAAACTCAGAAAAAATTTAATGATAACCAACACGGGTTTCGGTCAGGCAAATCATGCCTTCACAACTAATGGAACACTACAACAACATTATTGATTCACTTGAAAGTAATGAAAACTATGATGTACTATACACAGACTTTGCTAAAGCGTTCGACAAGTGTGACTACGGAATCATAATACATAAACTGAAATATATGGGAATAACAAGAAAAGTAGGGAAATAGATACATAATTTCCTTAGGGAACGGCGGCAAGTCGTTACAGTACAAGGAGTATCTTCATCAGAATCAGAGGTCCTCAGCTCAGAACCACAAGGAACAGTATTAGCTCCACTACTCTTCATAATCATGCTAACTGACATAGATGAGGATGTTACCAGAGACAGCACAGTAACATCCTTTGCGGATGACACAAAGATCAGTAGAAAAATAAGAAACCCAGAAGACATAGGATCTCTACAAACCAACATAAACAGAATCTACAAATGGACGGAAGACAACAATATGAAGTTTAACACCGAGAAATTTCAGCTATTACGGTACGGAAAAAGAGAAGACCTAAAATCCATAGAATATTATACCCCAAATGGACAGGAAATTCAGAAAAATTCCAGAACAAAAGATTTAGGGGTTGTAATGACAGATGATGCGAAATTTGAAACACAAAATAAGATAGCAGTAAACAGAGCAAAGAGAATAACGGGTCAGATATTGAGAACCTTTAAACGAAGGGATAGGAATGTAATGATTCCTCTACTGAAAACCCTGATAATACCCAAATTGGAATACTGCTCGGTCCTAATATCCCCATATAAAAAAGAAGACATTAGACAGCTGGAAGGGATCCAGAGAAGCTTCACAGCCAAGATCAATGGGTGCAAAGAACTAAATTACTGGGAAAGGTTACGCGAACAAGACCTATATCACTGGAAAGGAGAAAAGAGAGATACACCATTATTTACACTTGGAAAACAACGGAGAAACTAGTCCCTAATCTTACTCTGAACCCTATAACTCCCCAAACAACGGTGGAAAGTAGAAACGGTAGACTGTGTCGTATTCCCAAATTGAAGGCGAGACAGGGAACATTCTTAACCCTGAAAGAAAGTAATTTTGTAGTGAGAGGACCAAAACTGTTTAATCAGTTGCCCAAAGACCTAAGAAACACGAAGGGAGTTGCAGTGGAAATCTTCAAAAGAAGACTAGACGCCTGCCTCAGAACAATCCCCGATGAGCCGGGCGTACCTGGCTATGTGAGGTGGAGAGCGCAAGAATCCAACTCACTACTTCACCAGGCCAACTCGAGAGGAGGGGCGACAAGCTTGACCTTCGCGAAATGAGAAATCACCGCGCGAAACCTTTGTAAGGTTGTAAGGTAAGGTGTGTATATATTATTAATCTTTTCCAAATTTGTCGCCTGAACCAAATTAATGTGCTGGTGAGGCTAGTCCGTCGATTAGCCGATGAAATAAATGTCTTATCTCTTGTTATTTATGTCTATGATACAAGTATGAACAAATTAGACTATATATTCTGATGAAAATAAAATTCAACATCATAAGTATAGCCTAAAGATATAAATATATAATTATGAATATTACTGAAACGCACGTATCGTTGTAATGTTGTTCATCCACGGAAATAGTGTATTTATGGGATTAGTAAATTAAAATTAACATGTGACATTACTAAAATTCGAAGATTGGACTTTTATGCATAATTTTGGCATATTTGGCATAATATGCGTGACTATGGAAACTACAGACATATAGGACCACAAACCATAGAATTTCAGATCCCTGTTCCACTTCACTAAATGTTTGTAATTGTAATAATAACTTTTAATTTTAAAGTATTTATTATTATTATTATTACTAGTACAGTTCCCGTCGCTTCGCTGACGGTTAGACAGGCTAAACTACAGAAAAAAAACACCCATTAAAATTTTGAGCTTCACATTTTTTTCAACATTTCTGAATCTGGTATCTCCCAAAACCTCCTCACCCCATTCATGCAACTTGGGGGCTAACCCCCTCCCCCATTACCCCCACCCCTCCCCATTACCCCACCCCCACCCTTCCCCCATTACTGCCCGGGATAAATTCACAAACAGACAAACAGACAGGCTAAACTACAGAAAAGAACACAGTCATGAAAATTTTGAGCTTCACATTGCCGCCCGTAATACAATTTCTGAATTTTTTCTCACAATTTTTTCTCACAATTTCTGAAAGTGTGACGGACGGACGGACGGACAGACAGACAGACGGACAGCTCTCTTATTATAGTATAGACTAGCAGAGATACCCGGCGTTGCCCGGGATGTAAGGGGTGTCAAAAAAGGTAAAAAGATGAACAAAACTAAATGAAACACATAAACACAAAGTTTTGGTAATTGTTTTATTCCTTGAAAACATCAGACATTTTGTAGCACTTCAGTGTAAACAATGTTACGTGTTTTCCATTGGGTGTCAAAACATAAAGATTGCGAGGTGTTCCAACTTTTTTGGGCCATTGTCACCCATAGCAAAAGTCACACTCAAATGTCAAAATGCAAAAACTTATTCCTTAAACTTATATTTTAAAAAGTTCTCGAAAATAATGATTTTAAGCTTTTTTTGTGTCAAAATGCAAAAACTTATTCCTTAACCTTATATTTTAAAAAGTTTTCGAAAATAATGATTTTAAGCTTTTTTGTGTCAAAATGAAAAAACTTATTCCTTAACCTTATATTTTAAAAAGTTCTCGAAAATTTTGAAACTTTTATGCACACCATTAGATTCCACTTAAATCCCGTGACTTTATGCCGTCATTCAAAACTAAACAAGATTTTAATGTATCATTTACTAAATAAAACTGTCTAGTCTACCTACCTACTGTACCTACCTACCTACCTATCTACCTACTGTACCTACCTACCTACTGTACCTACCTACCTACTGTACCTACCCATTTACTAAATAAAACTGTCTAGTCTACCTACCTACTGTACCTGTACCTACCTACTGTACCTGTACCTACCTACTGTACCTACCTACCTACCTACCTACTGTCTAGTCTACCTACCTACTGTACCTACCTACCTACTGTACCTACCTACTGTACCTACATACCTACCTACCTACCTACTGTACCTACCTACTGTGCACACCATTAGATTCCCCGTGAAAAGTTATATCTGATTCACTACCTTAAACACTATTTGGTGCAGCCATATTCATTTCAATAGAGAACAAACAAACAGACAAACAGACAAACAAACAAACTTCCTCTTTTATATAAAAAAAAAAAAAAAAATATAAATATAAATATAAATATAAATATAAATAATAATAATAATAATAATAATATATATATATATATATATATATATTTCGTATAATATACCGTAAATATGTCGTATATATATTTTATTGTTCTTTATATATCATCTAGGGATCATTTTGTTTTCCAATTTATATTTACTTGTATTTTTGTATTCGTTGTGACTATAATATGCATATGTGGTAATTTTTCCCTTATAAATTGGTGTGCCTCTCTTAAAATTTATCTTTCAATTTTTATTTTTTAATAATGTGACATATATATCAATTTGGCAGCATCTATTAAATCGATTGTAAAACCTCCCTCTTGAGCTTGAATTGGTAGACTCTACTTACAATATTTATATTTATTTTTATTTCTTTATTCTTTTGTGACCTGTTCCATAAAAAAGCCATTTGAATTTATATGGAAGGTCGGCCAAAGTGCTAAAAGTGTCTTATATATATATATATATATATATATATATGTGTATATATATGTATATATATATATATATATGTATGTATGTGTATTTATGGGTTTTTTTATTTGCCTGTTTATTTCTTTATGATTATTTAGGCTGTGACTATATATCACTAAGGCACTATTTTGTAATAATTTTTTCTCAATTTATATTTATATTTATTTTTATTTCTTTATTCTTCTGTGACCATATAAATGTTGGCTCCTCCCACAATTTTTTTCTATGCTTACTATATATATGTATATGTTTATATATATATATATATGTATATATATATATATGTATATATATGTGAATATGTATGTATGTATGTTTATTTTTGTAACCTATATATTGCCTTGATCTGTCCTTTCACTCCAGTGTTCCTGAGGATGTCATTAGACGAAAGCGCTTGAGCACCCCTTTGTGTTTCTTTTTCCTTCGTGGTTTTATTCATCATATATATTATATATATATAAAATAAAATAATATAATAATAATAATAATAATAATAATATAAAAAAAAATATATATATATAATAATAATAATAATAATAATAATAATATATATATATATATAATATAAAATAATAATATAATAATAATAATAATAATAATAATAATAATAAGTAAGATAAGATAAGATAAGATATAAGATAAGATAAGATATAAGATAGAAGATAGAAGATAGAAGAAGAAGATAGAAGATAGATAGATAGAAGATAGAAGAAGATATTATTGCCCCTGCTATAGAAGGGACTTTAGATGAGAAAATACAGCACTTTACAGCCTTATTAGTGGAAACAAGTACCTCTACACTGAAGAAGACAACAGGAAATTTTGTTCCAAAATACCACAAATGCTGGTGGACGGAGGATTGCAGTGTGGCAGTGGCCACCCGCCGTCGGGCTCGGCGTTTTTATTCTCATCACCCAACTCACTATAATAAGATCCTCTTAACTAAGGCAACGGCTATAGCTCGTCGTACTATTCGTCAGGCAAAGCGAATTTCATGGAGTCGGTTTTGTTCAAACCTCAGTTTTACTACACCTTCCACTGAGGTTTGGACTCAAATTCGGAAAATCATTAAGGGTACGGATTCACACTTCACTTACCCTATTGTTGTAAATGGTTCCATAGTAAGTGATGTACGTGACAAAGCAGAAGTTTTGGGGCCTTCTTCCATTCGTTTTTTGGGACTGTAGCAGTTATTGAAGATGAGGAATTTTGCAGGGACATGCAGTCTTCCTTATTTCTTGATTACAATGAAGATTATAATCTGGACTTCACATTGCAGGAATTACAATCCTCCTTAAGGCAATGTGAACATACAAGAGGTGGTGCAATGGGACTGGATAATGTACATAAATATTTTCTTAGTCATCTTCCATTGGAGTACTTGCCATTTCTATTATCAGCATTCAATGATAGCCTGAGCACAGGGGTCTATCCTTCATCATGGAAACAGGCAATCATGATTCCTATCCTCAAACCACAGAAAAACCCTTCAAGTCCATCTTCATATCGTCCTATATGCTTATTATCCTGCTTGGGTAAAGTACTAGAGAGGATGGTCCATCAGCGATTGCTATGGATTTTTGAAACATGTCACGTTTTTCAAGATTCGCAGTGTGGTTTCCGTAAGAAGAGAAGCACAGTGGATCAACTTCTGAGGTTGGAAACATTCATACGCCAAGCTCTCCGACGGAAAAAATATGTTCTTGTTATATTTTTTGACCTCAGTCGAGCTTTTGATACCATCTCCCATACTGGCCTACTTTATAAGTTAGGCGATTTGGGGATTCATGGTCGTTTACTAAGATGGTTGCACAACTTCTTGTCTAACCGCACATTTCAGGTGCTAATTAATGATGTCTACTCAACACCTTTCCCCTTTAAAAAGGGTGTACCCCAGGGTTCGGTTCTTAGTCCATTATTATTCACAGCATATCTCTCCGATATGCCAGGTATTGGTCCAGTTCAATCATCAGAGTTTGCTGATGATACAGCTTTCTATGTGGCAGCTAACACCCATTTAGAAGCCCAACAGATGTTGCAAAAAGCAACAGATAAGTTCTCATCTTGGTGCAGAACCTGGGGTCTTTCCCTGAATCAAGAAAAATCAAAAGTTATGTTCTTTACACATCAAAAGATTTCAGTGAATCCTATTGTCCAAATTAGTAACACCCCGGTAGCTATGGTCACATCCTACCAGTTTTTGGGAGTGGTCCTTGACAGCCCCAGACTGACTTGGTCTTGTCATATTAACTACCTGGTAACATCTTGTATGAAACGTCTAAACTCGTTAAAATCTGTTGCCTCTCATCGATGGGGTGCAGATCGATCTACGCTTCTCACTTTTTATCGATCATTTATCTTGGGTAAAATAAAGTATGCTGATGTTGTTTATGATTCAGCCTCTTTCACCTTGAAGAAGAAACTGGAAATATTGCATAATTCTGGAATGCGCCTTATTTTGGGTGCCCGCCCATCAACTCCTATTATTGCCCTGCAGGGTGAGACTGGTCTCCATGCCCTTCAATATGATAGAGATCTCTCTACACTGAGGAAGTACTTCAATATTCTGGCTTCCCCATTTTCCCACCCCTTACGTCAGTCATTTGAGGCGGATTATCCTTTGATCCTTGCAGTGGACTGGACTGTGGCAAATAAGCCGCCATTCTTCTTTAGAGCAACTGGACTTCTTAATAAGTATCAATTACATTTTAAATTTTTTACAGTTCCAGTGTTCCCTTCTTTCCCACCTTGGAGATTGCATTTGGTACCAACCTGTCTCTCTCTCCCATTTTTATATGAACCTCCTGTCCCCAAAGTAGTGATTGTGCAGTGTTTCACAGCATACTTGGGAGAGAAGTATCCAGATTACTTGTATATTTATACTGATGGATCTAAGATAGATGTGCCTGGACCATCTTGTTCATCAGCTGTTTTCATTTCAAATCATAAAAGGTGTTTTTCCTGGAAACTATCCCCCAATCATAGTATACAGGCAGCAGAGTTATTTGCCATCCAACAGGCATTGTGTTTTTTAGTATCCAGAAGTAATGCTTGTAATGTCCTAATAATTACAGACTCCCAGACCTCTCTTCACCTGATCAACTCACCCACACTCACTACATATCTGGCTTTAACAACTTCTATCCATTCTTTACTGAAGACCCTCTCTGTTTCAGGTATTCTGGTTTCCTTCCAGTGGGTTCCGAGCCATGTTGGAATTACAGGTAATGAGATGGTTGATACGCTGGCCAGGGCTGCTCATTCCCTCCCTGCTATAACTTCGCTATATTTCCATCCAGGCGAGGGTTTTGCAGTAGCTAAAATGGCAGTGCAAAATGATTACAAAACCCAATGGGAGAGATTACGGCACTCAACTCTCTATGGAATGTTTAAGCCTTCCTGGGGCACAAGAAATTGGCCTGTACCTTCTTCCCACTATAAAGCTTCTATAATATTTAGATTCCGTTCAGGCCATGTAGGCCTTCAGGCTTACTTACACCGGATTGGACTAGCTTTCTCCCCATTATGTGTTAGTTGTAATTTACCAGAGACACTGTCCCATTTCTTCTTTTTTGTCCATGTTATACTAGGCAAAGGAAAAAATTAAGATTCTCTCTTTTGCAATATGGTGTCAGGAACTTTACTTTATCAGTCCTATTAGGTGGGGATAGTTTTTTCACCCCCATTGATACACTTCACTATGGACCAAGTATTCAAGTTTGTAGTGGCATCTGGGCGGTTGAGAGAGTTTTAAATCTTGCATTGTATACCGATTTTCATTCCCACAGGTTTATTAATGTTACCTCCTAGTTACTCCATCTGGCTGTTACTGTTGACTTAGTACTTGGTTCCATTTTTATCAGTTCATGTCAGAGCTGGGCAGTATTTAAATACATTTGTATTTAAATACGTATTTAAATACATTTGTGTATTTAGAACTGTATTTATAAATACATTGTTTTTCATGTATTTAAATATAGTATTTAAATACTTTAATGAGTATTTAAATACAATGTATTTAAATACTCAAAATATAAAAATGTAAATACTTTTACTAGTTTAATACACGTTTGTACTAGCACAGTACGACGCGTCGACAGTATAGTACAGCATGGTTCATGTTTCAACGTGTCAGTTCAATCAGTTGTGTGCCACTCTTAGTCGAAAGCGGTTGATTTCTTTATCGTGTGCACGTCATGGCTTAGTGAATTAGTGAATGCATATGTTAAAATTTGTATGTATGTAAAATGTATTTACAAATGTATTTAAATACAATTGATGTATTTTGTATTTAGTATCTAAATACATTCGTAAAATGTATTTAGTATTTAGTATTTAAATACATTTCTCCCATGTATTTAGTATTTAGTATTTAAATACATTCAATGTATTTATTGCCCAGCTCTGGTTCATGTTTAGTAGTACTAACAGGCCTCATATTCATCCCTTTCTGAGTGTTCTGGAATTGGCCCCAGAACTGAAAAAGGTAATGGTGTGCTTTCTCTATTGCTCTCTCATCCCAATAATAATAGACCCAGCACTTGATGTAGGAACAGTGGAAGTTCTCCTGGAACAAGGTGTTTTGGTCTTGGAGGATGTAAATAGCCTTATTGGCTGAGCTCCTCCATATAAAACTTCAAACAATCAATCAATCAAGATATTATTATTATTATTATTTAATTTGTAAATTCTTGTTTAATAAATGTTTGCGATAAAAAAGTGAAACGTTTTTCTTTAATTACTGTATAAAATTGAGGTTTGTAGCAATTGTATGGCAACTAGCAGCCGAAATTACATTGGTTTTAGTAAAAAACCAATCTTTTATACACATGTAGAGATATAATTAAACAATTTTTCTGAAGTTGATGTATTAATATACTTGCAACACATTCAGAATGCTTACAGTTACAGTAAAAAACAATTACGGTTTCAATTTGTATGAAAATTTTCAAAATATGCCTGCTTTCACAGGTTTTTCTGAAGCCTTTCACTGTGTAAAACATTGGCCTCAGTGAAACTTAATATTTACCTAATTCTGAAATTAAAGCCGAGGATGTTTAAAATTTATTTGATCATGTGACTATGGAAAGTTCAAAATTATTTGGCTAGGCCTGGGTATTTTTGTCTTTTTAAATTATCTAGTATGACGTGTGTGTTTTGGGGTTATTTCAGCTCCTTCGCAACCTTCACCTATCCAACTACCACCCAGACCCACTGTCACTTAACTTTGCTGATTTAGCGATAAGCAGTATTTCGATGTGACCACGACGTAGCAGGTTATGTTGTAACTGTCAACGATAATGTAATACGTAATACCATTAATTTATAAGTAATGGAAAGGAATTCAGAGACTATTTCAATAAGGCTAAAATGTCGACAGTTGGCCTTTTTGTTATTACTGGCATTTTTTGCCTTCATCAGCAATCTGAATAAATGTGCTCTGCTTCAGGCCTTTTAGATTTTGGTCGTGGTGTTGGTAGTTAAGTTTGTTCGTATATACTTTGTGTGAAATGATCGAATATTCTCAGAATGCAAGCACATGGTTACGTAAAGGATAACGTTAGGGTCTGTTTACGATGTACTGTATCATGATAAAATCGGAAGAGATGTCAAGGCTGATCTAGTTTAGCTGTTACGTTATTCAGACCCGACACAAACATAGCCTAGTCTCATAAGAGTTTTATACGATGGGCCGAAGTCGTAAGGTCCCGTAGCTTAGCCCTTATACTAGGCTTAGGGTATCCTCAAAGCCCAAAGTTAAGTCTATCTGTGTGGTCCTTAAGGTAAGATATCGATTAAAATGATGTCAAGGCTTAAGTTTAGCCTATCTTGAAGGCTATTAAATTGGTATTTTTTTTACAAGAGTACATTACAGGCTTTTGAGGAATTTTGGAATTTTAGGTTAGGTTAGGTTATATATTAAAACTATGTTTTTCCGATTGTTTTTGATGTTTGAACGAAATTAACCTTCGTTCAAACCACATCAAAAACCATCAGAAAAACCGTTTTGATTTACAAATCCCATAATGTACACTTGTAAAAATTTACCATTAAATTAAGCTTCATAGCTTATTGTTAAAATTCCAGAATCCAGATGTAGTTTGGAGACAATAATCCCCACACGAACCAAACCAACCTAACCTAGCCTAATTGGCAATATCTTATTTTGGCATCCCAAATTATTTAACAATTACAAAATAAACAGTGTCCCAAACACAAGCAATTGTGTGTATATTTAGTCACTTCCTGACATGTATGATAGTGCAGTATCTTGTGTGATACACTTTACCTTGAAGTGCTTCTGCCTCAAGGGTGTACTGCTCACAAGAAGTCTGCTCAGTGCCTCTTGAGGTGGGGCTATGACATAGTTGCTACCATTCTTTTCTCTTGCTCCTGCCATACAGTTCGGTCCACTATTGAATTTGTGAGGGCTGGTCTGGCAGGAATACCCTGGCACTGAGTTGATCAGGTATGTTGGCTAAAAATGAGGAGATATTATTATATTGCCTGGAGATATTATTACAGTATATTGAAGGGTTTGAATCCTTCTCAGGCTGTTTGGTAGGAGGTGGTGTGTTTGACATATTCTGCCAGTTCTTGTTGAGATGGGCACAATTGGTTTGGTATTGGGGCAACTAAAAGCCTTTTAGTAACTATCACAAATGACATGGCCTGAAGTTGAAACAAAAAATAAATTTGGTTAATATTCGTTTTAATGCTTTGTTCGTTTTCGATAGAAGGAGACATTCTATGACAAATTAACATATAAATTCATATTCAGGACACCTTGAAACCTCAGGGAAACTGATAAAAATCAAGGAAATGTAATAATTATTTTTTATGGAAAAAAAAAAATTTAAAAAAATTTAGACGTAAAAAGCAGCCATTATAGGCCATTGACCGAGTATTTAGCTTTTAACGCTGTTAAAATTTTAACGAACGTCGCCCTCTCCAGTTTTATAGGGAGACATCTCGTGGCAAAATTAGGAAACATAGGTCAAAACAATTAATTAAAAATTGTTTTTGTTTCATGTGACCTTATCCGACCAATCAGAGACGTACATTTTGAATCTCTCATAATGCATACTCATTTAAGAATGCTTTTTCAGTCTGGTTTTTATTTTGGTTTGCGGAGGTTGTGATTGCCTGGGTTTTTGGTACCTTGGAACGCAGTTCCAAAAAACTACTGTTGTTTGCGGTTCCTCAGAGAGACGCAACAACTCTTGTTCGCCTGATCCAGCAACATATTAGGCCTGGGACTACAATCTATTCCGACGAGTGGCGTGCGTATTCTCAACTTGGAAATCTAGGCTACATTCACTGGACAGTCAACCATTCACAGCGGTTCGTGGAAGACACCATTCACATTCAAAATATTGAGCGTTGTTGGAAAGACGTGAAAAGCTGGACATTACGGTCTGGCAACAAAACCCAATCAGTTTAGGTTAGGTTAGGTCTGTTTAGGTTAGGTTAGGTCTGTTTAGGTTAGGTTAGGTCTGTTTAGGTTAGGTTAGGTCTGAACCAAAACACATTTTTCTGGTGTTTTTTGGTGTGATTTGCTCAAATCTGAACTTCGTTTCTTTAGGAAATGAGCCGTTTTTGAGAAATTTTCAATTTTAAAATTTCTCAAAAATGGCTCATTTCCCAAAGAAACGAAGTTCAGATTTGAACAAATCACACCACAAAACACCAGGAAAATGTGTTTTGGTTCAGAAAGGAGGAAAAGCACTAAAACGAATAATTACCATAAATTTTTCTAGTGTATTTTGGTGTGCTCTGTTCGGTGCTTTCCTGTTAACGGGAATACCCTAAAAAAAAGTTTGTATTTTTGCTCTATGCCCGGTAGGTCAACTGTACGCCCTTGATGATTAGTTAGGTTAAGTTGTGATATTTTCGTTAGTTTAAACGAAAATGACGAGAGCAAAAATTCATAACAAACAAATAAAACTTATTTTAGGGTATTCCCGTTAACAGGAAAGTACCCTCTGTTCAAATATAACCTTCATTTCCTGTGCAAATGGAAAGTAATATGATTATTTGTACATTATTTCGGTCATATTTCTTCATTTCTGGTCATGTGAATAGCAATATATTAACCAAAAATTATGAAAACTAACTAAACCTAACACTAATAAGGGGGCTTTGCCCCCTTGACCCCTGCTAATAACCGAAAGTTTGTTCCTGATATGATGAAATATGACTCCGAAATAATGTAGACAAATTCTTATTTCTTTACATTTGCACAGGAAATGAAGGTTACTGTGTATGTGAATAAAGCATACCAAAATACACTAGAAAAATATATTTTAAGGAAAGAGATAAGGCCTAATAGATAAATTAACCTTGAATTATTCTGTGGGTGGATAGAGAAGGGCAGCTTGCTTGAGGAAAGCATGAAGATACTCCCACTGTGGGTGCTCGTTAATAAATAAATAATGGGTGAAATATTTATTTTGGGGATTAGTTTTTTGCCAGTTATAGTAAAATGCCTGATGATCTTCGTGATAATACAGATTACCACACTTTTGGCACTGTCTGGATGTTGGGAGTTCCCTGTGTTCCTTGAAAAACGTTAATGACGCCTGATCATTAGGGCCAAAATGTTCAATTGCCATAAGGTAGGATAACTCTCACCCTTCGCACAACATCATCATACAAAACTGATCTGCTAT
Organism: Bathynomus jamesi; assembly: GCA_023014485.1. Lineage (NCBI taxonomy): Eukaryota > Metazoa > Arthropoda > Malacostraca > Isopoda > Cirolanidae > Bathynomus > Bathynomus jamesi. Next base: position 1,163,813 of record JAJOZX010000579.1, on the reverse strand, counting down.
GTTCGGACTGAAAGACATGTGAACAGTGCATAGAAAATGACATCATCACTATTTCCCTGTACAAATAGCACAAAATTAGGTGCTCTTCCAATACGTGCTCTACCGTAAAATGTACATTCCAATATGTGCTAACTAATGAAAATATCACGACCTAACCTAACCAATTGTTAGGTCAATTGTACGCCCTTGACGATTGGTTTGGTTAGGTCATGATATTTTTGTTAGTTAGCACATATTGGAATGTACATTTTATGGTAGAGCACGTATTGGAAGAGCACCCAAAATTATACTCGTTGGACCAAAAGTGAGTGTGTGTGTGTGGTGTGTGTGTATATATATATATATATATATATATATATGTATATGTATATATATATATATATATATATATATATATATATATATATATATATATAATATATCCCCGCAAGGGGGTTCTAAGCTCGTGCTCTTGAGTGCTCTTTGTGCTCGTTTGTACGTGCTTGTTCCTGGAGGTTTCATGTGCACCCTCCCGGCCCTAGCACCCAAGGATGATGGGGCTCGACCCTGCAGTCCTTGTCATCCTTGGTCTTTTTCCACTTCGATTGTCCCCTCCACCCTTTCTTTTTCCTCTGTCTTTCCTCTCACTTTTTCTTTGTTTTTCCGCCGAGATATGCCCTTTTAAATAGAGGCGAATCGGTTCTTCCCGAACTTTAAAAAAAAAAAAAAAAAATATATATATATATATATGATCAAAAGTATTCGGACACCGCGGAAAATCCGCATTTCTGCAAATATCACCTTCGCCGAAAGGTATGCTGGGAAAAAGCGTGGCGAAACTATAATGCTGAGGTGTTCTGTTAAGTTATCAGTAACTGTTGTGAAGCCATGCCGCGTGGATGTGAACTCTCCGAGTTCCAACGTGGACTCATCATCGGATGTTATTAAAGTAATGTTTCTATACGAAACATTGCAGCCAAACAGGATATACCAAAGTTGACTGTAGCGGATGTTATCATGAGATGGAAGCACGACGGTGCAACTAACGCGGAAAAATGTTCCGGATGACCACGCAAACTGACGGAACGTGATAGAAGTCTGGTACGACATGTCAAGAAGTCCTGCACGTCCTCTGCCGCTTCCATCGCTGAGGAGGTAGGAAGAGCATCCGGTACCTCCTTTAGTACTGTAACTATCCGCAGAGAGATGCACAGACTCGGTTATTATGGTAGAGCAGCTGTACACAAGCCACTGATTACAAAAGTTAATGCCACGCGTCGTTTGGCCTGGTGTGTCTCCCGTCGTTCCTGGACTGTGGAGGACTGGAAAACTGTTCTTTGGAGCGACGAGTCACGGTATTCACTCTTCCAGTCTGATGGGCATGTTTGGGTGTGGCGACAGCCCGGAGAACGGCTTCTTCCTGACTGTGTACGTCCAACGGTGAAGTTCGGTGGAGGGTCCATCATGGTATGGGGTTTTTTCCTGGCTAGGGCTTGGCCCGTTGGTTGTTATACCCACTACCATGAATGCTGACGTTTATCTCGACGTTCTGGACAATTCGGCCCTCCCTACACTGTGGCAATACTACGGAGATGGCCATTGTTTGTTTCAACAGGATCGAGCTTCCTGCCATACTGCAAGGCGTGTGCAGGACTGGTTTCGTGAAAATAAGGTGATTTGTTAGACTGGCCTGCTCAGAGCCCCGATCTCAACCCAATCGAGCACATGTGGGACGAACTGGAGCGACGGATACGAAACTGCACACCACGCCCGGCTTCACTTGCATCTCTTGCATCAGCTCTGCAAGAGGAATGGCGAGCCATTCCTGCACAGACTTACCAAAAACTGGTGGAAAGTATGCCTCGATGTGTTGATGCTGTAATAAAAGCAAAGGGTGGACCTACTGGTTACTAAATGCCATAATAAAACCATTTTTCCCAAAACCATGCGGTGTCCGAATACTTTTTATCATATAGTGTATATATATATATATAAGCACACCGGACAAAAAATTAGTCAACTCTCAGAATGTACCTAATAACGTGTGACGGCGCCTCTGGCCTTGATAACCGCACGAATCCAGCGAGGCAGAGACTCTACGAGGTTGTGCATGTACTGAACATCGATTTGCTGCCACTCATTCATCAGCCAGTCCCGAAGTTCCGCCAGAGTCCGTGGGTGTCTATTCCTGCGCTTCACTTTCTGTTTCCAGCCTGAACAACACCTTCGACGCATTCAGGATTAAAGGCTTCATTGGACCTGCGATGTACTCGTCGCCTCCCATCATTGGAGAACAAACAAAAACGGGACTCATCGGACCAAATTACACGTTTCTAATCTGCCGCAGTCCAGTTTTTGTGCCTCTGAGCCCATTTATAACGTGCCAATTTGTGACTTGCTGTTAACAGCAGCCTCTTCCGTGGTACCCTGCTCCAGATGTCCATCGCATGCAGTTCTCATCGCAATGTCCGTTCGGAAATTGGTCGCTGGAGAACCTCATTGGTTTCTTGGAGCAATTGTTCTCTGGTTTGAAAATGATTTGCAGTTACTAGACGAGAAACATGGCGGTGGCCCCTATTGTCGAGAATTGTTTTCCGGCCACAGTTACGCCTTCGATTGTCAGTTGATTGCGAATTACACCACTCTTTGTAAACTCGCTGGACAGTACGCGTTGACACACCAACAAATTGGGCTACTTCAGACATTTTGTGTCCGTGGGCTCTGCCAAACACGATGGCTCCTTTTTGCCACTGAGTAACGTCTGCCTCACGACCCATTTTGCAGACTATATCCAACACACACTTTGTTCTTCACCACCTCACGAAACAGATCTGATCCTGTGTGCTACATCACCACTACTTGTTAAGAATATAAATTTCTGTTTTGTTTAATTAAGATAATGTTTAATGTAAATCATTTACTAATAATTATGAGATTACGATAAAGCATGTTTGTTAGTTTCAAATTGTTTAAAATGGGTACAGTTGGCAGTCCTGAACAGGAACCCACAAAAAGACTCAGTCTTGAGGCGGACGCGATACGCGTAAGATTTAGAGCCATGTGATCTTAGTCAAATTGTTTTGTGTTCCTCCAACCTAAATTATTATATAGAAATTTCATACTCGCATACCCCTAACTTAACTAAACCATTTTCGAAATTAATAAAACGTTCATAAGTGTTAATTAAAGATTATTAATCTACCCCCTTCCCCCTTTGTTTTATAACGGTTTTCACGAGTCAGGTCTAGGCGCGCTACCATGATATTTATACGATACGGAAAAAAGAGTGTAGAGAAACAAAGTGATAAATGAAAGAAATAGCCGATCGAGAATAAATAGAGATATAGTAAAGTAGAAAGAAGCGTAAATAATGAAGGAAAGTTAAATTAATAAAGGCGAACACTACATCTGGTGGCTAGCGGGTGGTCTTACATCATATTTTGTGAGGCTTACCCACGTGATTTAGTATTTTGATTAAAATTCTTCAAAACTGGTATAATAACCAATAGCGTTAATGAATATTTTATTTCGATTATTAAAATATCTAAATGCAAAGTTGATCTTGTTTGCAGGCAAATTTCGAAATTCATTCCTTAAAATTGCATTGTAAATATAAATTCAAGATGGCGCTTCCTGATAGCGTCCCTGACAAACTTCGTGCCTAAGAATTTAATTTGTTTTTTTTTCTTTCGTTTCGTGGGAGTTTTGTTTGTTCATTCTGAAATGTTCCCTTTGTCCCATTTTGCATCGTCCAGTTCAGTTGCTTTTCGTTTGTCCGACTCAATATTGCGAGTCATTATTACGTTAAATTTCGTTCATTTTGGTTGGAGAGGGCATAGTTTGAAGGTTATCGTGCTGCCTGAAGACTCAAAATTTTTTTTTTTTTTCTCTTCCACTGTATGCCTCTTTCAGCTTACTTTTTACTTTTTGTTTAAAACTTTTGGAATTAGTGATAATTGTAATAATCATAATAATAAGAAAAGATTTGTACATAAGTCAAGTATGTTAGTTTAAATACAGTGATACACATTTTATATGGTACTTTCAAAATGTTTTAGCGAAAATTTGAGAGAAATTTTCTGGGTTTCAATTGCAGATTTTTTATTATATTTTGATTGCCTGTATATAATAATAGGATTATTTTGTTTATATAGATTTACGGGCTTTTTGCTTCGCTCACTTCGCGCTATATAGGTTAAGTTACAGTTAATTGACAGTCGAAAGGTAATCTTAAACATATCAAATTTGTCAGATTATAAGTCGCTGTATAGGATTGTGTTAAATTTCAAAATAAGTAGAATTCGTTTAACTGAAATAGAGAAATTGTGTTGTGAAATTTTTTATAAGTATTTATTTTTTATATACAGTGCCCGCGAAAAGTATCCGATCACTCAAGAAAATACAATATTTTCCCTTGATATTCAGAGACACGTAATTCACTTTCTATTTGTTCTAGCGACATCTGGTAACTTTGAGGTTGCTCGCTTATATGAGAGCTATCCAACGCATTCTCAAATTAGTGTTCTGGTAGCCTTCGTTGCGGGTGGCTGTGTCTCAAATTTGTCAGATTTCACTGTTTGTGTAAATTTCTTGATATTTTTTTTTTTTTACAGAAAGTGGTGTAAATAAAATTTATATATAATGTGTGCTAAAAAACAACTTAAGAGTGATTGTCGAGGTGCTATTGTTGCTTTGCATGCATGTGGGAAATCATAGAGACAGATAGCTAAGGAATTAAACATATCCCAAAGTACCGTTAATTTATGGGTTTCACGGGCTAAGAACAATGGTGGCCTAACCACGCCAGTCCCTAAAAAACGATCTGGCAGACCGAGAAAAACAAATTCGCGAACAGACAAACTTATGAAACGTTTAGTATTGAAAAACCCAACAATAACTGCGAAAGAAATAAAATTTAATATGAATAATTTGTTATCTGGTGTTTCTGAACGAACTATCCAGGAGCGGCTCCAAAAAGAACTCGGATTACCATCTCGCCATGCTGCTAAGAAACCGTTTATTAATGAAAAAATGCGTAAAAAACGTGTCGCATTTTGTAAAAAATACATTCATTGGACTGTTGATGACTGGAAGAAGGTTTTATTTAGCGATGAGTCGACATTTTTGACATTCAGAAGTTGTCTAAAAAAGGTTCGCCGGCCTATTGGCTCAAATAGGATGGACCCTAAATACACCCTAAAGACAATGAAACACCCTCCAAGTGTGATGGTTTGGGGTTGTTTCGGTTACTATGGGCGTGGAAACTTATATTTTCTTCCGAAGAACACAACTATGAATGGTGCACGGTATTTAGCAATGCTACAGGATAAACTTCCAATGGCAATGGCAATCCAAAGGACAAAAACATACATGCATGATGGTGCACCATGTCACAGGGCCAAAATAGTGACAAAATGGATTACTGACAATAAATTTGATATTTTGGATTGGCCTGATAATAGTCCAGATCTCAATCCGATAGAAAATCTGTGGCTAATAATAAAAAATAAGGTTGAATGCCACGACACTGGCTCAGTCGAAAAATTACAAGAGGCCATCAAAAAGGTATGGTGCAAGGAAATATCAGTGGAAGTTTGTCAAAACTTGATTAAATCCATGCCAAAACGTCTAGAACAAGTCATCCAAACCAAAGGACAGATGACAAAATACTAATATAAGGTTAGTATACATTTAAACATTGTTTTTTATGTAAAAAATACAAATTTCAAGGGTGATCGGATACTTTTCGCCGGCACTGTACTCATTAATTATATACTTACTTATTAACTAATATGTATTTATTAGTTATATATATAATTACATATATTTATATACTCATAAACTTTGGTAGGTAAGCTGATTATTTTTTTTTCTCCTCTCTTCCTTTCGTTCATTTCATGACAATTCTGACATATTTGGTAAAATGGCTAGTGTATTGTAAAGAGGGATTTCTTGTAGGCCTATCGTAAAATATTGTTCGGAGATTAACCGTTACTACGGTATATGTCTATTGAGTAGTAAATTCTTAGTTATTTAACAATTTTAATTGGTTTAACATAAATAATAATAGGATTTTTCTTTAATAAGCACAAATGTTATGCATAAAATTCTAAATTGTTCTTTCTGCGCATAACATTGAATTTATTAAATATAGGCCTAAAAGCGGCAGTAAATTTTATTTTTATTTTGGTGGCCAATGTGAGTTACGGTACACATTTTACTAAATATGGATATTATAATTTTTTTTTGAATTACAGAAATTTGTGTAGAAAATTCTTTACATATATTTTCTTTGCGTTTTATAAATTCATTCAATAATCAATTTTATTTGTACAGGTAGGCCAATTTTTATTTTTCTTTCCAATTCAATGACAATGGTAAAATTTTTAGTTCAAATTTAGATTGTATTCTAAAAAGGATGTTTTAATTTGATATTTTAATTTGAAATTAGAAATGAAAAATGTCTCTTTTTTTTTAGTTCGAGCATTTGCATGGAAAATATTACGAAATTATGTTAGAATATAATGCAAGTTCATTCGGTTACGTAGGGATATTTGTATAGAGGTTCGCTTACAAACAAAGCGACCACTCTCAATTAGGAAATGTTTTAGTTTTGTTTACAGTGGATTGCGTGTATTTTTTTAGTGCATATGATCTATTCTTATTTAGTATAACTGCAAATTTGTAGTTTCACTTGGAAACGATAAATTACTGAGATTTCTGTGATTTGCAAACCATACTGGGGTTTTCTGTTGAAGGAGAGAGTTGTATCTCAGATGTAATTTGCGAATTGCGAGTTCAATTCATATGAAATTTGACGTTTCAAGTTGGAATTACTGTATTAAAATAATTTTTGGTAGTAATATTTAAATTTTTTTTACTTTTTAATAACTGTTTAGAAAATTATTATTGTTTAAACCTTCAGTCAGAGTTAACTAATGCATTTGAAACATTGACTTAAGTGTACACTCGGAAATGGAGCCTTATAGATAGCCAGTAACGTTTTTGTGGCGTCTTTGTGTGCTCCTCCTCAAACAAGAGGGTTCATGATTGTCAGAGAATGGATGACATGAAGTTTCTGGGGTTCATTTTTGTCTTTTGTATTTAGAGGTACAGGTGTCCCCCGTTATACGATTGGGATGCGTCCCTAAAAACCCCATCGTATATCGAACTGAAGGCCTTATGGGAAAAATAGGGATACGTTCCCAAACATTCTGGAAGACCCCCAAAATTTGCAGATTCCACTATTATTTTGCTATATATTTTACTGTTATGTACAAAAAGTGTCTGAAAGTAAGAAATTGTGTTTAATAAAAGACAATTTATACATGAACACTCACCTAATCGTATTCAAATCCGGTCCAAGTCGTCAACGATGCATCAGTCCGAGGTAATGATGCCTACTCATCACCACTGGGTGGTGGTGATGGGGGAGGAGGGCCAGCTCCCGCATCGGTCAGCGATGGAGGAGGATCGATGGGCGATGCTGGACGATCGATGGGCGATGGAGGAGGATCGATGGGGGATGGAGGAGGATCGATGACTTCGGGAGAGTCCCTCGGAGATGGAGGAGTTTCTGAAGTTGCAGGAGAATCCATCCCCGAAGATGTTGGAGTTGGAGATCTAGCCTGCTGCTGACGTGCAGGAGTTGTTGCTGCACTTGCTGATGACGCACTTCTCTCCTGCCTCGGCAGCTGTTGCAGGCTTGAAAAATTGGGAGATCGTAGTTTGCTTGGCATTCCTCCTTTTCTGCAGGTAGATCTCCCGATAAATGCTCAGACCCTTTTCAATATGATTGACAGCAGCAGCACTACGTTCGTAGTTAGGGTCCTTGTCCTTCACCAACTCGATGTACGTGTCAAATCCAGTCAGAATCTCTCTCAAGGTTTTGAGATCAAGCATTCTGACTGGGTCCTCATCGTCCTCCTCATTTGGGCTGGACTCAATGTAGGCACGGTTTTGTTCCTTTCTGAGACATGCTTTCAAGTTGGAGATCGTTAACGCGAACTAAGGCAATCGTAAATCGAAAGATGGGGGTACTTTTTTAAAATCGTTAACGCGAAAAATCGTAAACCGAACGATCGTATAACGGGGGATGCCTGTATTGAGGTGATTTCTGACGGTAGTTTGAACAATAATAATTCTTAAATTATACTAACAGTTACTATATATGGGCGCCTTTATATTTATACTGTACAATTTTGTTTAGCGTTTTATGACTTTTTTATCTTCTCTGCTGTAACTGCCATAAGTGACCTTATTGGTAGCTAGATTTGATTAAATTTTTGCGAAATTTTTATATTTTTTCCGTGAATTTGGCCAGAGCAAATGTGTAGTTAGTATTTCGAAGTGAACTGTCGAGAAAATTCGATAAATTAGAAATGAAATGATAAGCAGTACAGAAACGTTTCGAATAAACTTTTTTTTTCAAAATTGCAAAGGCTCGGTTTGGGAGTCAACCAAGTTGAATCTGAGTTCCATCAAGTGAGTTTAGTCGACTGGATAGGTGATCGATCACCAATGAGAGAGAGAGAAGAGAAACCAGAATGCGCATGGACTTGGCGCAGGAGGGTTTCAGAAGAGAAGAGAAGAGAGGAACCGAATGCGCATGGACTTGGCGCAGGACAGTTTCGGAAGAGAAGATAAATTTACGTGTGCAGGTTTTGGCACACGAAAGTTTCGATCGAAGATGGTCTACTGGTATTTTTTGGGCAGTAGCTGGTCACGCTGCTCGAATGCTTCGCTAAATATGTGTCACAGTGCGCGGTAGACAAGCCACGAGAGCTTGAATGGGTGCCTACGACTGTACTGTCCATACAGACATACAGTAGGTTCGTTGGGAAATGGCCTACGGCGGAGTCATCGTTTGATTGTTGCCAGTAGAAGAGTCTTTCAGCTGGACGTAGGAAGAGCAGCGTTCACTGACAAAAGTGGAGATGAGACAAGGCGAGTTTCTTCATCGACTTCTAGAATTGCAAATTCCATCCAATTCCAGCGCGTGGTCCCGCTTTCAGATATCTCCCCCCCTGATCCTTTTAGAATTGGACGTGTCTTGTTTTTTTTTTTCGCCATTGGAGAGAGAGCGGAACCATTATAGCGTGCTGCCCTGTTGCATGTTGATTGATGCAATCCCTTGCATTCTAGCGAAGTGAGCAGGAGAGCTGTGATTGAAAATTGAAATCCGTTGTCAGCGTGCGGAGTGTCATCTAAACAACGTCCAGCAAATAAATGTACTGATTATTATCTAATGAAATTATAAGTGAAAAGGGTGCGATTATTGCCCATAATTGTTATTTTTTTCGTGAAATAGTATGTGCGCTCTTGGTCAGTATTTTATGTAAACTTTTTCTTATATTTTTTCTATGTTGCCCTGATAGTAACTGTATAACTATACAAATAATTGTTTCAAATGTAAAGCGATCGTTGATGAGAAATCGCGGGAATAGATTGTGAACTTGAGATTTGTGTAGCCACTGTAAGAAAATTTTCCGTTATTTTTTTTGGCATGTATAGATTAGTTACAGGTTGTAATTTAATTATTAGAGTGAAATGTTATTTTATGCAAATGTGAAAATTATAAAGTTTTCGGTTTTTATAATATGATATAATATATGTATGGGAATTGTCATTCTATTATTTCTTGTCTATTTCTAAACTTTGAATTTGTTAAAGAAAGAAAAAAAAAAATTGCAAAATATATAAATTTGTTGAATAAAATTATGAAATTTGTTAAACGATATTAATAAGTTTTCTAATGAAAAACTTATTTTCAAGGGGGTGATGCGAGTGTAGTAATGCTTAGTTAAGAATATAAATTTCTGTTTTGTTTAATTAAGATAATGTTTAATATAAATCATTTACTAATAATTATGAGATTACGATAAAGTATGTTTGTTAGTTTCAAATTATTTAAAATGGGTACAGTTGGCAGTCCTGAACAGGAACCCACAAAAAGACTCAGTCTTGAGGCGGACGCGATACGCGTAAGATTTAGAGCCATGTGATCTTAAAGTCAAATTGTTTTGTGTTCCTCTCCGACCTAAATTATTATATAGAAATTTCATACTCGCATACCCCTAACTTAACTAAACCATTTTCGAAATTAATAAAACGTTCATAAGTGTTAATTAAAGAGTATTAATCTACCCCCTTCCCCCTTTGTTTTATAACGGTTTTCAGAGTCAGGTCTAGGCACGCTTCCATGATATTTATACGATACGGCAAAAAGAGTGTAGAGAAACAGTGATAAATGAAAGAAATAGCCGATTGAGAATAAATAGAGATATAGTAAAGTAGAAAGAAGCGTAAATAATGAAGGAAAGTTAAATTAATAAAGGCGAACACTACAGCGCCCTCTGTGTGACCTTGAACTTCCTACTATCGGTGCTATTAGGGGTGACTAATTTTTTGTCCGGTGTGCTTATATTATATATATATATATATATATATATATATATATATATATATATATATATATATATATTACCTTATGAACCTTGTTGTTTCGTGTGTTGGTCTCTCTCCACACGGAGGTCAAGCTGGTGGCCCCGCCTCTAGGTCTGGCCTGATGGAGGAGCGAGTTTTTCTTGCTACGCTCTCCACTGTACATAGCAGGTACGCCCAGCTCATCTGGCACTGTCCTGAGCCAGGCATCCAGTCTTTTCTCGAAGACTTCAACTTTGACCCCGTTACGTTCTGAGGTCCTTAGGAAACTGGTTGAAAAGTCTTGGCCCCCTGACAACCAAGCTATTTTCCTTCAGGGTTGAGGAGGTCCCTTGTTGGGCCTTTAGTTTGGGAACACTACACATTCTGCCTTTCCTATTTTCCAGTGTTGTTTGAATGGTAATTGGTAGTGATGGGACGATTAATCGGAATCGGAATCGGAATCGGAATTGAGCATTTTTCAGGAATCGGAATCGAGAGAATTGTACCATGATTTCCGATTCTTAAAATGATTCTTTAACTTTTAATTGAACCAGTTTTGCAATGTAAACTTTAAAATTTAAATGAAAGAGGATAACAAATTTTATTTTTATTGTATTGTAGCTATACAATAGTATACATTAAAACATGTATATCCATGATGTGTAATCAAGAAGATTAAAATGAATTGTTACAACTAAGTTGATTTTTATTTTTAAACCAATCTATTATAATTTATATTACCATACTCATAATGTAAATAGTTAATCTTACCAGAGTAAAATATGACAATTTCCAGAAAAACAAGTATAGAATTATATTTAAAAATTATTGAGAATCGGAATTGAGACTTTTTAGTGGAATTGGAATCGTTAAAAATTTTGGTATCGTCCCATCATTAGTAATTTGGTTTAGTTTTAGGTTTGGTACTAGTTTTTCCATCATTTTCCATATGTAGATTATAATGTACCTCTCTTCTTCTTTCCAGTGAGTACAAATTTAGTTTACATAGTCTCTCCCAGTAGTTGAGTTCTTTGCAGCCATCAATCTTGGCTGTGAAATGCCTTTGCGTTTCTTCTAGTTTATTAGCTTCTTCCTTTTTATATGGGGATGTCAAAACTGAGCAGTATTCAAGTTTTGGTATAATCAGTGTTTTTAGCAGGGGAATCATTACTGTCCTGTCCCTTCTCTTGAATGTTCTTAGTACCTGTCCAGTGACTTTTTGCTTTATTTATCGCTATCTGATTTTGTGTTTCAAATTTCGCATCATCTATCATTATTATCCTGAGATTGATCGCTTTCGTGCTTCTCTGAATTTTCTGTCTATCTGGAGCATAATATGCAGTCTAAGTTCCTCTTTTCTACCATATCTCAAGAGCTGAAATTTCTTGGCATTGAATAATATGTTGGTCTTCTGACCATTTGTATATTTTGTTCGTGTCCCTCTGCAAGGCCTCCATGTCATGTATATCGCTGATTTTTCTGCTGATCTTTGTATCATCTGCAAAGGATGTTACTATACTGTTGCTGTTTATGCCACTGTCTATGTTAGCATGATAATGAACAGGAGTGGGGCCAGTACTGTCCCTTGTGGTACTGAGTTGCGTACTTCCAATTCTGATGATGATATACCTTGAATTTTGATGACCTGCAGACAATCTCTAAGGAAGTTGTAGATCCATTTTCCCACTTTGCCTGTTATTCCTATATATTTAATTTTATGTGCTATTATACCATGATCACATTTATCGAAAGCTTTAGCAAAATCTGTGTATATAACATCGTAGTTGTCATTATATATATATACAGTATATATTAATATATAATTTAGGGTGGTTCTCCAAAATGAAAATTAGAAAAGTCATGCTCCTAAACCTTAAAATGTTTTGTATGTATGAAAAAACCCTTGTGGTGAAATTTTAAGTCATTTGGACTAAATTTAGGGGTTGCATATGGAGTTTGTAATTTCACATATGTGGCTTGCATAAATGTTTGGAGTTGATTATTTATTCTCCATTGCTGTACTTGTGATTTTGACCATTCCAGTTGACCTTGCTGTGTACTGCATATTTTGAAGTTTTTTTAAGTTAATTCTGTACAGTACAGCTGTAGTCTGGTGTATGCAGACCAGTGGGAGACAATGAGTCATACACAAACCTGTTCTCTGCCACATAAAGCCACCAACAATCAGTTGAACTCTGACCATATTAACAGTGGGAAGAAGAAATCAGTTATACTCCAGATCTTACATTGATTGATTACCTAATCTACTTATTTAATTATTTAATTAGTATTATCATTGTTATTATTTACTGTAATTTTTTTTATTAAATTCTAATCAATTTCATGTATTTTTTTCAGAATAATTGATACCTATCAGTGATTGACCATGACAACTCGTTCTAAGGATTATCTTTGCAAACCAGATGATGGGATTGAAGGAACAAAACTTCCTTCTAAAGGACAAGTTCTTTCATTCTTTCTGCACCTTCACATTAAGGAGTGAAGGGAAAGTGCCACAACAGTGATCATGCACGTAACAGAATTCTGGGAGAAAGCAAGAATTCTAGTGATCCACAAAGATAATGCAATTACTAAAGTAGAGAAGCTGTAGCTACACAGTTTATCAGAGTTTGAAGAAAGGGAAAAACAGAAGATCAGCCTCACAGATACAGAAGGAGAATGACTGAGGCAGAAATGTCCAACTTGTTTGACATAGCCACCTCTGATGCCCTCACAATAATGACAAATCAAGAAGACTGAGAATTCCTAATTGCTCAATGGGAACCAGGCCATAGAGGAACAATGGGACTGATTGATGCCACGCAAGCTGCAAAAGAGAACCAATCTCTGAAGAGGAAGATAATGGAAGAAGAACGGAGAAGTGAATGGGAGAAGGAAGATGTAGCATCCTCAAACACACTACAATTGGAGTCATCTTCCACCACCAGCACAGATGAATCTGGAAATGAAGAGGAAGGTTCTGCTGTTGCTGTTGAAGGAGCCAGCCTTTCAAAATGTCTCAGAGCCAAAAAGAACATATCTCCATCACTGTCTATGGCTCTTGACAGGACAAAGCTGTCAGACAAGGCTGCTACTTATGTTCTAACAGAAACAGTATGCTCAATTGGTAAAAATCCTGAAGAATTCAACATCAACTGCTCCTCCATCCAATGCCTGCGTCAGAATCACCGGAAATTGCTCACAGAAACCCTGAAGGCTGAGTTTCAAGCTGATGTGCCTTTGATTGTCCACTGGCATGGAAAACTTCTCAGGAAACTTCTCAGGGACTTGACAACCAAGGAACATATTGACCACCTACCAATTACTGTTACTGGCAAGGGGGTCTCCCAGCTGCTGGAAGTTGCCAAGTTAGCAAATGGGACATGATCACAATAAGCCAAGGCTGTAATAGTAGCTCTTAATGAATGGGGTTTGAAGGAGAAGGTTATAGGATTGTTATTTGACACAACAGCTGCTAATACTGGGCAAAAGTTAGGTGCATGTGTTCTCATAGAACAGGAGCTGCAGAAGGATTTTGTATCTGTCATGCCGCCACCATATCTTGGAGCTTCTTGCTGAGACAGCTTTTACCACACTCATGAGTACTACCAAAGGACCAGATGTTTTGATTTTTAAGAGGTTTCAAGATCAGTGGGAGTTTATTGACAGAAATTCATAGGCAACTGCAGCTGATGACAAGGAGATAGCTGATCTCATCAATGACCCAGAGCTAGTGGCTTGGGCTGAAAAGTCACTGACAGAGCAAAAGGACCTTCATGATGACTACTGGGAATTCATAGAGCTCCCATTGATCTTCATGGGAGTCACTCCTCCACGGGGCATCCACTTCATGGCACCTGGTCCCATGCACTATGCTAGGTGGATGTCCAAGGTAATATACTCGCTCAAGATCTGGCTTTTTCATCATCAGTTTAAACTGACAGACAGGGAGAAGAATGGTCTTCAGCAGATGTGTCTCTTTGCAGTTAAGAATCTACCTCAAGGCATGGATTGAAGCTCCTCTGTCTGCATCAGCACCAAACAATGACCTGAATCTTCTGAAGGCTCTCCCTGCCTATGCCACTGTCAACACTGCTGTATCAAAAGCTGTTCTAGCCAAGTTCTCATCACACCTCTGGTACCTGTCAGAGGAGCTGGTGGGTGGTGGCCCTTGTCTTTTTTGATCCATCTGTGTCCTGTTCTACAAAGAAGCTTATGGCAAGGGCAACAAGGGAATGTGAAGGAACAGAAGATGCTCCCAAGTGACAGACAGTCAATCTAGCAGCTAATGAGCAGCTTCAGCTCTCTGATTTTGTGACTAGAGGGTGTCTATCCTTCTTTGAAAAGCTTCATCTGTCCACTGACTTCCTAGACCAGGATCCAGACACTATAGATAGATAGAATAACCTTTATTAATAATAAAATAAATACAGTAGTATTTTTACAATGACACAAATAATTGTGAAGCTCGACTATTTATTTATTTTTTTTTATATTTTTTTTTTTAATTTGGCCCTTAAGCTTTAGGCTTTACTTGGCAAGCTAGAGAGGATTATAGGGAGGCTCTCAAGGTTGTCAACAGCCTCACTGTCACAAATGATCATGCAGAGTGTGGAGTTGCTCTCATTGAAGAGTACAGTCGTCTCCTGACACAGGATGAACAGCAAACCCAGTATCTGCTTCAAGTTGTGACAGAACATTACAGGAGGTTTCCCAATTCCAGGAAATCAATGCTTATCGGGCAATAATGAGTGGCTGGCAACTGTGATACCCCTGCCTTTGAGTGGCTAGTACTCTCTTTTTAGGGAGGGGGACCCAAGTGCTTGCGTTTTTAGGCTACCAGAAGTTCTCCTGTTTATTATTATGAAAGTATCCTGAATCGCAATATTTATCAAAACTTTAAGGTCACTGTGCACCCCCTAAAAGTTGATGTATTCAAAAAATATTTCGCATGCAGAAATTTTACCTCAATACCAAAAAAAATTAAAGGTTAGGAGTAAAACAATTAAAAAAAATTTTTTGCCCTTATGTAGCTAAGAATCACCCTAATGTATATATATTATTAGTATCATAATTTTCACTATTAATATGCATTTGCATAAAAAATGAGTGACAAATTTGAATAAAGCGACTAAAACTACCTCATAAAAAGTTATTTTGATTTACAGGTCAAGCCCATGTCATTTAAAACATATTAACCAGCCCTTCTAGAATTTTCTAGGTGTAGATCTGGATGTAGGGCCTCTCTCTCAAACCTCCTCTCTATGGAATAAAGGTCAAGGTCTCTGAGCTTATCCCGGTAGTTTAATTTCTTTTTACTCACCTGTTGCTCATCATGTTGTTTAATATATGAAGTAAAGGTACTTTGTAGACCCTCAATTTTTTGCAATTCATTCTGTTTGTGGGGAAACCATGGTAAAACTTTACAAGACACCCTCATTGCCATGAAACATGCAATGTAACAAAACATATATCAATTGATAGAGCAGAAAAAATGGTGCAAGCAGCTATGTATCATTTTGAAAATATTAGAAAATAACAAAGTTATGATACTATGAAGATGTTACTAGCAGGGTTGTGGAGTCAGCACATAAAAAACCAACTCCGACTCCTCAATTTTTTTGTCTATCCAACTCCGACTCCGAAGGTATATTAATTCTAAATCTGCTATGATGATAATTACACAAGAGGCATTTCATCACCACCATGTGAATCATCAGGCTACTTTTTAAACCCATAACCTGCAAAGTTTGAGTCTAATGGTTGTAGCGATGCCATTATGGCTTTTTTTATTTTTTATTTATGAAAAAACAAAATTTATTGAGCATAAAACAAAATAAAAATTTCATTAAATGCAATCA
Organism: Bathynomus jamesi; assembly: GCA_023014485.1. Taxonomy (NCBI): domain Eukaryota; kingdom Metazoa; phylum Arthropoda; class Malacostraca; order Isopoda; family Cirolanidae; genus Bathynomus; species Bathynomus jamesi. The sequence continues at coordinate 1,147,548 of JAJOZX010000579.1, read as the reverse complement.
AAAATATAAAAGTATTCCTGCAAAATTTATTAAACTAAGGCCAAGGGTGAAAATCTAAAATTTACGAATAACTTGTTCTTAGGAACAGAATTGCTTCTGCCAGATCCTCTTTCATTGAAGCCCTTAAATCTGATTTAATTATTTTCAGTGCGGAAAACAGTCTCCATACTGACCTGAGTGGGTGGCATGGCTGTTACTACCATAGCTGTATCTCTTAAAATCTCTGGATATGCAGGGATGACTTCTTGTATTGTCAGTTTAGATGAGCGATCATATTTTTCCACTTCTTTTAGGCCATCAAAAAAATCTTGCTTAAATTTCATTAGTTTAACATCAAAAGGTTGCCTATGCACGTTTAAGCGGTGACACTGCTTTTGAGCGTTCAATTTTATCTAAATATTTTTGAAAGTTTAATTCTTCATCATTTGAAGAGGATGAGAGGGACTTACTACTCATATCTTTATCCTGTGGTTCAGGATTTTCAGGTAATATCCCTTTTATGCGAATTGCAACCTCGCAGAGGGCCTCTTTTGCTTTAGTAATTTGTTCTTCGGTCAACAAATTTGGTTCATTGATCTATGTAGACAGCACTAATAAGATCTCATTTTCCATAGCAGACCCTCTCTTTTCTTCTTCATTGAGGATACAATTCCATCAGCAATTAATCCTCCAGTTTGGGATAGATGAAATAATAAATTTTTCCATTCCCATAGGAATGTACCAGGAGTTAAATCCTCTGCTTGCAACTTTTTGGTGACAGTATAAGGGAGCAAGCAGAGCTTCTAATTGTGTAACCTCCCTCCATTGAATTTCAGTTAGTGAAACATTGGGATTATCAATGTCTTCTAGGAAGGTTTTAGATCAAGCAAACGCTTAATCATCATATATGTGCTTCCCCAGCGTGTCGCTTGGTCCAAAATAGCTCCCTTTCCTGCACGTCTCTGGATAATAGCATCAATTTTAGAGGTCCTGGCTGTAGTGGCTACTTGCCTCAACTTGCCTATCAGAGTAGCTGCATGGCGATCTTTCAATCCATCTCTTATTGCTAGCTGCAATGTATGTACAACACAACGCATATGTTGGATTAGAAAGAGCTTAGATGCTGCTTCAACAATATCATCTAAAATTTCATCGCTCTGTTCTGTTTGTGCTGTTTGAGAAACAGTTTCAGGAATGTCATCTTCATTAGCCACTTTTTCTTCATCAACTTTATTCAGCTTTTCTATCGTGCTTAGCATGTTTGAAGCATTATCTGTGACAATACATAGAATCTGCTCTTTCTTAATTACAAAGTCTTGTAAAACTTCCTCCACTAACTTCTGAAGATAGTTGCTGTCATGATGCGCCTTGGTGTCCTTTACTCCCACTGTCTGAGTTACCATTTTATTGTTTTCATCAACAAATCTAGCATTGATAGCAAAATAGTTAACTCTATGACACGTAGCTGCATCCATTTTAATAAACATGAAGCGTCCCTTAAGAGTTCTTCCTTTTTATTTGTGGCTGCTTCAACTATAATTTTTCTGATACTTTGTCTTTCCAGAGAAACTCCAAGTTTCTTGGCCATTTCTCCATTTAGGCCTAGGCTGGTTGTGAAAATAAAGATAAGGCTACACCATTTCTTACCACCAGTTTGATGATATGCTGCTTGAACTTTTCTGTGGTCATTGTTATGGTTACTTTGTCTGTAGTAAAGAATCTTGTAAGTGGTGCTTGTCATTCAGTAGATTTCTGATCTTTTGTTAACTTTGAAGTAGTTGGAAGGTTTTTATTACTATCTTTCTCAATGACAACTTCTAAAATTTTGGGATGGAAACGCTGCAAATGTGTCTTCAAATTTGATGCTCTGGTTGGTGCATTTTTATCAGAGCCAGTAAAACCACTTATTTTTGCTTCACATAATTTTTCACCATCATCATCATCATCTATCATACACTGACACACAAAATGTTTCCCATCTGTGGTTATTGTAAAATATTCAAAAACTGTAGACTTTGTTGGAAGTGTCTTTGCCATTGTGAAAGGGGTTTTAGACTTGAAAGTTAAAAACTTATGAAATTTAGAAAGAACTCAAAATTAAATAAGCATTAAAAATAAAAAAATATCTGAAAAGAAAAAATGAATTAATGGCATTAGTGTCTGAAATGGAAAACATTGTGTTTATTATTTAAGTGGTTTAACCACCATAGCTGCCAGTGATATCACACACAAAAACATATTTTATTAAAATTTATATTGAGGTCGGAGTTGGTACATTTTTACTGACTCCGACTCTGACTCCAGCAGCACCAAAATTAACTCCGACTCCACAGCCCTGGTTACTAGGCCTATCATAGCTTACACCTACATTAAATATCTTATTTTCAACAAAATCAGAAACAGTACATGAGATGGAAAAGATCCAAATGGTGTAAGCTATGATAGGCCTAGTAACATCTTCATAGTGTCATAACTTTATTTTCTAATATTTTCAAAATGATACATAGTTGCTTGCACCATTTTTTCTGCTCTATCGATTGATATGTTTTGTTTACTGTAGCATGTTTCATGGCAATGAGGGTGTCTTGTAAAGTTTTACCAAAACCATAATTGAGAGCAGTAGTTAATGTGTGGAAGAATAAGTGATTTCCTCAGGGTAAGCATGGTCATACTCTACCTAGTTCTGAAAGTGCAGGTTTTACTGTAATAGGATATATACTGAGGACAATCTGGTAATCAGCTATCCAGAAAACTTTAGAAACGCAAATTTCACATTAGGCCAATACAATTCACCAATCTAGAAATCAGAAAGCTTTCTGATGACATCCAGAAAAATCTAGAACATCCTTAACATTTTTGATAAAATAAGACTAAATTTTACTTGTTTCAATTGTCTCGTATATACATAGTATAGTGTTTATGTTGATTAAAATATATAATTTACATTAATGTACAGTGCAGTATAGCCAAAATTTGAGTTTCTCTTATTGTCTATTGGTTTTTCCTAGGTTAATGGTACCCTCAGATAACTGGACTGGCTTAATCCCTGAGCTTGCCAGATAATGAAGGTTTTACTGTAGTTGTTTGCATGATGAGGTTATTTTGTCAATGTTCCTGTTGAATGTTGCATCTTCAAATAATATAACCCCTAGATCCCTCACATGATCAGTTTCTACAATATCTTTTCCTGTGGGTCCATTATAGTTGAATTGTTCTTTTAGACATTTACTTGGTTCATACTTAATTAGTTCAAATTTGTCTTCATTGAAGGCCATATTGTTTGTATCTGCCCATGCATATATAGTTTGTAGATCTTTTTTTTAGCTCTACACAGTCTTCTTTTTCTGTAATTGGTCTTAGTATTCTGGTAGCATCCGTGTCAGAGAAAGACATGGATCCATTTTCTTATTTTTCCACAAATTCTGAGTTCTTTTAGTTTATAGAATAATATTCCATGGTCAACCTTGTCAAAAGCTTTTGCAAAGTCTCGATAGATAACATCAACATTGTAGTTTTCTCCCAAATATTGTAGGATTGTGTTGCAATGGTCTACAAGTTCAGTAAGGCAGGATATCTCTTGTCTGAAGCAATGTTGAAAGTCTTCTAAGAGATGTTCATTTTCTATAAAATTGACAATGTGGCTTTTCAAGATTTTCTCAAATATTTTGATAATATGGGAAGTCAAGGACATGGGTCTATAGTTCTTGGCTTCCGGTTCATTCCATGTCAACTCAGCCACAAAATGTCACTTTTTGCACTCACCCCTTTCAATTTTGCTCATACTTGGCACAATAGCAGATATACATGCCAAACTTAAATTCCCAAATTATTAGAGCTGACTGACCTTTGGTTACTGAGATACAAGGTCACAAAGTTGTGACATTTTGACCTTTTTTGCGTTAAATGACTATTTTCAAAATGGTGTAACTAAAACTATTAAAGCTAGAGCATTGATTTTGGTCTCATTTTAAAGCTCTTTAGTAGCCCCTTGTTTATTGTCTCTTGTTAAATATCTCTACTGTGAAAAATAAAAAAATCCCTTCAAAAGTTGACCTTTGACCTTGAATAAAAAAAAAATACCTTCTCCTAAAAAATTCAATTTTTTTACATTAATACCTTGAGTCATGTACAACAAAATCCCAAGAAGCTGTAAGTGGCTGATAACTAGTTCAATGTATAAAAAATAAATGAAGTTGGCATCATTCTTCAATTTTAGATTTTTTTTGTCAGTTCATTTATTTAAAAGTTCTGTTCTGATATAGTGTCAGTGAAGACTTAGTTCAACTTAACATTATTAGTTCAAAAACCTTTTTGTGACCTGTGCCAAAAGAAGTCTTTTAAAAGACAACCAGGGTTAAACCCCTCGACAGCCCCAAATCTACTGGAGTAGCGCTGATCCAAAGGCCCAACTAGTATATAAGTACTGTCAACTTTACAGAGTTGACTCCTGACTTCAAGTTAAAGTTAATTTATTTTTACTAAATACATGTATAAAAATTTATTTAATAATTCATTAATTGTTCATTGTTTTCTTTTCAGGATTTTCTTTGTGCTTTTGTGATTTCAGAGTACAAACATGGAACATTTAAAACTGAAACAGAAGTGTGCTGATCCTTTGCTGCGTCACAAAGGTCAGTGTCGAAAGAAGAGTTTGAGAATTGTACCACAGGAACTTGTAAATAAGTTTCCCGATCTGCACTTAACACTACATCACAGACTTTGTAAGCAGTGTAGAGAACATCTTGAGTCCTTGCCTGAGAAAGGAATAGGCACTTTGAATTCAGACATAAATGATGATTCTTCTTGTAGTAGTGAACCACCTGAAGATCTTGAGAAAATTGAAAATGTTGACAATAGTGATGCATCAACTTCAGAGCAAAACCATGAGATGTGTACTTTGAATGCTTCTTTTGTTTCAATTGGTGAATCACCCATAAAAAAGAGAAAGCTTGTAGAGCAAAAGTCATATGGAGCTAAAAAACTAAGCAAGGTGACAGAGACAGTTAAGAAGAGAATGGAAACAGTTGCAGGAAAAGAGATTTCTGACTCACAATTTAAGGAGCCATCTGGAGATGTAGACTGTTTAGAAATAATAAATCAACTCAAGGAAAAATTCAAAAATGAAAATACTAAAAGAAGTGATAAAATAAAAATCCTCACTGTATTGCCCAAAAGTTGGAGCATTAGGAAAATTGCTTCAGAATTTAACACAACAAGGCATACAGCATCTATTGCTAAAAAAATAGTTGAAGAAAAAGGTGTCCTTTCAGACCCAAATCCAAAGGGTGGGAAAAGAATTAAACAGGATACTGTTGACGCTATTAAAGCATTTTATCTTTCAGAAGACATCAGTAGAACAATGCCAGGAAAGAAAGACTATTGTAGTATCATTGACAATGAAAGAGGAAGGATACATTTGCAAAAGCATCTTTTATTTTGCAATTTAAAAGAAGCCCATCATATTTTCAAAGAAAGAAATCCTTTGGTTAAGGTGGGATTCAGTAAATTTGCAGAATTGCGTCCAAAGCAGTGTGTTATTGCTGGAGCAACAGGAACTCACTCAGTATGTGTCTGTACAATTCATCAGAATGCCAAACTTATGTTTGTAGGAGCTGAATTAGAAAAACTAACTGCAAATGATGACACACCTATTAAGAATGTACGTCATTGTGTTGCCTTTATGGAATGCAATCCTGCCTCACAGAAATGCTGCCTCAGACAATGTGAACAATGTGGAGATCCATCAGATTTAAAAAACAGACTACTGGACATATTTACAAACAACTTCATTGATATCATAAATTTTAAAAAGTGGACCAATACAGATCGGTCAAATCTTGAATCAGTAGAACTGAATACAGATGAATATATTGACCAATTCTGTAACCAACTGAAAGAATACCAGATACATGACTTCAAGACAAAGATGCAAGCAACTTATTACCGCGAAACAAAAATGTGTTTGAAAGATGGTGAGGTCCTTGCTGTGTGTGATTTTGCTGAAAATTATTCCTTTATTCTTCAAGATGAGGTTCAGAGCTTTCACTGGAACAATGAGATGGCTACTCTACATCCATTTGTTATTTACTATAAAAAGGAAGATGAGATTGCTCACTTTAGCTTTGTTATTATTTCAGTGTGTAACATCCATAACACAGTTGATGTACATTTGTTTCAAAAGCATCTGATAAAATTCCTAAAAGATAATATCTCATCCATCGGTTCCATCCACAAAATAATTTACTTTTCAGATGGGTGTGCAGGACAGTATAAGAACTGCAAAAACTTTTTGAATCTTTGCCATCACAGAGATGATTTTGGAATTGAGGCAGAATGGAATTTTTTTGCAACAAGTCATGGAAAGGGACCTTGTGATGGTGTTGGAGGCACAGTTAAGAGATTAGCTGCAAAAGCTAGTCTACAACGACCTTATGATGAACAGATCCTTACTGCAGAACAGTTATATACATTTGCAAGTGAAAATATTGTAAATATAAAATGTCATTTTTCAACCAATAAAGAGCATGAAGAGGAAAGCCAACTTCTCCAAGAAAGACACTCAACTGCAAGGACTATTGCTGGTACACAGAAATTACACCATTTACAGCCAGTTTCATTGACTTCTCTTAAGGTTAAACATTATTCATTATCAGATTATTCAAATATTGAGAAAGTTACTGAAAAGGAAGAAGTTGTGACTGAGGAGAAAATACATGGTTTTGTTACTGCTGCATATGATGGCCATTGGTGGGTGGCATATGTGCTGGAAAAGATACCAGAGAATAGAGAAGTAAAAGTCACATTCCTTCATCCTCATGGCCTAAACCCATCATTTGTGTATCCTGGTCGACCAGATGAATTAATCTTATCATATTCAGATATTCTAACACAAGTTGAGGCATCTACTACTAATGGACGAACATACAGGATTTGCAAAGAAGTTACTTTGAAGGCATCCAAAGCTTTGGCAGATCTACAGCACAGAAAGGTAAGAATTCAAAATTAAAATGGTCATGTAACTATATATACACTGCATACATTTTAAGTTGTGATAAATGGAAATCAATGAGCACTATACCTATACATATTGTATGTACATTTTAATATGTTACTTGTATTTGTTAATTAGGTAGCTATCTAGGTATACATTAAAAATTGTTTTCTCTTCTAGAAATCACAATAAATTGGGTGGCCCACAAGAATCTTGTCAACTACTGAAAACCATGACATACATGCACAACATACAGGTGAGGTGGGTAAAGAACAAATATTTAAAAATAAGCATTTGCTTGTTTGTAGAAGGCTGCAGATAGTATGTAGATATGGGTTGTATTTGTAAGAGATTGAGCTGACCTTAGACAAAAATGGTTACTGACATACAAGGTCACAAAGTCGACTTTTTGACAATTTTTGTATAAAATGACTTTTTCAAAATGTTGCTTGAATTCATTATTTTTTATACATTGAACTAGTTATCAGCCACTTACAGCTTCTTGGGATTTTGTTGTACATGACTCAAGGTATTAATGTAAAAAAATTGAATTTTTTAGGAGAAGGTATTTTTTTTTATTCAAGGTCAAAGGTCAACTTTTGAAGGGATTTTTTTATTTTTCACAGTAGAGATATTTAACAAGAGACAATAAACAAGGGGCTACTAAAGAGCTTTAAAATGAGACCAAAATCAATGCTCTAGCTTTAATAGTTGTTTAGTTACACCGTTTTGAAAATAGTCATTTAACGCAAAAAAGGTCAAAATGTCACAACTTTGTGACCTTGTATCTCAGTAACCAAAGGTCAGTCAGCTCTAATAATTTGGGAATTTAAGTTTGGCATGTATATCTGCTATTGTGCCAAGTATGAGCAAAATTGAAAGGGGTGAGTGTTTTAGGTGGCTGACTTGACATGGCATGACCCTTCCTTTCTTTTGCATCCTTTGTAGATTGGGGTAATATTTGCTTGTTTCATGATTGGTGGTATTCTACTGGTGTCTAGTGAGGATCTCCACAGGATTTTCAAAAGCAGAGATAAAGTATGTTTGCATTCCTTAAGAATCTTTGCTCCAATTCCACCTGGACCAGGGGCTGAACTCCCTGGTAGCTCTGCTATTGCTTGTTGTATATCTCTAGTGGTTATTTGTATATCTTCCAATAATGGTCTGTCTTGGTCATTTTCTTTATCAAAAAATGCTGTAGTTTTTATTTTCTTAGCTACTACAGGGGTACTCCAGCTTAAAGAATATATTGAGATTGTACAATGTTTGCCATTTCCTGTGGATTAGATGTAAGAGTTAGTCCATCTTTAGCAAGCAATGGGCCAATGCTTGTTTTGATAACTGCTTTGTGTTTAGCATAGCTAAAGAAGAATTTGCTATTTTCTTTTATAGTGCCAATAGCTTTGTGTTCATTATCAATATTCTTTCTTATGGTTGACTCCTTTATTTTAAGTTCTAACATCAGTATCTGTTTCTGGATGTTACTACATCTTGTATTACTTAATTGCTCTGTCAGTTGTTTTAGATAGCTTTGTTCTCTTTCTCATAAGTATCCTGTATCCGTGTTCTTTTGTCAGGTGCTTCTTTGCAATATCATTTTTCTTTGGTGTGTGCTTGTATAATGCTAATGATAGCAGGTATTGTATTCTACTCCAGCATTATTCTGGTGCTAGGTTTTCTAATTCATTTTCCCAGTTTATTCTTCCCAGATAGTTATTTATTGATGTCCAGTCTGACTTGTGCAGGTTTAGGTCAGAGTATGGCAAGTCCATTTGGCATGGGTCTTGCTTACATTTGTGGAGAGAGAAGTTTGTGAATGTGTGTATGACATTGTGGTTGGAGTGTAGGCCCCAAGAGTTGGTGTTATAACAATGTGGTCAATTGTAGTTGCAGTATTTGTCAGCACTAAATTTAGGATATTATTTTTTCTAGTTGGGCGGTAAACATGATACTGTTGACCTAACTGGGCCTTCAATGTTATTCCAATGTCCACTGTATACCCTAACCAGGCTGAAACCTATAAATCCAAGAAGTTATGGAAAAATAAAATGTTTTTGGAAATGGTGTGCGTTATTCCAATGTCTGCCATTTTCAAATACCAGAGAAATTGAATCGTATATCAAAATTTAAAAAAAAAAATGGAAAAAATGTTAGAAGTTTTTATAAATTAAAATACAGTATTTGAAAACCTCTGTATTGAAAATTTCATAAAAATCTGACCATAAATAAAGAAATTACACAGGGGATGCTTTTGCTTTAGGTGTGCCAATATTGCCACCTAATCATATCTAACTTAGTCAAGCCTAGCCTAACTTAACCTATTACAAAAATAAAAAAGCGCATTCAGGGAATTTAAATGTGGTGATAGTATTTTAGACTTAGCTTATTTCTTAAGTGCCTATAATTATCCAAGTAGTTTAATTAGGAAGAGTAAAAGGCATAGTGAAATAAATGTAGCTAGAAATAGCAATAAAGATCCAAAGAAATTCTTTAGTTTTTATAAACATAATAATAAAAAGCATGATAGGATTGGCCTGATTATAGGATGTTTGAAAAAGATCAGGATGATGATGGTATTTTTAATGATTATTTTAGCTCTGTTTTTACTGAAGAAAATTTAAATAACTTTGATTTTAATCCTTTAGATCCTGTAAATTCAGATATTCCTGATCAAATTCATATAAGGAAGGATGATGATAGGCAAGTAATTCATACATTGAAGTCAAATAAAGCTACTGGACCTGATAATATATTTGCTAGGATTCTCAGAGAAGGGGAAGAAAGCTTATCTGAGGCACTAACTATTTTGTTTTCTAGGTCAATTAATTATGCAGAAGTACCAGATGAATGGAAAAAAGCTAATGTAGTACCCATTTACAAAAAGGGTAGTAAGGAGGAAGTAGGAAATTATAGGCCTGTTAGTTTGACATCATTCGTAGGAAAGATACTAACAAGAATTAGGAAGAATAATATTTGACGCACCTAATGCAAAAGCACCTCCCCATGTAATGTATTTATTTATGGTCAGATTTTTATGAAATTTTCAATATAGAGGTTTTCAAGGCAGACATTGGAATAATGCACACCAAATTATTTATTTATTTATTTTTTTTTTATTTTTTTTTTTTAAATGGACACCTGAATAACATTGTGTAACAATTTTTTGTGAATGCATCCACACCTCTTTTCAGGGCCACATAATTGCATATCCTTTTGGGAGTACAGGGAAACCCCGATTATTGCAGTTAATGCTGCCATGAAAAAACCGCAATAATTGGAAACCATAGCCTATGGGAAATAGGTTATTGTTGCTGAAATTTCCAAAATGATAACTAAAACTTTAATTATCGATTTTTTACATCAGGTATTTATTCATGTACATATTTAAATAAAGAAGGTAATAAATGAGATGCAGTTTTTAGTTTTAAAAGTTTATTGCAGTGCACCAGCATGTGCACAAAAAATGCATGAAATGTTTTATTTTTTGGCAAAATATTTTAGGAGATTTGTTTGCTTCAAATTTTTCTTCTTCTCTTGGTACATTACTCTATAACAGCGAATTGAATTTTCTATTTCTCGGCGCATCTTCATTGCATGCTCGACATTAGGATCTCCATCCATTATTTTCTGCTTGAGATATTCACAATCACGAAACATTTCATCAAGTTCTTTTAGCGTGAATTCTTTTGTTGCCATTTCAATTTCATTTTCTTCAGCATCGCCATCCTGAACATCGTACGCCCGCTGTTGTTCTAGATTAATAAGGTCATTATCGTGAGACTGGAGCAATTCTTGAACACTTCCATTATCTATTTCTGTTGTAGCTTCACTATTTCTTTTAGAACTCATTTTATATCAGGGGGGTTTCTTGTCAATAAAACAACACAGAATAAGCAGCGAAACGATGTGCATGCTATGGAGGCAGCAGCGATACTGAAGCTTGCTTGAATTCAGCATGTACATATGTATGTACGAACATACATAGCGTCTATAAATTTTTGGTTGGCGCGAAAATACCGCAATAACTGGAATTATTAGCGCAATAATCAGTTTTTTGGTATCAAATTGTAAACCGCAATAACTCGAAAACTGCAATAATCAGGATTCCCTGTATATTAATTTATAAAAACTTTCTCGGTATTTGAAAACCTCTATATTAAAAATTTCATAAAAGAAATTACACGGGGGGGGGGGGGTGCTTTTGCATTAGGTGCACCTTTGTCATATCCCTTAGGAATTTGTAACTGATCAGGTAGATAATGAAATTGATGTAGATGTTAGTTACTTGGGATTTTATTAAAGCCTTTGACAAGGCTCCACATAGGAGACTTCTATATAAATTAAGAGCTCATGGTATATTAGGGTGTTTTAAATTCTAAATGGTCATGAATCTGGGTGGCAGAAAGTGAAAAGGGGGTATCACAGGGATCAGTTTTAGGTCTATTACTCTTTATTTTATAGCTATCTAAATGATTTAGAGAAAAGAGTAGGTTGTAAAATTTCTAAACTTGCAGATGATACAAAAGTACCATTAGTTGCTCCAGTTACAAATATAGAAAATTCTTATAAACTGCAAAAGGATGTTGATAGATTAATTGCTTGGACTAGTAAATGGCAGATGGAATTCAATGTTCAAAAATGCAAAGTCATGCATTTTGGTAGAAATAATGAAAACTTTAGTTATGAGATACGAGGGAACTGGTTGGAGGATGTTAGAAAGGAAAGGGATCTTGGCATTATAGTTTGTAGTTATCTAAAATTTTCTAAGCAGTGCTTGGAGGCTAGAAATAAAGCAAATAAAATGTTAGATATTAATAATACCTAACATTAGTTACAAAGGTACTTTCCTGTTATCCCAGACCCCAGACTTCTTTTAACAAATTGACAATTGGTTAGGTTTAATAGCGATATTTTTGTTAAAACTAACAAGAATATTACAACTTAACATAACCAATCATATATATATATATATATATATATATATATATATATATATATATATATATATATATATATATATATAGGGTGTCCACTGTTCATAAATGTTTACCCTGAAAACAGTATGCTCTCATGTTTTAATGATGAATCTTGCATCCATTTTCTTTTTACAGGTGATCTCGTACACGCATAGAGTTTCTGTGCTGGTGTGTTTCGTCTACCGCATTCGCCGCTAGGAGCACTGTAGTAGCTGTTCAGTTAAGATGGCATCTGTGACAGAGAAGGCACAATGTGTTGTGTGGCTTGCAAAAACAAAATCATCTATCAGTGTTCAGCGAAGGTTCAGAACAAAGTATGGAAAGAATCCACCTGATGTGAAGTTAATTAAGTCATGGATGAAAAAATTCTTGGAAACGTGGAAAAGGGAAAGAGCACTGGTAGACCATCAGTTTCCCAGCTGCAGGACAGGCAGCCAACTGTCATCTTCCAACAAGATGGGGCACCCCCTCATTGGGCGCATGTTGTTCATGAAACTCTCAACGCAACATTTCCAAATTGATGGATTGGCAGGGATGGGCCAATCCCATGGCCCCCAAGATCACCAGACATTACCCCGCTGGATTTCTTTCTCTGGGGTCATGTTAAAGATTTGGTTTATGCAACAGTTGTTCCAGATATCAGAACATTGCGAGAACGCATTACGGATGCAATTGCGACAGTTAGCTCACAAATGTTGGAAAATGTGTGGTGTGAGTGTGAATACCATTTAGACATTTTATGTGCCACTAGGGGTGCACATGTGGAAGCTTATTAAGTTCATTAACTATGTATCAAAACTTTGTATGTTTATCTACTCAGTGGCGTATCAAGAGAGGGGCAAGCGGCACTTCTTGAGGGGTGGCAAATTACTGTCAGGCGGGTGCAGTATGCAAAATTTTGGGTTTTTATGTTTTAAAATGCAACCCTCCAAAAAATTATAGCTCATCATTGTCGCGCGTTATTTGTGTACAAAATATCCATGGTTTTGATGAAAAATCATCATTAAATGCTATATATGCCACCTTAATGCCACTATTTCCACAAATAGTTGCGTTAAATTTTCACATTGGAAAGGTTGCCAGCCCTATTTTTCAGACTCCCTATATTATTTAGGTTAGGCTTTGCATTCTTTGAGCTTTGATGATGTTAATAATAATTGATGGTTGTTTTATTTTGCAGATACCCTACTGAATTAGCAAACATGAGCAAACAACAGAGACTGAGTGGTGCTGCATACAAGAATCTTCGCGAAAAAAAAGAGGAGGAAGGCAAGTGTGCTGCTAAGCGATTTCATCAGTTAATGGGATTCTCAAACACACCTTCAGTGCCTTCTGGGAAGCAAGGAGATCAACCGCAATGTGATATATCTTTAGAGATAGATGTTCAAGCAGCAACTTCAAGTGAACCCCCAAATAATCAGGATCAACCCTCATCTACATCACAAAGTCACCCACCCACCCATCACCCATAGAGTCTGTTTAACGATTCTGGCAACTGGCCCATTCCAATGACTGACAATTTGAGAATCGAACTCATTAAACGTGGACCATCACATTTGAATAACATGAATGGACCCTTTCCAGCTGATTCAAACAATAGGTCAATGTCAAAAGTTTGGTATTTCAAAACTTTGGAAAATGGCAAAAAAATTGAAAGGTCATGGCTAATCTTCTCACCTTCAAAATGTAGCTTGCATTGCTTTTGCTGTCGTCTCTTCAACAATATCTCCAGTGCATTTGGAAAAGAAGAAGGATTTTTTGCCTGGAGGAAACTGAATCCAAGAGTACCTGAACATGAAAACAGTTCATATCATACCCAATACTTTGAACAATGGAAAGAGTTGTCTATGCGCCTTCAGTTGAATGCTACAATAGATAATGCACATCAGTTGCAAATAAAACATGCTACTGCTAAGTGGAAAGAAATACTGAGACGAATTTATGACCGCATCATGTTCTTGGCAAAACAAGATCTTGCATTCCGAGGGCACCGAGAGAACTTAATGAAGAAGCTGGGCTAGCTGGCAATTCTGGAAACTTTTTGGAGTTAATAAAACTACAGTAATGGGCAAATATGACCCAGTAATTAGGGAACATCTTACAAAAATACGAATGAATGACAAGATATCCACTACGTATTTGTCACCTAACATTCAAAATGAGTTCATCACACTAATCAGCTGTAATGTTCGAAAATGTATAATTGATAATGTATCTAGTGCAAGGTACTTTGCAATAATTTTTGATAGTACACCAGATATATCACATATTGATCAGATGTCTCAGGTAATTTGCTATGTGTTGATTAAAGATGGTAATGTAGAGGTGAAGGAATCCTTCGTTGATTTTATTAAATTAGAGGGGAAGACTGCTGAGGCAGTTACTGATCTCATTGTCACTAAGCTCCGTGAGGATGGGCTGGATATCCAGAATTGTTATGGTCAAGGGTATGACAATGCTGCTACGATGGCAGGTATTCATCTTGGAGTTCAATGCAGAATTCTTGATGTTAGCAAACACGCTGTTTTCATTCCTTGCAATAACCACTCGCTGAACTTGGCTGGAGTTCATGCTGCGGGACTGAGTCCTAATGCTGTAACTTTCTTTGAAACAATTGAACGAATTTTAGTCTACTTTTCTTCCTCTACTCATTGTTGGGATGTCTTAACAAAACATTCCAAAATCACTGTCAAGCGAGTCTCTGATACGCAGTGGAGTGCTAAATATGATGCTGTTTCTAGTCTTAAGAAGAACTTGACTCACGTTGTTAGTGCCTTGGAAGAACTGAGTGAAGGGGTCTCCGAAAATCTGGACACAAAGGGCGATGCTGAAGCTCTGTTGACCTCTATCATGTCATACATATTCATTGTGTACTTATTTTTCTGGGATCCAGTGCTGAAAGAAATCAATGATGCTCAGCTATATTTTCAAAGAAAGGGACTTGCTTTGGACCAGTGTGCATTAAAAATGAACTCTTTATCTGTGTTTTTAACTAATGAATGAGAGGCAGTAGTATCAAACGCTGCAGATGCCGCCGAAGAGTTCTGTAATGAAATGGATATCAGTATAGACCGCAGAGTCAGGAGACGGAGAAGAATGCCTGGAGAGCAAGCTCGTGATGCTGGATTGACCGTGCAAGAGGATGTACGCAGAGAATTTTTCAAAATCGTGGATCGTTTATTAGCAGAAATTGAAAAATGCAGTTTGTCTTAAAAACATGAATGATCGCTTTGGATTTCTGTCTCCTTCGTACCTTTTGAATCAGTCCAAAGATGAAGAAATTAATACCAAGGTCAATAATTTTTCTTCCATCTACAATGACATTAATCCAGGAAGTCTACTGGAAGAAATAAAGCGTTTGCGCAGACATTTGCTCAGTTTCGAAAGCATAAGTGTCGACGATGATCCAAAGAACTGGGATATGTTAAAACTACTTCAGTGGATCGTTAAATGGGATCTAGTGGAATCTTTGCCTCGTATAACAATTGCCCTCCAGATCTATCTAACTACATGCATGTCCGTGGCAAGTTGCGAATGAAGTTTCTCAAAACTGAAACTTATAAAAACTTACCTCAGGTCAACTATAAGTCAATCTAGACTGAGCAATTTGGCGATTATTTCAATTGAATGCGAAGTTGCAGAGACAATGGACATAGAAAAAATCATTTATGAATTTTCTGTTATGAAAGTCCAAAAATTTAATTAGGCATTATACATTATATAGTTATTGTTAAAATTATGTAGTGTATTATGTACAGTACATTATGTAGTATTGTTAAAATTGAAGTTGCTTTATTTAAGTTTTTCTTCCAATAAAAGTTTTGTTTAGAAGTGTATTTTTGTAAAGGAATTGTTTTTAAAATTGAAAATGGGGGGTGGGGGGGTGTTGGCATTTTTGCCCCGAGCAGCAAAAAGTATTGGTACGCCTCTGTATCTACTCATGATTAAAACTGTTTGAATACGAGTGTTTATTTAAAAGTCATAGTATGCTTTAATCAGGGTAATCATTTATGGACACCCTGTGTGTGTGTGTGTATATATACACCGGTATATATATATATATATATATATATATATAAAATTTGAGATTGATAAAAGAAAGGCACCCCCAAAAGTTTCTAGTAAACAATGCCACCCCACAAAATCACTTAAGTAAAGAATGTAAGTAAAAGTACCTTCATGAGGAATTGTTTATTTTATGTAATGTACAATCGATTGATCCATTGATCGTTTCACCAGTGATGGATGTCTTGGGCTTGCACAATTGATGGATTAAAACAGTAACCACTGTGTTTTAACTCCATGGAATGAACTTGGGATACCACTTTATACAACTGGGCTGCATGCATTATACAAAGAAACCTAAAATCATCATTGGTGATCCTTCAGAATCCAGCTGTAAATTAGTTTAAAAAATAAATCCTTATTTGATGAATGGTTGTTGCTTTTAATGCATTAAATTAGTTATTTTTTGAATAATTGTAAATTAAACATGGTGGGCAGACCTATAATTGAATGCCCAGTTAGATTAATTGAATGTCTAGTTAGGTCAACTATACACCCTTGATGATTGGTTAGGTCAAGTCATGATATTTTCGTTTAAACTAATGAAAATATTATGACAACCTAACCAATCATCAAGGGTGTATCTAACCGGGCATTCAGTTAACCTAACTTTGATATATTGTACCTAACCAAACATCAAGGGTGTACAGTTGACCTAACCGGACATTCAATTAATCTAACTGGACATTCAATTATAGGTCTGCCTGCCATGTTTAATTTACAATTCAAAAAATAACTGATTTAGTACATTAAAAGCAATAACCATTTGTCAAATAATGATTTATTTTTTAAACTAATTTATGGCTGGATTCTAAAAGATTGCCTCATCATCTGCTAGTTTTTTACTACTGTTAGGAACTTTTGCTTCATTCATTTTCATCAGCTTGGTTTTTATCCATCGTTGGTGCAACAATTGATCGATGGTTACGCGATCAGTGGATCAATTGATTGTGCAGATCTATCAATTGTGCATTACAGTAATAAAGTCAATGAGGTAGTGAAGAAGTTGCCTGTAACCCAAGGTAATATTATAATTCATGTAGGTATAAATGACTTAACAAGCAAGGATAAAGATGGTAAATTTAAGTTAAACAGAAATTCAGAAGCAGTTAAAGTCCAGGGTTGGCAAAAAAAACCCACTTTTTTGAAAGTCCACCCCAGGTGGGTTTTTTGTTTTTTTTCACCTAAAACCCGAAAAAACCCGGGTAAAATTTAATTTACAGGAAGAAGGCTAACACCATTTCAAGAGGAGTCAGGAGAAAACTGGATTTCTCAGTTTCATCCTGATTATTTGGCAGCATTAACTGCATTTAGAATAAAAGAGAGTGATCTTTTTCCAAAGATCATGTTTTCAGATCAGCTCTTGGCCTTATATAAAGGAAAACCAGCCAAGTGGTGGTCCATTATGGAGTGCAGAACATCAAAAGCCGGAAATTTGCCACCAGGATTTTGTAAATTTATCCACAAATTACTAAGCTGCCCACCAAGTTCAGCCTCGATTGAAAGAGTGTTCTCCACATTTGGCCTTGTCTGGACCAAATTACGCAATAGATTAGGCCTTGAAAAAACTGTAAACCTTGTAAAAATTAACAGGCAATTGAGGATGACTGACCCATCTGATTGGAAAAGTGATGAAGAATAGTTAGTCATTCAGTAGATGTATATTCAAATTTCAAACTATATAGTTTCATTTGTTCAACTTACTGTACACAATTACAATGTTCAATATAACCACATATAATAAGTCAATATTTTTCTATGTATATACCAGTATGTATTTCATGCTGGAAATTTTGGAAAACATTTATTTTTGTATGGATTTATCTAGTAAACTTTTGAACTTTGACTTTTACATTACATGGGAGGGAGAAGAAAAGTCTGATGCCCATGAAACTCCCCTCCCTATGAAAAGCAAAAGTTGGGGATGCTGAGATGCTTGGACACTTAAAACTTATTAGGATTGTTTAACCTCCTTCGCAACATGCTATATATAGAGTTACATGACAGAGGAGGGGACCTACAGCTTAACATGGGTTCTGAACCATGGGTCACTGACTGACTTCCACCCACCACAATCCTGGAGTACCATACCACCCTGATTGGCTGATGTCTACACTCTATAACCTGCTACCTCACCCAAAGAGTTATTCCTGTAGGTCTATTTGTTGACTCATGTTTGCTTGCTTTGCATGTAAAATCATTATAGGCGCCTATATGACAATTTTTAAAAATAATTGCATATGCACTTAAGTTTCATGAAAAAACCCACAAGTGGGTAAAATAGTGGGTTTTTTATAAAAAAAACCGGGTGGTTTTTTTTGGGCTGAGCCCACTAGTGCCAACTCTGAGTTAAACAGAGGTACAGGGAATTGATAGAAACTTTAAAAAATAGGCAGAGCAAGTGTTATGTAGTGGGCATTTTATCAAGGATTGGGATAAGCATGGAGTTTACAAGTAGAATTTTAGCCTTAAATGATAAAGTTTGGATGTTATGTAGTGAAGGGATTTGGTTCATAGATTTGTGGGATAATTTTTATGAAAGGAGCGAGCTTTACAGTAAGGATGGATTACATCTTAGTGGAAGGGGAACTGGGTAGAATCACAGTTTAGCATCATAAAACAAAATTTTTTTTTTTGCCAATATCCTATTTTGGCATCACAAATTATTCAACCAACCAAAAATAAATAGCACTCCAACACTTTCAAATTACTTGTTTATGTTAATTAGGTTAATTGAATGCCTAGTTAGGCCAACTGTACGCCCTTGACAATTGGTTAGGTTAAGTTGTGATATTTTCATTAAAACTGAAGGAAATATTAGGGATGTACCGATATATCGGTATTGGTACTGGTGATTTCAGTAGATTTTTAACAGTATTGGTATTGGCCAATATTTCAAAAGTATGATTTTTCCAAAATTATGAATAAAAGACTATTTAGAAGATGAAATTCTCAATATTTTATGATCACTTCATGTAACTTCTTTTTTCATCATAGCCTTTTATTTTATTTTAATCATAGTGTAAGTCCCAAGAAATTTTTAGCGCACAAGTTTTACCCAATTTTCTTTTCAAACAGCCAATCAAACAAGTGTATATCCTTTGAGAAATAGATATAAAGCCTAGAAAACTAAGAACTATCTTGTAGTCATAGCTCACAATATTAACCCAGCTAGCTAGTTAAAAACATATTTACTAAGCCCAACATAGCTTGCAGTCCAAACAAACAAAACTATGACATCTTATGCAGTGTTCCCATCTTTAATGTAAAGGATTACTGCTTTGTTGCCAAATATACAGTACAGAAAATAAATTACGAATGTTACAAAAATATGACAAACTAATAAACCCTAGCTGGATATCGGTTATTAGCTGATGCTGTTTTTAATTATCGGTATTGGTTATTGGCTAAAAAGCGATATCGGTATATCCCAAGGAAATATCATGACTTAACCTAACCAATTGTCAAGGGCATACAGTTGACCTAACTGGGCATTCAACTTAAGATAAACAATAATTTGAAAGTGTTGGAGTGCCATTTATTTTTGGTTGGTTGAATAATTTGGGATGCCAAAATAGGATATTGCAAAAAAATAATAATAATAATTACAACACTAAACTGTGATTTTATTGGGAACTGCTTTGTATGGGAGGTTTCTGGAGGAAAATGTGAGTTCTTTGGGGTTTTGAAAAATAACTAGATCAACAAAGGACATAAAGCATCAGGGTATAGGTAATGTAAATACTGTTTGTTTTAAATACAGATTGTCAGGAATAGGCATATCAACTATCTAGTCAAAGGAGGGGAATCAATTAAACTGAGGGATTGTAGTGTTTTTATGCAAATGCACATAGACTTTGGAATAAGAAAAATGAATTATTTAGTTATAGGATGAGTGAAAATCTGGATATAGTCTGCATTAGTGAGACTTTGATTAGTGAGGCAGCATTCAATGACGCAAGAGCAGAGTACGAGTTGAATAGTTATAAATGTATATTTATGAGAGAATGGATAGGCAAGGGGGTGGTTTGGCCTTATTTATTAAGAATTATTTAACTTCAGTTCAAAATGATGGTATTAAATTAGACAATAGGGTAGAATCAATTTGGGTTGATGTGTGTTTCAGGCAAAGAGTATATTGGTAGGTGCATTTTACAGACCTCCAAACCAATCACAGGAAGTTGATGACAGTATGGTTCAAGAAATAAATAAAGGGTGTAGTGCTAGAACATTAATTATGGGAGATTTCAACCTGGCTGGGGCTTTTTAGAGGGAAATAATAGGGAAGGTAACTTCTTCATTGGCTGCTACAATGACGGTTTTCTAATGCAATTTGTAGACAAACCAACTAGGGATCAAACAATCTTAGATCTGGTTCTTTCCAATGATCATGAACTTATTAGGGAACTTGCAGTCCTTCTTAAATTGTAAATATGTAGGCAGTTCATACTCATTGTCCAAGAATCCATACAAGTCATTTAATGTTAAAATGGGGGTGTGATGCCAGCAAGTATTTTTTGTAAGAATACATTTGCGTTATTCACCTATCAGATACTCTGTTGGTGAGGTCACAGCAGCTGCTGCTAGTTGCTGAGAAGGAAGATTGAGCTGCTAGTGAGAACCACATAGAGGGCCCTCAAATGAGTAAAAATAAATCCTTTCATTTTAGCACCACACACACTGCTAAGAGAGAGAAATCAGGGTGAGCATTAGGGTTATGACTTTTTAATTTTGTCATAAATATTGTTTCCTGTATCATCAATCGATGAACTTTTGCTTGAAAACAATAAAAAAGGGCCTAATTCTTCAGAATTAAAAAAAAATGTCACCCTGAAAGCAAATATAGTATATTCGAGATAGCTGCATTGCACCATTCTAGATTGGTTACCTGATGATTATCATAAATTGTCCAATATCTTGCAACAATACCGAAAAGCACTAAATACTCTGGAAAATTGCTGGAACAGAGACCCATCTGCAATAGCTATACCAAGGAGCAACCAATATTTATTATTTTATTAATTTTTTATTTTTTATTTTGGGGTGAAGTTTTTTCAAAATATATCGAAAAAAACTGTTATTTTCATTGTCGGGGGGCAAAAGTTCATCGATTTATGATACAGGAACATGAGGTTATAAAAATGTCATAACCCTAGTGAGCATGTTCACAATTTTGGTGTGGTTGAGATTGTCAGATAGTTTGCTCCTATTAATTTAAAATTGGGTTCTCACCTTTATGATCTCTGGGGTATAGCAAGTCTGATGCTTTTAAAGACTTGCTTATGGTGGGAGGATTTAAGAGAAGTACAACACACTCTTTTGCCCAATTTATTCAGAAAAACTGTGGTTTTATTCAGGGTGGCAAGATAACCCCCAAAAATTCAAGCTTTTTTGCTAGTTCACTCTTCCTTAAAAGGAAAATAGAACAAATCTGATAAGTTTTTATAGCCAAGGAGCTGTTTAGAAAGATGCAACACAAATATGAAAGATTACTGTGGTATGAAGCATGTTAAGAATGGATAGTAAAGTTTTGGGAAAAAATACCTTTAAGACACTTGAGTAAAACATTTTTATTTCATTATAAATGTAAACCTAATAGTAGAGAATATATTAAAGGTAACAGTGGCTGTAGTTGTAAGTTAGAATTCATTTATTAATGGATTACCATTCTGTAAAAGGCAAAAAAGGTATTTTAACTTCATATAAGGCAACTTTTTTAAGAAGTAACCAACTGATCAGATATGGCCTCAGCTCATTGTCTGACCCATCATTATATCAATACCTTTCCAATGGAGACCTTAATTATCAGGTATTTCAAATTTCAGATAGTGTTGAGATTTGTTTATAGTTATAAATAACTTCAGTTTAAATTTGGGAAACACAAGTAAGGGAGTGTAAGTTTGTGATGTGTAGCATTAAAAAAAACGTAATTAAATATTTATAGTACTGGCCTACACTGATATGGAACTTCAGCATGACAGCTGCATTGGGGTAAGTAGGGGTTTTTTGGGTTTTTTTTTGTAACTCTAGGTTAAATTTTTTAACATGAAAGGAATTACTAAGGTAGGGCTAGAAATATTTGTAATTGGTTTCTTAATTAAACTCCCTGTACATTAGCTTTTTAGCCCCCAGTAGTGCATTACTAAATTTGTTCAGGCTAATGCCAGGTAAATAATAAAATTGTTAACATATAAGGTACCATATTAGATCATTAAAGAAGCATTTATGAACCCTTTAGCACCCAATGATATTTAACTCATGTGTTCTGGCTAGCATTAGACAATTTTATTCAGTCTCAGGAAAGACCTCTGAGCATGAAAGGGTTTAGCTGAGCTTGTATGGCTAATGCCTAGCAGCAGGCTGATACAGTACCACACAATTTATTTTCACAGTATGAAGCTATGATGGAGGCATATATGATCTAAATGTAGGTCAATCAATTACTTACTTACGATTAGTTTGAAGTTTATTTTGGCTGAAATGAATCTCTGACAAACACTATCAGATGCTGCACTGTACTAATATGCCCAACCTACAATTTATGAGTAGTAGTTTTGCACTATTTTTATATATACTCATACAGAGTACTGTTAGCTAAATGGAAATTTGGGCTTGTTTCACTTTATTTAGAAGCATGGTATGTTTACAAGAAGTTGTAGGCCTATTTTGGTACATATATGGAGTGATACAATACCCTTACTGCTGTTTTGGTCATTAAAATGTGTTATATTCTTCTCATACAACTAAATTTATATTCCTTTTTTAGAGCCATGAAAGTGATGTTATTAAATGTGGAAAATGTAATGTTCTTTCATCTAAGCAAGAGGAGCTTCAGAATGTCATTAGATCTATCCATGGCCCTTCATGCACATTGCATCCAGAAGCTTCCTCCACACACGCAGTTTCATTCTCTCATAATCAGAACCAGAAGGTGTTTCAAAATAGCTCATTATCAGAACAGGTAAGATAGTTGTATCAGTTTATTCTGAAATCATTTCAATTTTACTAAGATTTTCCAGTGAGAAATGTTGAGATTTATCATGAAGGTATGGTATAATGACCGTGGATTTGGTGATAGATGCAGGCCTAAGTTTGAAAAATTTAAGTTTTTGTAGGTAGGGGCCTAGTGAGACTAGTTGAATTGGTTGAGAAGAAAAGTATAATAAAACCAAAATTAACAGCTTTTATTCAATAATTGTGGTATGTACAGTACCATACTTATCAGTAATATTTTTAGATGGAAAATGTTAAGCTTTTAGTTTGGACTTCTTAGTTAATGTATATTTAAAAAATTACCACTAAAGAATAAAGTGGAAAACTAGAAGCTTATGGAACTCAAACTTATATCATGTGATTTCAGTCAGTGCCCCTACTAATCATGCCATCCAAAATCCCAGAAAGATTTGTTCAAGCAAGGCCAGTATTCTTTGGGGTTCTGGATGGTGTGATAAGTAGGATTAAACCATGCAATGTGGGAGAATTCAAATAGCACCTAGTTTCCTATTTTATTTTGTTTTTCCTTCTTATTTAAGCACTTATTTGATTTATAATGTATTTATAATTTTTGTATTTTCCAATGTCTAACATTGCTTCCAGTAACTTCATTACTAGATGTAATGTTTGACATGAATTTTATTTTCTTCTGTAACTATTTTGTGGAGAGTTTTTTTAAATCAAATGTGTGACATTAGGACCAATGCATCACCATTGGCAACTTTACCCTATATGTAGAATTTATAGAGTGAAAGACCTACCAACTAAATTATATCAGGTTTTGTTATAGCTTTCAGATAGTTCCAGTTCATCCATCCATTTTCATAGAAACTTGGCTCCAAACAGGTGGGTGTGGTAGTTATTTTGTCATAACAGTTATACAGTATGTGTGTGTGTTATAATATATATATATATATATATATATATATATATGTCTATATATATATATATCCCCGCAAGGGGGTTCTAAGCTCGTGCTCTTGAGTGCTCTTTGTGCTCGTTTGTACGTGCTTGTTCCTGGAGGTTTCACGTGCGCCCTCCCGGCCCTAGCACCCAAGGATGATGGGGCTCGACCCTGCAGTCCTTGTCATCCTTGGTCTTTTTCCACTTCGACTGTCCCCTCCACCCTTTCTTTTTCCTCTGTCTTTCCTCTCACTTTTTCTTTGTTTTTCCGCTGAGATATGCCCTTTAAATATAGGCGAATCGGTTCTTCCTGAACTAAAAAAAAAAATATATATATATATATATATATATATAAAATATTTTTGTCCACTAACAAATAAATTTGAAGGAGCCTTACTGGTTGGGACTTGTCCAACTATTCATCACACATTCATGTTCAGGCTGTAACTTTTGAACTACTCAACATAAATTGATGGAACTTTACATGCATGGGTGATCATAAGATGGTGTGGTTTGAGCAAGAATTAGGTTATTGCATCAAAAGTCAAGGTCACATATAGAGCTCGGAGTTCAATTGGATCTTTTTCTTTGGGCTGTAACGTTTGAACTGCCCAGCATGAATTTATGAATCTGTCTTTCTCACTCACACGATGTGTTTTGAGTAAGACTCAAGTCCCTGCATCCACACTCACTTCATTCATGTATATTATCACAAGATGGTGGTGAGAGAGAATCATGTTCTTGCACCAAAGTTCAAGACCACAAATATAGAAGACATTACTACTGTTATAACGTAGTTATCGTCTTGTTAAATAGAAATTACCTAATTAATGATACCTAAACAAATAATTCAAATTCAAATTAGACCACCTTCGACATAATAGCTTTAAGTTAAAACACAAATTAACTAACCTGCTGAAATGGAATTATCCCTAACATTGAATCAGATTTTTCTTTTTGAATAGTACAATTGGTAGCCTGTTTAAAGTTAAGACAGGATTCTTGATTCATTGTGTTTATATATATATATATATATATATATATATATATATATATATATATATATATATATATATACAGGGCGTCCCAAAAAAATGTATACACACTTTAAATAATTATAAAGGCAGTGTTTATTAAAATACATTTCATTTTCAAAATGTAATAGAATCTACAGACATTATTTAATTGTTTTGTCAACGCCTGTTTTCAAACTGACGTCCGTTCTGGTCCAGGCACTGCTGATAACGCGAAGCAATGGAATCGCAAACATCACGAAACATTTCGTTTGGTATTTGTGTGCATTCTCGTTCAATGGCTGCTCTCAATTCAGCGACTGTTGCAGGTTTTATAGCGTAGACTTTGTCTTTTAAGTATCTCCATAAAAAAAAGTCTAGTGGTGTGAGGTCTGGTGAACGCGGAGGGTATTCTACGAAACCCCTTCGTCCAATCCACATCCACATCGTGCCAAGTACCACTCGCAATACTCCACTCTTCGGTCCGGATCATCTTTATTAATAGCATGGACTAATCTTGGAATGTAACTTTTCCATTGACAGCGCTTCAAAATGCGTTGGACAGACGATTCTGAAATTCCTACCTCACGACTCGCTTGCCGCACAGATTTTCTTGGACTTTTGTGATACGTTTCCAGTACTCTTTCTTGCTTTGTGGGGCTTGTCGATGTCCGTGGTCTTCCGGAACGCTTCTTGTGGACATTCTGAACAGTTCCATCGGCTTCAAACTTATCTCTAATTCGAGTGATGGTAAGTCGCGTTGGTGGATCTGTTTGAAACTCCCTCCTAAACTGTCTTTGCACTTCAACTGCGTTTTCACACTTCCAGTAGCATTTAGAATGAATTTCCTTTGTTCAAAGCTTAGTCTGACTGCCATTATTAATTCTAATGGGTTTAACTTGGAAAGAAAGAAACATCAATTGAGCTATCAGCTGTTAAAGTGTGTATACATTTTTTTGGGACGCCCTGTATATATATATATATATATATATATATATTAGGGTGATGCACAAATCATGACCATCGTGGATTTTTAGGGATACCCCTCATTTGTTCCAATTTGTCACAAAAACACCCTGTGAGAAATTCCAGGTCAAACAAATAACATTCAGAGGTCGCGCCCGCCAATTGAAAATTTGAAAATTACAAAAAATTAGAGTAAAATCAAATTTTTTGAATTTGTTCTTATTTTTGTTGCAGGTTTGTTGCAGGTTTTGTGCAGGTTTTGTGCAGGTTTGCTGCAGGCAGAGTGGTAGGTGATTCGTATATGAGCAAATAGCATTCAAGGAAATTGGTATCGCAGTGTGCTTGTGGCAGTGTCCAGGAGAGGTGCTATATCAGTGAGTCTCTCCGCCTCAATTTCTCTTCTATTTCCTCTATCTTAATTGTGACAAAAATGAGATCAAGAAGCTCAACAGATATCTGGCTGATCGGTCAACAAATAGATAAATTGAATCAAAGTAAGCTTCCATCAAAGAAAGAAGTAATTTCCTTATTCATGAATTATAAACATATCAAGAATGAAACTGTCAGAGAAGCATTAACTTCAACCGTTAATGATGTATTGGAAGTGTGGCAGAGAGCAGGAATACCAACAACCCAGAAATGTAATGTAATGTGAAGAAATTAAATAAACTGTATGATGAGTGGCAAGGGCTGAAGAAGAGCAAAGGAAAAAAAAAAATCGAAGTTTTCAATAGAGAAAGAGAATACATGGAAAGAAAAATTGGATGGACTCTTTGATATTGCGCATGCAAATGCTAACGAGTTAATAACTATTGAGGAAGATAGAGAGTTTCTACGGCTACAAAGGGAAGGTCGAAAGGGTAAAATGATGGCAGTTGATAAGGATGAAGAAAAACGTCGAAAGGAAGCTGCGAAGAGACATGAAAAAATGGATAAGAAAAGGTTACATGAATCAAGTGCATTTGATGAAACAGTTGTTCTTGCAAGCAGCAGCAGTTCCTGCAGTGATTCACCTGCATCTACGGAAGAAGAAGTAGATCTGGAAGTGCCCTCAACATCCAAAAGAGGCCTTCCAAGAAAAAAATTCAAGATTATGAATGAAAATCTGCTTTCCTCATTGGATGTTGCTAAGATCAGCGACCGATCAGCCTCTTTAATAATTATTCCAACGATCGCAAATGTTGGAAAAGATCCAGAGAATTACAATGTTAGCTACTCATCGATTCGCAGGGCAAGACAGAAATCAAGAAAGAAGTTCAGTGAAAACTTGAAAGAAGAATTTCAAGCTGACAAACCCTTGATTGTTCATTGGGATGGCAAACTCCTCAAAGACATTACCGGGAATGAGGTTGTTGATCGGTTGCCAGTCCTAATCTCTGGCAGTGGAGAAGATCAACTGCTTGGAGTGCCAAATATAGATCATGGCACAGGAAAGGATACTGCAAATGCAGTACATCAGGCGATCATTGATTGGAATCTAATAGATAAGGTAAAAGGCATGTGTTTCGATACAACTGCATCGAACACAGGTCGTAAAAACGGAGCTTGTGTCCTAATTGAACAGAAAATGGAGAAGGATTTGTTGTGGTGTCCTTGTCGACACCATATCCTTGAAATCATGTTGGAAGCAGTGGTATCCCCTGCATTACAGGCTTCATCAGGCCCTGACATTCAGTTATTCAAAAGATTCAAAACAAACTGGAATAAGATTAATCTAACTTCATACGATAAATTAGAAAATTATCCACAAAAGGAAAAAGAGGAAATCATCAACTTTGCAGCAAGAAAAATCAATGAAGATCAACCTCGCGACGATTACAGAGAGTTATTGGAACTGACAATCATCTTGCTTGGCAGTACTCCAACGACTGGAATAAAATTCAGGAAGCCTGGGGCTTATCATAGAGCCTGTTGGATGGCGAAAGTCATTTATTCAATGAAAATCTTTATGTTCAAAAGTCAGTTCAAAATAACAGCAATAGAAGAAAGAAATCTAAAAGAAATTTGTTGGTTTTCTGTTTCAATTTATATTAAGCATTGGTTTTCAGCACCCTGCGCAGCAAGTGCTCCACGAAATGATCTGAGTCTTCTCAAGAATCTTCACAGCTACAAAAGCACAAATGAACAACTAGCAAATGCTGCTTTAGAAAAATTCAAGAATCATTTGTGGTATCTCTCAGAAGAGTTGATCGCATTGGCTTTCTTTGATGATAAAATCAGCTTTGACACCAAAAGAAAAATGAAGGAGGCTCTTACAAAATCTTCGGAGCCAGATCCTCCAAAGAAGACACAAATAGACATCAAAACTATTGACAATAAGCAGCTTGAAGATTTTGTAACTGCTAACACAAAGTCCTTCTTCAGTATACTCGATTGTCTTCAACGTTCTTGAGCAAACCAGAAGAAGATTGGCTTCTCGATGAGAGTTATTGGGTTGCAAAGAACGTAGTGAATCACATGAAAGTTGTTAATGATATTGCTGAAAGAGGAGTGAAATTGATTGAAGATTATAACAAATTAATTACCAATGATGAACAACAGAAGCAATATCTACTGCAAGTTGTATCAAATTATCGGAAGAAGCTTCCGGACAAAACTAAGAAAACTCTCGTATCTTTGACGCAACAGTAAAATTTACGAGTATATCCATTCTATGTATCTATTATAAATATCTATTGTATTGTATCTGTTTTATGAACAAATGGAAAAGAGGAAGGTGGTATGATAGGCCTCGTGGGGAACTTCCACTCAAAAAAAAAGTAACGTGACGCTTGCTGTACCTCCTGGGTGTCATGGAAATCAGCAAATTTTCAAATGGCGGGCGCGACCTCCAAATATTCGAATTTTGACCCGAAATTTCCCCAGGATCATTTTTCCACCAAATTAAACCAAATGAGAGGGTATCTCAAAAATTTGAAACAAAAAATTTTACTCCCCCACTTTTGCATCACCCTAAATTATATATATATATTAGGGTGGTCCAAAAAGTTAAAGCATCGACTAAGTTCTCTCCACAAGGTTGGTTTTATGCCTCTTGGTGTGGACAGTATTTGTGCAAAGTTTCACGTTATTCGGTTAATATTTAGGGGTCGCCCCACTTGCCCCCTTTTTGAAAATTTGGGAAAATATATAGACAACTGAATAACTAAATTTTTTTTGGTTCTCAAAGAATATGAAAGAAAACAGTAAGACAATAGGACATGATAATGGGTGTATCTTCATTATTTCTTCTGCATCAGAGTCGCCTTGGATGGTATTGGTATCTGTTTTCGGTGGGTGGCTACGAGTTGTAGGAGGTACTGCTTCTGGTCCTCGTTTCGTGTCAAAGTGTCATTGTAGCGTTGTGCGAGAGCAATACCTCGCTCGGCAGCATCATTGACGACTTTCATCTTTAAGGCGCGATCTCTAAGTTCCCTGTAGTTCTTGTCATTTGGCCATTCCCGTGGATCTTTTTGAAGTAACTGGCGCGCTTCCTCCTTACCTCCAACTTTCAAGGCATCAAAGAGGGTCAATGTCCTTTTCGTGACGAAGGATGCCACATCATTTTCAACACCAGCTTCCGCCATGTCGATTCGTCGGGGGCAGCCATTCTTTTGGGGATGTTGGAGGTGTTGAACCATTCTCCTTTTGGTATCAGGATCGATCCTATTATCGAAGGAGGCCAGTCCAATCAGATGCTCCGACAAGTACCACAGGTGGCGTCTTAGAGCTGTCTTCGCCGCTTGTGCAGCTCCTCCGTGTGGATATTTTTCCAGAAGATGCAGCATTTTGAGATCATTGAGAGGAGCTTGTGTCCCCATTGGCGCTTCATGCCAGTACTTGACGTAAATCAGACTGACAAATAAAGCCAGCTGAGTCACGTTTCGTTCTTCGCGTGCTGTGAGCTTGAATTGATAGTGAAAGAGGTAGATTTTGAGCGCATAAATCGCCTTTGCCATCCATCTCGCGTGGTGCATGGGACCCGGAGCTCGGATAAAGAGTTGACCACCAGTCTTTCCCCCCAGGAAGAGCAAAGATAGTTCAAGGAACTCCTTGTAGTCGTCACGAGGTTGGCTTGCCTGAAGAGCGTTAGGTAAGTAAGTGAGCATCTCTTTTCTCATCTCTTGGAGTTGAGGGTTCTCGAACAAGCTGTCCGATGCTGAGACAAATGCTTCGTGGGAGAGAGATGGCCATTCCTTTTGAAATCGCTTAAAAAGGCCTGTTTCAGGACTTCCTGTTGAGCCAAATATTGAGGCAAAGACATCAGCAAGTACGACTTCAAGTATATGATGTCGACAACCGATCCAAACTAGCTCGTGACCCAATGCTTCTTCAATCCTGACACAGGCTCCGCGATGTAAACCCATGTTTGACGCAGTGGTATCGAAGACGAGACCTCTCACATGCTGTTCCACGTTCCATAATTTCATAGTTTGAAGGCATGCCTGGGCCTGTGCTTCTCCAGTTCCTTGTTTCATCTTTGGGACACCAAGCAGCTTCTCCTGTCCATTGAATGTTATAAGGATTGCTATCCGATGCACATTCGTCTTCTTCCCTTCAATGCCGGGGAGAAGCTTTCTGTCCCAATGGAGAAGGACAGGGTCTTCTAGAGAGAATGATTCTAGGTCTTCTCGAGCTGCCTGTTCTCGCCCACTTTCTCTGTAGCGATGAATAGAGCTCCGAGAGCACGTCATCCCAGACAGATCATGCCCCGCGGCCTGTAATACAGCTCCAGTTACGAAAACAGCATTCCGGTCAGAAAGATTGGTGCGATCCATTGCTCCAATGACTTCTGGAGATTGGAAAATGTTCGTAACCTTGTTCTTGGGACGCTTTGGTGCCGGAGCTTCAGACGAAGAAGGAATCGGAACCGATGGTCTATAGTCGTCGTCGTCTTGCGAAAAAAGGGAAGAAGAAGAAGAGGAAAGATCAATTGATGACACTCCTGCTTCTTCCAAATCTTTCTGTGTTGCTTCATGCCTTGCCTTCCTCTTGGCTTCCTTCTCCATTCTGGATCGCTTTCTGTCCTCTTGTGTAGTCGTTTCCTTATCCTGCCAGCCATGCTGCAAGAATTGACGTCCTTGCGCTGCATGGACAGGAAATTTCGGTCCTCAACGTTGACGATTGTGCTCATGGCATCACTGGTTGCGATGTCAAACAGTTCCTGGATGTCCGCTTTGAAGATGTCTTCATTCATTCTATCGCTGGCACGTTGCCTGGTCCTGTGCTTCTTGAGTGTTTTGTAGCGGTCTAAAAGCTTTGAAAGCTTACGGACACAGGAGTCGATCCGTTGAGTTGGGATCCGCGCTCGGGTCCAGACTTCAATCACCCTCTGGCATGCCTGGTTCAGACTGTCGGAGGTGGTTTGCTTTTGATTGATGTGGTGGTATTGCCCCAAGAGGAGGGCGTCAAGGCATGTAGGGAGCCTTGACGTGGATAAAGTTCCAGTTGCCATCCCTAGAAGCCAAACTTTTGGAATTGATCGAGTTTCAGCCATCGGACCTATGGAAGAAAAAGTACATTATATAATATTATATTCAGAGTGGGGTGACCTCTAAATATTCACCAATCACGCTGCAATTTTGCACAGACCATGTGGACACTAAATGGACAAAAACCACACTTGTGGAGACTATCTAAGACAATTTTGAAATTTCCCCCTATGGATTTGGACCACCCTAATAAATATATATATATATATATATATATATATATATATATATATATATATATATATATATATATATATGCATGTGTAAACTGTGATTTACACACATTGGAAAAGTACCCATTACCTTTCCACTCATATGCAAACACAATGGAATCTCTTACTGAGCACACCATTTGACAAAACCACTGAATTCATCCATTAGTGATCATTTAATTTTGAGTAACCATACCCTAGATACATCTGAGTTCTCCATTCAAGCCACAAATGATTTTGAAAACTACTTCAATATTTTAGTTTACTTATATGGCATTTGAAGCCCCCTATCATCAACAGATATTTTAATCTTAAGGTAATGTCTTCTCAAATATATTTTGTTTTAGTATTTTTTAATTGATTATGTATTGAATAACAGGTTCATTGTTGGATTATTTCTGTATTTTAGTCTAAAAAGTGGGTACAGGTGACCCCAAACTAGTTGGTATTAAAGATGTAGTTTGTGCCAGTTATTTGACACACACACACACACACACACACACACACACACACACACACACACACACACACACTTATCCAACATGAGTTTCCTGTGGTGATTCCTCATGGAAGTCAAGCTCATTACTCTTGAGTTGGTTTGGCAAATGAGAGACCCTGAGCTAGGGGTCTATTCTTTTGAAGACTTCATGGCAACACCATTTGTGTTTCTGAATTTCTTTGGCAGTTGGTTGAATAATCTTGACCCTTTGAAAACAAAGCTGTTTTCCTTCAGGATTGAGGATGTTCCTTGTCTAGCCTTCAGTTTGGGAACACAACACATTCTTCCTTTCATATTTTCCACTGTTGTTATGCCCTTGGAAGCAAATTGCATATAAATCTAACATAGGGAAGGCTTGCCACTAAGGCCTCGAGATTAATTTGAGGAGAAAGCTTAATAAGTTTATCACTTATCCAAAGTCTTTTCTCTTTACTCAAAAATATTCACTCATTCATTAATAATATATGTTAAATAATGGATCAGCCTATTATTGGGTTTAAGTTTTTATCCAAAATTTTATTAATGACAAAGAATTACTAAAAATTGAAACCTTAAAAATTTTAGGAATATGAGAGGTATTAACAGAAATTACATGACATAATTGATAATGAGTACTGATAACACAGCTCAACAAAAAATTTTTTTTGTTTTGTTGCCAAGGAAATTCGTACGAATTTAGGGTATTTTGGGGTTGCTGAATTCCAAAATGAAAGTAGTTTTTCCGATTTGGCTCTAGTTCTTGAGATAATGAATACCCTCAATTAATAGGAGACGTAACCATAACACGTGCATATGGGAAACTACCGAACATTCTAGATGGTGAGACATGCGAATATTCTTAGTGTTTACTCCGCAATCATTCTAGAATATTCCCCCTCCGTATATAAGTCATCGGCCACCCAGCCAGTAGTCAGTTGACAGTTGGCAGTGGAGTGGTACGTGTAAAGATGGTAAACTTCTTGCTTGGGCAGCAAAGTGGATATACGAAGTACCCTTGTTTCATCTGTTTATGGGATAGTAGGGCAAGGCAAGATCATTGGAAAAAAGTGACATGGCCTTCAAGAGAAAATATGACTGTAGGTGCAGCAAACATCATTAATGAGCCTTTGGTTGACAGGGAAAAAATCATCCTCCCACCACTTCATATCAAGCTGGGACTAATGAAACAATTTGTTAAGGCCTTGGACAAAGATGGCGATTGCTTCAAATACATTTGTAGATCGTTCCCTGGACTAAGTATGGAAAAACTAAAAGCTGGAATCTTTGATGGCCCTCAAATCCGTACACTTATCAAGGATTCTAATTTCACAAAATTTATGAATGGTGTTGAAGCTTCTGCCTGGTGCAGTTATGTCTCAGTTGTCAAGAACTTCTTGGGTAACCACAAAGCAGACAATTATGAAGAACTGGTGCAAAACATGCTGACAAACTTTGAAAAGTTGGGTACTAATATGAGCATAAACGTACACTTTCTCCATAGCCACTTACACAGATTTCCGGATAATCTTGGTGATTTTAGCGAGGAGCAAGGGGAGAGGTTTCATCAAGATATCAAGGTGATGGAGGAAAGGTATCAAGGCAGATGGGACAGACATATGATGGCAGACTATTGCTGGAACCTCCAACGTGATTGTCCTGATAACCCACATAAAAGAGAATTGTACAAACAGAGATTTACTATACATTAATTGTAATTATGCGAATCAGCTTACTGTGTTTATCTGTTATTATACCGAATAAAATGCCATTATGTATTTCATGTGTTTACTTTTGTATGATTTGAGACAATTTCAATGCAATTTGTAAGTAGGCTCCGCCTGAACATTAAATTTTTTGCATTTTTACGTGTTTCAATGGGGTACCAATTATCTCATAAATTAGAGCCAATCTAGCAAAACCGATGTCATATTCGGAATCAGCACCACAAAGTTACCCCAAAATCACTCTAATATGATTGGCAATAAAATGAATGTTGACCAGTGTAATCAATATTTCTGTGAATATAGACAATCATTTTAATTAAAATGTGGTGTCACTATTAAATACAATTTCTTTCAATATTAATTAATTGCTTGCAAGTCTTCATGAAACAAAATACCACATTAGGAAGCTCCTTAATTAGACAGACATATCATTTTACTTCCTGTAACTTATAAAAAGAATGAAAAAAAATTCTATTATAATTACATAATTGGCATTTTAAAAATGTTTCCATAATTTTGACCACTAGTGTATAATTATATACACACCTTGTAACCTTGCAGTTGTTTCATGTTTCTCTCTCTTCACACAAAGGTCAAGCTGGTGGGCCCCACCTCTAGGCCTGGCTTGGTAGAGGAGAGAGTTGCTCTCCTGCAATCTTCATCGCACATAGCCAGGCACATGCAGCTCATTCAGTACTGTCCTGAGCCAAACGTTTAGTCTTCATTTGAAGACTTCAACTTTGACACCAGTGATGTTCCTGATATTAAGCTGGCTGAATAGTCCCCCCACCTGACAACCAAGCTATTTTCCTTCAGAGTTGAGGGTGTTCCTTGTCTGGCCTTTTGTTTAGGAATATATTACAGTACTACTAATTTAACGTTTCCTGTTTTCCAGTGTTTGAATGGTTGGTTACTGGGTTCAGTTTGAGGTTATAAACCAGTTTTTCTATTATTTTCAATGTGTAGTTAAATTATGGTCTTTCTTCTTTTCATTAAATATAGATTTAATTTACAAAGTCTTTCCTAGCAGTTGAGTTCTTTGCACCCATCAATAATAATGGATGTGAAATTTTGAATTTCTATTTTTTTTTTTATGGGGACATCAAGAATGAGCAGTATTAAGTTTTGGTACAATCACTGTTTTCAGCAGGGAAATCATTACTTTCCTGTCCCTCCTTTTAAAGGTTCTCAGTAACTGTCCCATAATTCTTTTTTGCTTTGTTCATCACTATTTTAGTTTTTGTTTCAAATTTCCAGTGGCTTTTCTTTCAAGGTTATTAGTTTTCTTCATTTGTTGTATCCTGTAAAACTGTTTCCCACCCAATTTGGATCCATATGGGATCAGATTTCTTCCAAATTTATGGCATT
Source organism: Bathynomus jamesi (assembly GCA_023014485.1). Taxonomy (NCBI): domain Eukaryota; kingdom Metazoa; phylum Arthropoda; class Malacostraca; order Isopoda; family Cirolanidae; genus Bathynomus; species Bathynomus jamesi. The sequence goes on along the minus strand of JAJOZX010000579.1, from coordinate 1,112,409 downwards.
GGAGCTAAGCTATTTTAAGGTTGTTGCCATATTGGTTGATATTTCAATGTTGCAGTCTGAGATAATAGTTGGAATTATTCTATCATCAAGTTGTTATCTGCTTTCTCCTATATTAACATAAATTCATGTTAGAGCTATCAGCATTTTGCTTGCTCCTGGTTTTTCTCATTTCCCCATGCCATGGTGTAATATATATATATACAGGGTGTCCTGTAAGTCTGGACCCATAGGGATTTATAATATATTTTTTTATTATGTTATTATTTTATTATTATTATTTTTTTATTATTTTTTATTATGATTTTTATTTGTGGGGCCACTTGAAAGCCAAAGTGTACGAGGTCAAACTTCAGAACATTTTCCACCTTAAAGCACGCATTGTGGAGGCGTGTCAAGAAATTTCTGCGACTGTGATTCAGAAAGTGCTGTCACAGTGGAGATTGCGTCTTCAACTATGTGTGCGACACAACGGCGGACACTTTGAACAGATTGTAATAAATTTTTGGACTATTTTGTAATTTTATTATTTTTCCCTATGGGTCCAGACTTACGGGACACCCTGTATATATATATATATATATAAATTATATATATATATATATATATATCCCCGCAAGAGGGGTTCTAAGCTCGTGCTCTTGAGTGCTCTTTGTGCTCGTTTGTACGTGCTTGTTCCTGGAGGTTTCACGTGCGCCCTCCCGGCCCTAGCACCCAAGGATGATGGGGCTCGACCCTGCAGTCCTTGTCATCCTTGGTCTTTTTCCACTTCGACTGTCCCCTCCACCCTTTCTTTTTCCTCTGTCTTTCCTCTCACTTTTTCTTTGTTTTTCCGCTGAGATATGCCCTTTTAAATAGAGGCGAATCGGTTCTTCCCGAACTTAAAAAAAAAAAAAATATATATATATATTACAGAAAACCCTCACCATTCATGGGGGCTACATTCTGGTAAAACCATGAATGGCAGGACTAAGACTGTGTGGAAAAAATAGGGTTACATTCCAGAAATCCCAGGAATAACCCTTAAGGTTGTAGTGGAAACAGTGGGGGTTTCCTGTATATATATTTCTTCCCTTCCTTTTGTATTATTATATTTGGGGATGGGGAGTTTAAGAACTTTACTACATTCATGATTTCAGCAATGGCATCAGAGAATTTTGTAATTGGAATGTTCAGAATTTGTAGATGACTATTAGTATCACATTTAGTTTTTCAATTTTTATTGCTGAAAATTTTACTTAGTATTATTTCTGCCATGTGATTGTTAGGTATGTATATAACATAGCCACCTTTTCATCTTTCTGTTCTCTCCACTCATAGTATGTTATATAACCATCGATTTGTAATTCTTTTTCAGTCTCCTTGGCAGTCTTTATGATTTGTTTCCGTGAAGCATACAATATCAGCCCTTGTTTCATTCATAAATCCTTTCAAGTATGAAACTTTGTTTAGTGAGTGGCTCAGTTTTAACCTCTGAATATTTACCAGGACCATATTTATGTTTTCAGTTTTACATACTCCTTTGTGCATTTCAAATTTGTCATCCTTCAGTGTCGTGCGTTTCGTAGGCTTATGGTCCCCGAGAAAGTTCTGCATCCTTTTACCTCTTCTGATAACTCCTTGCCTGAAAATGAATTGGCTTGGAGGTCTTCAACTGTGTCCATTGCAGCAAGGTGCCGTGTGAAGTTTAGTAGCCATATTGTATTGACGATGTTTACCCATAATTCAAGTTCCAGTCATGTGGTGGCAATTTATACAAAATAAGTAAATACAGTAGTTCTTACACATCACAAAACTAATTCTTAAGTTATACTGGGTGATCCAGATAAATGGGACCCATAAAAAAAAGCCAAATATTCTTAATATTTAATTCCTTTCATAAAAACTATATATCATTCGAAAGAGTAGAGTTACAAGTTTATTATGAAATATTTATTTTTTAAAAATGACTCCTTTCAAATGTGCTCCATTAGTTGCCAAGCATTCCAGTGTTCTCGCTTGTAAGTTCTGCATCACTTTTGCAAGAGTGTGCGGTGGTATGGCCTGTATCTCATTTGTGATGGCGGCCTTCAATTCTTGCAAGGTCGTTGGGTTATTTCTGTAGACCCTACTCTTTAAATATCCCCCAGAGATAATAATCTAAGGGAGAAAAATCCGGAGACCTTGCGGGCCATTCAACGTCTCCAAATCTTGAGATTAACTCGCCTGGAAACGTTTGACGCAAAACTGCTATGCAGTTCCTCGTGGTATGGCAGGTAGCTCCGTCTTGTTGGAACCAGTGGTTTTCTAGACAAAGATCTCTTAATTTAGGAATAAGGAAATCGGTCAACATTTTTTCGTAGCAATCACCATTTACAGTGACCGTGTTTCCGGTGGAATCCTCGAAAAAGTACGGCCCTATGACCTGAGATGCAGTAAGACCACACCAAACAGTTACACGCTGACTATGCAACGGGACTTCGATAATATTCAGTGGATTTTCTGTTGCCCAGAAACGACAATTTTGTTTACAGTTCCATTCAAGTGAAAATGGGCTTCGTCTGACATAATCAAAGTTGCTAGAAAATTGGTGGTGTCATTTACCTTCTGTTGGATCCATTGACAGAATTGTCGTCGTCTTGCGAAATCTCCATCGTTTAGTTGTTGCACTGTTTGAATTTTATATGGAAAGAGCATTAAATTTTGCTTGAATATACAGTGTGTTGTTCCATATCCAACTCCTAACAGCTGAGAAGCACATCTGATGCTTATGTTAGGATTATCCTGTACAATTTCATGAGTTCTGTTAATGATCTCATCTATCCTTGCTGTGCGCACTCTTCCAGTTGGTTTTCTTTTTCCAATGCTGCCAGTTAGGGAAAAATTTCTGACACCCCGACGGATTACTTTCTTAGAAGGTGATTTTGACATCTGAAAATTTGTCTTGAGAGATCTTTGAGCTGAAACTACACTTCTTCCATGCTCATAATATTGCTCAGTTATGAAACGCAGCTGTTCCACAGTCCATACAGTCATCTTGAAGGGTTAGTTTTAACTAACACTTTTATTTTGTTTTGTATCTTATCTTGTCTTGTATTGTCAAAACCTATACAATCCTGTACAAACTTGTAATTATCCTCTTTCGAATGATGCGTATGATTTTCTAAAAGGACTTATACTTTAAGAGTTACAGGGGTTTCTTTTGGGTCCCATTTCTCTGGATCACCCTTTATTATAGAAATTAAACAAAAGTGTGTCCAATATAAAATTTCATCTTTGTAGTGGGCTACCATTTTGGTTCTTGCCACTCTAAGCATAAATTCATTTGATTCATTCTCACGCTAAATAGCTCCTATAAATTTTCATAATTTTTAAACATACAAGAATACAAAAAGTGAATTATCAACCTGTTTCCAGGTTATTGACGATTCTGCAAGTTCATAATTTGTCTCTTAGGCTGCTCAGGTTAAGGCAAGTCTAAGGGTTAGGCAAGAACCTATAATAAAAGTTTCTTGGGGCCAAATTTTCCACAAGGCCTGACATAAATTGTTGGTTTATACTTAACATAATGCTTGGCTTTGTTTGCTTCATTCATTAGTTCAGCCTAAATGAATATATCCACAAGTTTAGGCCAAGTATACACACTATTTTTTAACTTAATATAGCCTAATATTGATGAGCAACCATGGTGGATAGCTGTAGGAATTTAAGGGAAAGAGTGCACTTTGTTTCTGACTGGAAATGGGCACTGAAATACCTTTCAAATTAACAATTGAAAGCTCTCTCTATAGATTAATTAGCCTTTTTTGTATACTGTACCATGATTTTACCACTTAAAATTATCACCTTGCGTGCACTGGACATTTCACATAAATACTAGCACTTTTTTAAATTTTTTTAATTTTGTGATTTTCACTATAATTCAACTTTTATTTGGACTTTAACTGAAACACTATACACGTCAGGCAAACTGCGCGCGCACACACGCACACACACACACACACACACACACACACACACGTGTGTGTGTGTGGTCCTAAGTGCAACAATAGTATTGATGATTATAGGCTATTTGCCAGTTTTATGCATTTCATACATCACTGTTTGCAAGAGGGTGCGACAGAGTGACAACCTCCATTTATCTTTTGGATTAATGAACTGAGAGTTTATAACCCTAATTAGGTTTTAAATTAGTGTTTTGTTAATCTGCTCTATTGTTGGTTTTAGTTCCTATTTCACCAGGTTGGTTGGTTTTTAATTTGAATGCCGAGCTCTGCTTTTACTTTCTCCTTAGTCCTTTTCCTTAACATTTATCAGTAATTTTACATGTAACCTACGAGTATATATAATTCTAATAATGGATGTTTTGTTGTAGGATTTGTATTGGTTTAATACTTCTAATGTTTGTAAAATATATAATGGGAGAATCTCGATTCTTATCCAGATGAATTTTTCTTTTTTGCTGAAGTATTTTTATTTATAGATGGAAGATCAATATTAATTTGCAGTACAGCATGAAGTATCATATATGTAGTTAGATTTATTAATACAAATAAATTCCATGATTGTGTACAAATAATCTTGTTATATTTGAGAGTAGAAGAATGCAGTCAGATATAGGTATTATTATTATAATAATAATAATAACAATAATAAAGTAATGTCATTGTTAAAAGGGAAATTTTTGGTGGTGGTATATTTAATTTTTTTTTAATTTTACTATTTTAGATCTCGTGTCTCGGAGAGGAAAGATGGAAGATTTCGGTGTACTTCGGAGTCTGTTGACTCTGTTTCATCACTGGATTCTATCAATGAAAGGAAGTCAGATCTTAGTGCTAAATTTCCAGTGAAAAATAAAAGTGCAAATAGACCTGATATTCATATTAGAAATAAAAATACTGAGCAAGAAGAAGAAAGAAAGCAATTGTATAGGAGTAATTTTCGTCCAATAAGACCTATGCCTACCAATTCACATGAAATTTTACAAGACAAGTATATGAAAGCTAAGGATGCCCCTCATTCTAGAGGAATTAGTGTTAGATCAGATTCTTCATTAGCTGACAAGTTCTCACCATCTTACTCTTATAATCAGATAAAAGTAGATCAAGACCAAGTGATGGCAGGTTCAAGTAAATGCAATACTTTGATAAATTTTATTCCTTCAACAAATTCATTTGTTGAGGATTTGCAGGATGGTAGTAACATCAGATGTGACAGTAATTCGTCTGGCATTTATTTCATAACTACTACTACTACTAAATCTGCTTCAAATAGTAGTCCATTAAGTAATGAAGGATTACCAAGCATTAAAAACTCCAAGGACAATGTCATAGAGAAAAATTCTAAGTTTCTTGCAGGACCTCCGGTTGTAGTGCAGCCCATTTTTAATTCAAATGTGTACCACAAAACGAGGAAAAAAAATGTCAGAAATATATATTCCACAGTTAATAAAACTCTTTCAAGGAAAAATGGTTATGGTAGTGGGTATGAGAGTGATGTGAGTGAGGATGATCATTTAAGTCAAATTGGAGGAAGGCATCAAACGTCTGATTACGTTGTTCGTAATGTAAATAATTATCCTCCTTATTCCCCCACAATTATCCCAAAGACACTGAGATCTCCCACGGTACAAATACTCCCCATTCACCCAACAGCTTGTAAGGATTCTCACTTAGGCTGTAGGGGTGTTCATACCTCTGTCAAAACAAAAGAACCTGTTAATTCATTGTTCCATTCTCAGTTGGAAGTTAGTCAAAAGCAGAGTTCGCCTCTTCCAGAATCTTTGACCCTGAAACAACGTCAACTGGCAGAAAAGGCCGAACAGCTGAGAATTGCAGAGGAAGTAGTCAAGCAACAGGAGGAAGAAGCCCAAGTTAAAACTTGGCAAGCCTTAAAAAAGCAAGAGGCATTATTGAAGGAAAAGGAGGAGTCCTTGAAATATCGAGAAATAATTGCTCAGAAAAAGTATGAAGAGGCAGTAAGGCTGCTGGAAGAAAGTCGAAAATTGTCAGAGTATGAGAGAATCAAAGATAATCAGCCAGTACACATTGGATCAAGGTCTTCACATGATAATTCGTTATCACTAAATTTTTCTCTCTCTGATAGAGGTCAGATTCAGTGTAAACAACCCGTCGATGTGAATAGGAACCTTACGAATTCTCCACGTTTATACAGCCAACCTGAGCTAAGGCATTTTTCTGCCGAGTCTCAAAAATTATCTGATATGACTATAGGCAGTGAGCACAATCACGCTTTATCGAAGAAAATTCAACATAAACACGCTTCAAAAATTGGTGGAAGGAAACCCAAGAAAAAAGTATTTACTTTTGATTTGTGTGAAGTAAAACCAAGTATAGAACCTGACAAGATTCTGCGTACATATTCTCGTAAAGGAACCAAGAGGCAGTGTATACAGTCCAAAGTTGATACGCAAAGTTCAAGTTCTCCTTTTGCTCCATCGCAGAGGTTATCTTTGGCCGTTCAAACGGACGATATAGATGTACCGGTTTCAGCAAGAAATATTAAAGAACAAGTTTTGGTTAACGAAAGTGGAACTATTACCATAACTCAGTTACCAAAGTTTGACCAACCCATAAGACCATATAGCGCCCTGCCCCGTTTACATTCACTCTGCAATAAACGGAAATCGGAAAGATTTCACCCATTAACTTCACTTTCTTACTCCTTGAAAAAGTGCCCATCCAGAATTGAGACTGATAGTAGCCCATATTCTAGTTCAAGTGATATATCTATGTCATTTGCTGAAAAAGTAGAAAAACTTACTTCTTCCACAAATATGCAATTTTGTAGCCAGACATCCGAAACAAATAGGGATGTTCCAGAACGAATATTAGATACTAAACCTGAAATAAGTACAATAAAACAAATTCCTCATGCAGAAGCTTCGGACTATAGTCACGAATGTGATAAAAAATACTTTGCTGAAAGTGAATCTTATAAGATAAAGTATGGAAATAAGAGCATTGAGAATAATAATAATAATAATAATAATAATAATAATAATAATAATAATATAAAAGGAAGGTTAAGTATGGTTACTCTTCAAGGTGTTTCATTTCCTGGTAATGTCGATTCTACAAATGTATTCATGCAACCAGAACTCCCAAAAAGCAGTGACACTATACATTCACTTCTCCCATACGACTGCGCTCAAACCAGTGAATGCTCAGTTGGACTGCAGACAGGGCCAGGTAATGTAGTGAATAGTACCACTTGTGATTCAGAAATTAAGGAACACCTTAAGACAGTAGAAGTGACTTCTTTGGAAAATGCAGTGAATGTTCTAAAGTATTCTGAAATGAATACACGTGAAGAACCATTATCTAAACAGAACAAGAATGATAAACAAGTAGAACTAATCTCATTAAAGAGTAGAACTGAAAACAACTTGCTTGCCAACAGTCATGCAAAATTACCAAAAGCATACGAGCCATTGGAATGCCAAAGGGAGATGGTTTCAGAAACAATGAGTACTGATCAAACTTCGGAAGTATTTAATATTACTTCTAGAAAAAGCTCTGAATCGGATATTCCGACAGGACTATCAGAGGCGGTAGTTCCTAAACGTAATTATGATATAGAAATTAGCATTCCAAAAATTCAGTCTCCAAAACAGTGTAGTTTAAATGATTTAAATTCTGTGTCGCCAATGCTCGTAATGGGTCATTTTGACCTTAACAAAAATAGACGTACTCCTGTCATAACTGATGAATTTAGTCTCTTTCCTCAACAAATACCTCAAATCGCTTTAGATGGCATAATAAGAACATCGGCCGAGATTCCTCTGAATGATACTCTAGATTATTTAAGCGACAAAAAGAATGTTGGTAAAATTTTTAGGCATACTCCATCTCGTTCATCAGAATGTATTACAACTGAAATGAGTGACAGTCGTATCAATAATTCTGAAGATAACCCTAAGCACAATAGTAATAATTCACATCATTATTTTTCTGAAGATGGTGACTTTACCAGTACACAATCTTTCATAAAAAAGGAATTGAAAAACAGTGTTTCCTACGAAAAGGTAGACAAAGAAAATATTTTACACCATCCTAGTCCTTTTAAAGATTCTGCTTTTGAGAGTGTTAATGGTCTTCTAGGTTCTCAATCAGTATGCCCAACTTTAAGTCGAGGTTTTCCCAGTTTTTTAAACAGAAGTAGTGATGAGAATCCACACACTAATAATGATGCGAGTAAAACGTCTACAGTCGATGAAAACGTTCATTTAACTTCACATAATAAATTAGCTCTTTATAATGAAGGTCTGCAAATTAACAACATTCAAAATATAATTTTAGATGTTAAGAGTATTAATCAGACTTCAGTTTCATTTCATCCAGATAGTAACCCCAGTTCTACCAACATAAAAAATGAAAACATCTTCCCAACAAATACTCAGGTTATGTCGAGCGCTTCCCCCATTATCCAGTATGACCAAAGACTGGTTCAATGTATTATTAACAATACTGATCAGACTATTTATTATACTCCAACGATTATTTACACAACTCCTCCTCAAAATTTAGTTCACAGTTATGCAACTAATACAATTTCGTCCGTTTTCACTGATGAAAAACCTCAAAGTATTTCACCTGTAAAGTCAAGTAAAGTCGATGTTCAAATGCAAACGGATCATAGCCGTTTGAGCATTGATAGTGAGAATAATCTTGTGAATGAAAACTCACCTTCTCAGTCAGAATGCTCGGAAATAACTGAGAACTTTAATGAACTTAATACTGAAGATGTTTCAAATGTTTCAAAGCCAGTTACCAATGAACATCCGAAAAGCCAAGAAAGTTTGACCATGGAGAGAGAGTGTGTTTTTAAATTTAATACTACTAAGGATGATTTTATTCAGCATAATTTACCTTCAGAAATATCTTCAGGAAATTCAAATGAAACTTCTCTAGTTAATGAAGAATCTAAAACGTGTGGAATGCTATCACCATCAACTGTGGATAGTCCCATGGAAGCTAAACTAGATGACACAAAGTTTTGGTCAAATAGTGCTCAAATTTTAGATTTTGAAGAAAATGATACATTTAAAAATGTACACCTAAAGGAAACTTGTAAATTAAATGACAATACATCTGTAATTTGTTCTTCAGATATTCCAGAAAATGCCAGTGAAGAATGTACTACAGACAGCGTCGAATCCATAAATAAAATAAATGGTGTAACGTCAAGAGGAGGGAGGATTTTAAAACTAAAAGAATGGTGGCCTGACATAATTACAGACTCGCCAAAGAAATCTACAAAAACGGTGAAGGAAAGTCGTGCAACGAGCCAGAAAATTTTCCCAGATAATGAAGAGCAAGCAGATCTTGGCACTGAGCCTGTGAAGTGTAAGAAAAGAAAAAGAGGTAGGCCTAAATTAAAGAGAGATGATGGTTCATACATCGAGAAATGTGAAACGGATAATAATGTACTTTCAACATCCAAAGATAGTAATTGTTTTGAATGTGGAAAATGTAACATGGTTTTGTCCTCCAAAGAAGAGTTTCAGTCCCATTCATACAGAATTCATAGTGGTTTAGCCCGAATAAAAGGAGAAAGTCAAGAATTTGATGATAAGTCTGTTTACAGAATTCTTAAAGTTGTATTATGCAAATTGAAAAACCTTCATTGTGATGTGTGCAGTAAACACTACAAATCTGTTCTTGGTTTTAAGAATCATCGTAAAGTATGTGGAAAACTTTACAAAGATGTATACACAAATTGTAGTATTTGTTCTAAGGATGTATTGAAGACTTATATAGAGAGACACACAACTAACCATATGCATGGTACGAAGGAAAAAAAAAAAATGCAACAACTGGCTAATGAAGATGAACTTCAAAGTGTAAATGAAGTAAACCAATTAGAGGATAATAACAACAGGAGGAAAAAGAGAAAAGCAGCAAATTTTTGCCATGATCAGATGAAGTTGTTGTATGCAAGTATAGATACTGAAAATGATGGCTCAGATGATAAAGATTTTGAAAGTGAAAACAATTTTAAGCACTTCTTTAATCGAAACTTAAATTTCATGTCCCCAGATTCTTCAGAATTTGAAAAGTTCAATGAAAATATCAATTGTTATGGCAAGTCTTCATGTATTAATGTAGGTTGCGAAGCTTCCTTCACCACGTTAAAGAAACTAAAATTACATTTAAGAACGTGTATAAAATCAGACAAATATTTTACATGCAAAATTTGCAATTCCACTTTAAAGGAATCTGAGATTAGCGCTCACATCAAGAAGAAACACGAAGGTTGCATGAATGACTATAGCGACTACAGTTCTGAGAATGAAGCAGATTTACTGGAGTCGGATATTTCTCATGATAGAATAAAAAATTCTTGTGCATCGCACTGTAAGCCATTTTTATTTGCAAAACAAATGACATTAGAATTCAGAAAAAACAATTATTCTGAACAACTTTACACTGAACTACATTGTCAGAGCTCCGATTGGGTTGAAATTAAAGATTCAGAAGCTCATTTATATAAATCCAGATTAGCGTACAGTCCTGTCTTTAAATTTCAAGAAAATTCAACAAATAATAATCCCGATTCATGGGATAAGATGGAAACTTTTTCTGGAAAAAGGCTTGGTTCTGGTGAAGTGCTCTTTGCTGGTGGACCAATTCGTGCAGCCGCTTGGTGTCCCATTCCAGTAATAAATGAAAGAGCTCCTCAGTATATTGCTCTGGCTTCCATTACGGATCCTGATAATTTATTTTTAATAAATAAATCGGAGAAGCATAGGGGGTTAATTCAAATATGGAATTGTGGAAACTTAACTGAATCCGAAACTCCTACTTTATCTTTGTGTATCGCGCATCATTATGGAGTCGTATGGTCTATGGAATGGTGCCCATCAGGGATTTATGAAAAAGTCTCCGAGACTTCTAGTATGAATCGACTTGGATTGCTGTCAGCTGCTTTCTCTGATGGTACAATTAGAGTATATTTAATACCACATCCTCATCAAATAAAAAGTAAATCAAAAATCTATAATAAAGTGCCTGATTTCTCTCTCTGCCCTTACAATTACGAAAATATGGAACTGCAATGTTTAAAGGTGTCTTGGTGTTCATCTAAGGGCCATTCGCTTATAGCTGGGAGCTTTACGAATGGAATGGTATGTATCTGGGATCTAACCAATACTTCTCCGTTACTAACTGCAAAGGACTCAATTGGGAACACTGTGTTGTATCCCGTCAACTCGGTTCCTGCTCATAATGGTGTATGTTCAACCGTGTCATTTTGTCCGAAAACTGAAGGACAGCATATTGTTACGGGAGGAAGTGATCGAACAATTAAATTTTGGGACCTCACACAACCAGAGCATCCGATAACAATGATTAGGAAAGGAATAGTAACTGATAGTGTTTGGTTACCTCACTGGGCAGGATCTTTTATTTCCTTTGATGATGTTTTTAGTCTCGGTAAAACTTCCACTACTTTTCGTGAGAATGGATTTTATGGTTGCACATACCGAGCGGTTATGGGAACAAATGCTACCGTTTGGAGTATTGCTGGCAGCGATTGGTTGAATGCTCTTGCTCAAGTTGACGAGTCTGGTGAGGTAATAGTGTCCAGACAACATAGTCTCACTTGTGAAACGGCAAGCGAGAAACACATGTCTAAAAAAAGATATCCAATTTTTTCAGTCCGATTGGAAAATTTGAGAGAAGGGAAAGTTTTATCATTAGAAGAAGAGTACCAGTCTAAAACTTTGATACCTATTAAACATGATAATAGTCACCCAAAAGAAAAAAGTACAACTCATTCCAACATTGAAAACATAGAACTTAGTCCTGAGAAATTTGTAGAACAACCTATGACTTATTTGTCGACAGCCGAAATGTATGGAATAAGGATATATGATGATGAATATATTGATTTTGCAAAACTGGATGAAACAGCAATTCGTTCAAAACAGTTTTCAGAACTTATGGAACCAGGTCCACTTACAATTTATCCTTTAATGGGGGCCTCATCTGTTGCATGGAACAATAATTTAGGTACTCATACGTGGATATTTGTTGGTCTGAATTCAGGTCTGGGAAGAATAGTAAAGCTGTCATTTCTTGAAAAACAATGATAATATTTTAAAAGTAGAAATCTGATATTTACCATTTTATTTACGCGAGTTAAAAATGGGAAGTGCAATACTTAACAATTTATTTATTTATTTGGCCAGTTTATATATATATATATATATCACACACACACACACAGATACACACACACTTGCTTATTTTTACTAAAAAGTTTTGTACAGCCAGTTGTTAATCATTTATATGAATTTTTATTTACATTAAGGATTTGGAGAATGCTGTTTTGGTCTCTTGTATATTATAAATACTTGCTGATTTTATCTTCAGACAATTAATTTTTTATGTATTGTATAGAAAAGGTTGTGCATAGCCCAATGATTGGGCCTTCTTGTTTAACCCTTTCATTCACTGGGTAGACAATTGTATAGCTGAAAAATAAACCATAATGATTCTTATATAAACACACACAAAGGCAAATTTCTTTTTTACCCTATGTCATAATTCGTGAGCAAAAGGGTTAAAAGTTAATCGATTTTAAGTAGTATGTATGAACGATTTTGGAAATAAAATCCTATTTGTTACCTGTTTTGAACCTTCGGAAACTCGGCAATTTTTTGCAGTTTTTATGAGCCGACTGAATAGTCCAGTCAATCTAGGCTATATTTTTGGTCAACCTGGAAGTAATTGTAACAGAAATGGTTTCATCGTTTTTGACATCCCTAAATATTCAAAAATAACATATTAAAAACTTACCACCATTGGGTGAGGCAATTTTTCAGAAAAATGGAATTTGCATTAACCTCTCTCACCCCCAGGTTGGTAGGTCAAAATGACCACACCTTGTATTTTTCGTCCACAGCTAACTTTTAACATTAATATTTTTTCTTAAAATTTTCAGTAATCCTTCCTAGATGGTTAGCAAATATTTTTAGTTGATAAAAAATTACTCAGTCCATAGGGGGCACTCCCATCTCATGCTAAAAGACGAAAAACGGAACATCGCGCTGCGTATCGACCGCGATTGTAGGCGTTATTGACCATTGCTCAAGAACTCGAGTAAAATTGACCATTGGACATCATAATCGTAGAGGCTTTGATTAGGTCTTTCAAATGAACCCCAACACCGCTAGTCTATCCTTCATAGTTTCGAAGATAATATATATTTTCATATAAACGACGTTCACTTATTTTGATTTCGTTTTTCGTACATAACTCTTGGATAAACTGAGATATTGATCTGAAATTTAGTTTATAGAAAAAATAACATGCTATGTCAACTCAAATCAATACATAACGATTTCACAGGGATAGGCATTTTGATATAGCCTATGCGTGATGGTGAGTTAGTAAAAATCTGGGTCTGTATTATTTTCGTCACTGTTCTCTGCATTCTCTATGTCTAAAGGGTGCTGACAGTTCAGACGAGAAACGCCTTGGCATTCGCCACACAAGGCTGAGCATTTCAGTCCATTCTTGAAACACGTACATCTCGCGTTCTGACACTACCTTGCAGTTATATCTGAAAAGTTTTAGTAAGCTTTCTGGTGCTGGAGCTTTCGAGGTATAAACTGGTAGCAGTTTTCCTCTTTTCACAGTCCAACCCCATTCTTCTGGATCAAGATCTTCCAGTCCTCTCCAAACTTGCACTTGGAGTTAAACACGCAATGAATGGAATGATGCAGCTGCGGATGTTGGAGGCAAGCTCTCGGGAGACACAACTTTCATACTTGCAGCAACTTTCCGGTAGAATCTTGTGACACGAAGCTTATCAAGCGAGCTTTCTTTTTTTCTGCCATAAACAATAAGCAACAACTTTTCTCCAGCAGTAATAACTTCTCTTGTTGATGTTGAGTTGTTGAAAACTTTTGTCTTTCTTAAACTTTTACCAATGGAGAACAATCTGGACGTTGTACTACACCCAAGTAAGGCGTGAATAAGCACGATTGCTTCGCAAATCTTCAATCCTAATTTCGATTTAGCGTATTTGATGTCCCACAGTTTGGTTTTCGCTTTCGATCGAGTTTTTTGCTCTGATGTGAAAAATATTCAGTGACCATCTACATCAGCATGATGGAGCAGGAGAATGAGTAGATTGGTATCTTCTGCAATAACAACTGTTGGCTTCTGGCAGATTCATTTGCTGTCTGTACAATCAAAAGGTCTGCATCACCAGATGATTGGATTGCTTTCATGTTTTCTTCGTTCATTTTAGTCGCCAACATTACTAGAACACTTTGCTTGTTGTCGAGGTTAGTAAGAAACTTGTCTTTCTTCATATTTAGCTTCATTTCTCCTGTTAAACGTACAGGTATGCCCTGCTTGCCTTTGGTTCTGCGAATGTGGGTTGTATCTTTGGTACAAGGCTTCCCGTCATGCCCATCAAATACAACGACTGTTCCCTCTCCGCAATGCTTGAGGACGTATTCTACATAAGTTTTGCAAATCTCGTATGTTCTTCCTTTTATCCATTGTACTCTGTGGAGTAAGGATCCTCCATTGAGGACATATGAAATATCTTTAGGAAGTGAAGCATCTGATTCATCAGGCGCAGTTGAAGACCAGATAGAATTTGCTAGCTGTGGTTTATTTGCTTCCCTTACCAAACCGTCTGTCTCTATAAGTGCAGGAGGAAATGTGCACAGCTCATACGAGAATGCTGTCTCCAAGTCTACAGCTGATCCCATACCTCTGACAGTGGTTATTAGACGTTTTTCTTCTTGAACGTATAATCTGCAACTGGTTTTCCGGACATTGAAGCAAGAATGTTGCTTCCAAAGTTCCAATAACCTTGGCATTGTCTACATTGACAGTTGAAATAGCAATTTATCCTGTGTCAATGCTCACGAGTTCCTTTCGGTTGTCGAAGGGGCTTCTTGCCACAGCGTACGCCAAGATTTTCAATGAATCTCTGAAATCTCTCAAGTCGTGCCTGTCTTGTTTCTTCATGTTGCTCACTACCTTCATACGTTACATCTGTAACTTCCTGCATCGCACGGTTTATTTCTGCACAGGCTGGTGTCGACAGTAGCCAAACTGATCTTTGTACCTCAGTCATTCCTCGTCCGTGAGTTAGTCCACCTGTTGTTTTCAAACTCCTCATAAGAACTTGTTCTATAACCAGATCTTTTGATAATCCAGCCCAAAATCTATTACTTCTGCGAACAGCATGATAGTCTTCTCTAAACTTTGCGTAAACATTTGGATGTCTCTCTCTCAGATTTAACATTTTTTGAAGATAGATGCGTGTTGACTTAGCATACGCAAAATGTTCAGACGCTGCGAAATATGATAGCGTGCTATACTCTGCCAGTAAATGAAGAATGAAGTTTCCTGTTATTTCGGCTTTTATGAATGTGCATAGTATTTCGACCATTTCTATGTATTGGAACCACAGTTTTGCAATTCTCGAGGAATCTAAGCTATGTTTGTAGTTCTCCAGTTTCTCAATCATCTTTTTGAAGACCTTCCTTTTCTACATCTTCCGAACTTTTCTCCTGAGATTGATTTATCAAATAAATCTGAGATCTGTATTAAATCAAAGTTATCAGCAAAATTGAAAACATCTGACTGAGTGTGTGCTTCATCATTGTCAAACTTAATAGAGCACCCGTATATTTCTGACATCATTATTGCATGAAGGGCACCTACAACTAGTAGATGACCACCAACGGCTAGAGATATTGCTTTCCCATTTAGCATGTGGGGCACCGTGTTTTGAGCATAGCCAGTTTCTAACATCGTCTGCAGTCCGGAAGAAGTCATGAGATGCCCAATAGATCCAAGGAAACTCATGGCAGTGTGGAGCCCACCAAGTCGCAACACTATTTCTTTCAAAGGGCTTGCATCATCCACACTTTCTTGGATTTCAGTTCCATTCCAGTACGGTGGCTGATCAAATGTTAGTACCGGTGACATGTTGTAACGCTTTGCTTGCTCAGACACAAAATGCACGATTCGTTGCTGGATTGCATATCGATCATCGGCGTGAATATAACGGAAGCCTGTCCAGGGTGCTCTCCTTTATGCACCATTCGCATAAAGCCATTCCACAGTGGTGGTTGAGGTTTCAGCATCCAGGCACAATTCCATAAAATGTTGAAGCAACTTGTTGGATCATCGGCATGAAATTGAAATTGATGCAAATCTTTGTATTAAGGTGCAAGAAGATTTTCTGCGCGAGCGAAATATGAGAGTTTCGATGCTGTAAATGTCCACGATCTCCTTTGATGTGACATCTATTCTTGGCACTAGTTTCGTGGAAGCTACCTTCGAAGTAAATGTAACAATTATACCCATACCGTGGAATGTATTTAGCAGTGGTGGGCATCGTTAACCAAAAAGTTAACTTCGTTAACCGCTAATCCGTTAAACATGTAACGGAAGTTACCGATATACCGTTAACGTTAACTTTTATTATAAAAAAAATGAAAAACACAATATATATATAATTTAATTTTCCCTCTTCTCGTTCTCCATTTTGTCCATGAGATGCATGTTGCCCTTCATGAAAATTAGCATATCAAAGTTTTCATCAGACGGATGATCTCTTGGCCCTCAGGATGTCCTTGCCCATAGAGAACAAACGCTCCACTGCAGCACTGGAGGGGATGGCAGAGATACTAAAGAGTAAACAGCCTCTGGCGCCACACGCTCACATTTACTTCTCAACGCCATCTATTATCTCGTAAAGAAACTAATTCACATTGGGATTTGAAAGTACCGGCAGGATCAACCGGGTAGAAAAATAATTATGGAGATTTTAAAGATGTGGTACCTAGAAGTACCGCCAGGACATAAAGGGTTAAGGTGAAAACGCTCCCATTGTAAGACATCAATTGACTTAATTTATGTTATCAAAGTGACATGAGAATTGAAATCTTACCTGATCAGTTTTATGGTTCTTGAAATGTATCAAGGAGACTACTAATAAGGTACTCACAGACATATTATAAATATACATGACTTATTTGACAACGATTATTTTTAAATATTCACTAGCACAAAGATGTTGCGCAAGAGACAGACTGCAAATGAAACGAATGTAGTTATTTGTTGTAATTGTTACATATATATTATTGAAAGTGCCTTAAAATGCTTGTGATATTTCTTGAAAGAAGTTGAAACATTCAACTCAAATGGCAAATATTTCCGCCTGATTTTACAGTCGACCATGTTTTGCTCAAACCAATGCCATAAATAACTACCATATTTGATAAGACAAATTGTGGCGACGGAAACAAATATATCGCCTGATTTTGCACTGCGGAAATGGAAATTCGTTCATCACTATTAACAGTGGCGGATTAATTGCGCACCTGCTCAGCACTGAAAATAATAGAAACTTTTAAACGTTTATTTATGAATTTTTTGGGTTAACGGACTTGAGTTAACGGAAGTTAATTAGTCCGATAATGATTTTCAAAGTTAACTTAAAAGTTAAATCGTTAACGAAAAAGTTAACTTCGTTAATTAACGATTAACGGTTTGGTGCCCAGCTTTGGTATTTAGACCATCGATTGTTCTAATATTGTGATCAACATTGTCACCAACGTGTTGTATGAAAGATTCATTGTCAATTCCTTCAATTTCTGTCCCCTAATGATACGCCGCACTTTCAAACTTCTGAACCTCTGAGTAGGAAGAGCAAAATCCGTGACTGTAGAGAGTCAATCAAAAACCTTGATCCAAATTGTCTATGCATTTGCACTCGCAAGCCAATCTGAAGTGGGGCAATTATTGCTTTTGGTCTGACTGCTTGTATTATTGCCTGGCCAATAGAGGCAATTCGTAGGTCACTGCTTTTGGCAACAAACATCTTTTCAAGCGGTAATCGTAAAGATTTGGGAAGAAATTCTTTGCAACAGGCACGGGATTCTGTCTTGGGTGGATGGATACATTGTTGAAGAACTATCGCATTCTTTAATTTCACTTTTTAGCAGCTTTGCCGCAGTTTCAATAATGCGATTTTTTTCAGTTTCTACGTCATGATTTCTTGCTTTTATAGAAATCATAGAAAATATTCCTGGTTTTTAATCTGAATGTGACAACATTATGTTTCCCATTAATCTCCGTGACAACAATTTCATCTTTAAAATGCTCCATTAAACGACTTTTCAGCCATTTGGGAGTATATGCATGACTTGAATCTTTCAGATGATCCTGCATTATTGACAAAAGATCATTGATTGTGGTTTGTTCATCATTTTCTCGCAAATAATTCGCCACAAAAGCAAAGGCACTCTTGAGATTCATCATAAGGCCGACCCCTTTTTAAACTTTGACTCGTTTGTGTGTTACTCTCGTATAGTTTTGGAATACCTTTTCCAATACGAAAGTTAGTACATCATGCTTGATGATACACCGCATCTTCTGAATGTAAATCATTTACAAAAGCTATACGCCCTTTTACATCAACTGCCCAGCTATCCTTGCGCTGTTCGCAAACTTTTAGAATACTGATATCAAACTCAATTTTTGCACATCACTTGAAAAGCTTTATTGTCCCGTTTATGGTATGATGAGTTAAGACTGTGTTTGCATGGTTTGTAAGCGTTCTTATTTTACTTCTTTTCATCTTTCACCCCTCTCCTATTCTCTCCAACTATTTTTCTGACTTGTCGGCAGTGGCCGGCGGATGATGATGGTGAGTCTTTTTCCTCTTTTTCTGAATGAATGTTAACCCACGAGTGAGAGGTGTTCCTCCTTACTTGAACCCTTATTTTCTTCTCTTCTCTTAACCCCCTACTCTTTCCTTTCTCTCGGGCTAACTTTAGAGTGGATCTTAGGGTCTTTATTAGCCTTAGCTTCTGTAGATCTGTAGATCTCTTTCGGTGATGCGACTTTTGCAGAACAAACAATCCAATTTGTAATTGAAGTTGTGATTAGATCTTAAACTAAGTTCAAATGCAGTGGCATCAGAAGATGTGGATGCTTTCTTTTTATTGTAAGATGCAATGTTCTTACTAATATATGGATCTCTACATGATATGTATAGTTTGTCTCCAGCTGTGACAAAGATGTCATCGTCTCTCTCTCTCTCTCTCTCTGTTAGCATTGCAAACACCCAAGGCATTTTTTTCTGTTAGTGTCACATAAGAATCACGGTCATCTATGACTTCTTTACATATTGCACAGGTTTCGAAACGTTCAGAATCCATTTTGACCTGAAACAAAATAATAGAATTAATTAATTAATTTTATTGCAAAATTAGTGTTAATTTTGTTTTAGAAACTGATTGGACCTGGAAGTAATTGCATTTTTAAGCGCCAAGTTTAGGATTCAGGCGTATTAAGAAACTGATCATATATGATTTCGCATAGCGGCCAGTGGCGGATTTAGGGGGGGGGGGGCGAGTAGGCCATGGCCTACGGCCCCGCACCTGTGAGGGCCCCGCGCCATCACATATACAGTAATTATAATGTTGGATTCCACTATAAATAATACAATTGCTTAGTGATAATTATGGTATCACACTCTTTGCTGGCGGGAGTTTAGTTCTATTCAGGCCGCTGTGGAGTGCACATGTGTGTGTGTTTAGTGGTAAGTAATGGTAAAAGTCGTATCTCGAAAAAGTCGCCAGTCAATAAATTGGGATGGGGGAGTTTTAGTCAGCTTTATAATAACATAAATAAGTTGAAAAATGTTAAATTAATGTAATTAATTTTTTTATATGAAACGTACTTAGGCCTGGTTAGGTCAGTTTAGCTTAGATTTCATAATAAATACATTTTATACATATTTAAGGAAAAAGTCGCCACTGGTGGGGGCTGGCGACTTTTTCACCCGAACAACTGTTTAGTGTCTGTATTTATTTATTTAATTAATTAATTAATTAAACTGTATTAATTAATACTAAACCGAGGGTCAAGTGTAAATAGTTTGTTTTTTATGTTTCAGGATAAGGCAGTGAGGCTGCACTGAGGCACAATGGAGAAATCAACAAGTCGTGATCGTGATCAAGGGAGGAAGTATAAAGCTGGCTCTGTTAAACGACAAGAAAAGGCAGACGTAAACCAAAGAGTAAAAAAACTACCAAAAATAACTCAATGGTTGACATATCCAACAGTATCTGAATCTGCAAAATCACAAACTCAAACTGAATCCGGTCAAACTGAATCTGAATCAGTAGACACACCAATTACGCCTGAAACAACTGGAGAAGCCACAACTAGTACTGAACCTAGTGTAGTTAGCGCAATTGAACCTGAACACAGTGACAGTGAGGAGACACAAGAGGAAGTGAAAGTTATGAATACCGGTACTGAACAAGGATTTGAAACGGATCTTGGATTATGGCCTAAAATAATTACTGAAAATGTGTGTGACTATTGGTTGAAAAAGGGAAGCGCAGAATGTCGACACTGTGATGGTGACTTCAAAGAGTCGGCTGTGAAAGAGCTAAACAGAACCCGTCATTGTACAAAGACATTATTCACTCGAACTCATTCATTATCTGGCCAAGAAATTAATCTTAAATGGCTCTGTTACTCTAAAACAACTGGTAAAGTGTATTGTTTTGCTTGCAAGCTTATGTCAAAGGTGGAAAGCTCATTCACAACTGGCTTCAATGGTTGGAAGAACGCTAGGTATGTCATAGAATCTCACAGTAGGTCAGATCAGCACAGGAAAAGTATGGTCGAAATGATATATCGAAAGACTGCGGGTGCCCGTATTGACTCTAATCTAGTACAACAATATGAAAGTGAATGCGAGTACTGGCAAGCAGTATTGAGGGTGTGTGTAGATGTTTTAAAGCTACTTTGCGAACGCGGGCTAGCCATTCGAGGTAAAGATGAAGTAATTGGATCAGTACACAATGGAAACTATCTTGGGATTCTAGAGCTGCTGAGCACATACGACAGTTTCTTGGCAGCACATATCAAGAAACACGCAAACAAAGGTAGTGGTCATACTTCCTACTTGTCCCATGTCATTTCTGAGGAAGTCATTGGAATAATGGCAGAAAAGGTTGTCCTCAATAACAGATGAAGTAAAAACAGCAAAGTACTTCTCAATTTCTGTTGACTCCACACCTGATATTTCACACATGGATCAACTTACTTTTACAATCCGCTATGTACTGCCTACTACAGGTCCAGTTGAAAGGTTTTTGCAGTTTATTCCCATGCTAAGCCACACTGGCAGAGATATTGCTACAACTGTTCTTGATTTTCTTAAAGAGAAGAACATTCCAGTTATCGACTGCCGAGGACAGTCCTATGACAATGCCAGCAACATGTCTGGTAAATATCTGGGGACCCAACAGATAATCAAGAATGAGTGTAGTGAAGCTGAGTACATACCATGTATGGCTCATTCCTTAAACTTGGTGGCTAAGTGTGCTGCAGAAAGCTGTCCTGCTGCAGTGTCATTGTTTGCTCTGGTACAAAATATGTGCTCCTTTCTTGTTGCATCTACTTATCGTTGGAGGAGACACCGTGAGGTACTAGAGACTAATAAAGATAAGAAGTTGAAAGTTGATAAAATACTTTCAGACACTCGTTGGTCAGCACGAGCAGATGCTGTAGCTGCTCTCAGTAGAGCACACAAAGAAAACAGCATTGTTCTGGAAGAGTTATTCTCAGATCAGAATCAGCCAGCTGAAACAAGAGCTGAAGCAAGTGGTCTTCTCAAAGGTTTGAAAAAACTTGAAACAGTGATTCTTCTTGAAGTTTGGGATACAGTATTGGAAAGGTTTCAGAGTAGCAGTATCCAGCTGCAAAAATCTGGGCTCTCCCTCAACACAGCTGTCACACTGCTAGAGTCTCTTTTACAATTTGCTAAAGACCTGAGATCCCAGTTCGATGACTTTGAAGCAAAAGCTATGGCTAAGTGTGATCCCTGTGATGTGACGAGTAATTAGGAAGCGCAAGCGTCACCACGATGAACTAGACTCCGCGGAGGATGTTATGCTGACAGGGAGAGAGAAGTTTAGAGTGACTGCATTCTTGCCCATCATTGACAAGCTCTGTGCTGCCCTACAACAACGCATTGCTGCTTACAGCGACCTTCGAGAGAAATTTGGGTTTTTATCAGAAATCTCAAACAAAACGAACACTGAGCTTAAAGCATCTGCTGAAAAGCTTGTGTCTTCATATCCTAAGGACTTGGAGGCTGGATTGGAGTCGGAGCTTTTGCAGTTTGCACACCTTATGAAATCCATTCCAAGAGATTCACCTGAAAGTGCTCCTTCATCAGGTGGTGCAAAGGCTGCAAAAAGTCCTGAACTAGAAATGTATGAGATAATTCACAGACATGACATGGTAGAAACATTTGCTAATGTTGAAATTGTATTACGACTCTATATCTGCATGTTTGTCACAAACTGCACTGGGGAGCGATCATTCTCCAAGATGAAACTAGTCAAGAATTATCTAAGAAACACCATGGGGCAGGACCGTTTGTCTTCACTCACCCTGTTGAGCATTGAGCATGAGAAATTAAGGGTGCTTGATTTTACTGATGTCATCAAACAGTTTGCAAGTAAGAAGGCTAGAAAAAAATCTTTTTTGACTGAGAAATAGTTAAGTGTACCGTACAAATTGCCTGCAATAAACAAAACCCACTCATTGCATCATTTGCATGTCAGTCAAGTGGTATTCTCTTTAGTTAATGGTGTATTATTATAGTTATTTTTGTTAATGGTGTATTATTATAGTTATTTTTTATTGTTAAGCTTCAAAAAAACAAATGTGTAATGTTCAACTATGAAATGGTCATTTGGCTAATTAATTATCAATAAATTGAATATTGTTTAAAAAGTAAATTTATTTTAACGCTTCGCTCGCCCATTGATTTGAGGGCCCCGTAAGGTCACCACTGGGGGATGGGGGTGTAAATCTTCATTTCAGTTAATTAAGCTAGCTTTGCGTAGTTTGGGGCCCCGCACTCCAACCGGCCTAGGGCCCCGCGCACCTTAAATCCGCCACTGATAGCGGCCATCCTGAAAATCCAAGATGGCCGCCATGGTGGGCCTACCGCCCACCTGACAATATCCTAAGCGCTATAATTATATTCCCTGACCCTGAAAATGTATGTTTAGACAAAAATTGTGAACCTACATATATTAGAAACGAAGATATAAGTAAATGCAGGTTTTTCACACGTCGGCCATCTTGAAAATTCATGATGGCCGCCATAATTGACAAACTAAGCATCAGACACCATTCTAATCCATTTTAATGGTTTCGTTGACCATTAAAACCTACAGAATGATATATTACAATAAGAAATTGATTGAATAGTAAAAATTTGGTGCCACTTTATTGTTACCGATGGTAGCGGCGGCCATCTTGGATTCATAGAAATTGGCCTGGCCCGTTTGTGGTAAGTTTTTAATATATCATTTATGTTGAGGTAAGGGTACGAAAACAGTTAAAACCATTTCTGTTACAATTACTTCCAGGTCCAATCACAGAATGACTGGACTAGAAGGTCCAGGCGAGCTGTCTTTCAGGTTTTACTTCGTCGTCATCGTTGTTGTACAGTTTTATATGTTAAGCGTATTATATACTGCATCTACCATTCTAGTTTTTCCATTTTCTGAAAGTATCGAAGTTGAAAGAGGGGTGAAACAGCAAACAAGTCACGAGTGCCAAAAAAGCTCTACTAGGAAGTGATTCAGCGTAGATGAAGCAAGAGATTTACATGATGTGCTGGTGGCAATACTGGTGTATGGGTGCAAGATATTTGTTTGGCGTGATAGTTTGTTGTCAAGAGTGAGGGTAGTTGTGGAGTGAAAAAGTCATTGGAGATGAGAATGGAGGACAGTATGCTGCATTGATATGATCATGTGCAATAATGATAGAATTTTGAAAAAGTGTATAATAGCGAGTGCATGTGTGCGAAAAGTAGAGGAAGAGTGCGTGAAAGATGTATGGGATCAGTAAATATTTGAATAAACGTGAAATTGATATAAATGTGGCCCAAGAGTTATGTAATAAATAAGCTAAATGCCATTCACCTTGCCTGAAAAGCCTCCATGCTTCCAAGGGCATATTTAGATGAGAGTACTGTAAATATATTAATGTCATAACAAATATCTAAAAATGGTAAAAACTGTCACTTGTATTCTTTTTGGAATAAAAGTTTGAAGTTTGAATGAGAAACCTGAATGGAAACGTTTTTTGAGGTGTGTAAACGGAGTCGTCTGCCTGACAAACCTCTCAACCACATGAAACTAAACACGATCACTGAGGATGAGATGGTACCATACATCTGGTGGTGATTCTTGTGTGTGTAACTGATTGGGGTAAACATTGTCGGTCTCGAGTTCAAGAGTCATGCCTACCCCATAGGCATAGAGAATGAGAACTGGGTGTTTAGATACTTGTATGTATGGAAGATTTTGTATTACATAGTTATCATGCAAGATGTTTTGAGGGTCGAAACGCGTGTGTGTGAATTCACAGATGTAGTGGAATAAATTTTTTTGTGAATTAACACTTTCAGTACCTCTGAACATTAAAAGGTAAATATTCCGCAGAACATATCACCCAAAATTACATGCCAAATAATTTTCTGATGTATTGTAATGTGTTTTAACAGAATCTGCTATCCGTTTTTTGTGCAATTGAGCAGGTTTTGAGCTGAATAATTTCTTTTCAAAGAAATGTGTATATCGAAAGCTACTCAATTTCACGAAAAACGAAAAGCAGCTTGTTAAAACGCTTCAAAATACATCAAATAAAAATTTTTTGGTATGTAATTTTATTTCTTTTATTGTAATCTAACCTAACCTAACCTAACCTAACCTATAATTACTCTCTTTTCCACAGTTCGGACATAACGACAAAACGAGTTTTTAATATCACACCGTGATTTGCAAAAAAGTTCAAAGCTTATCTTCGTCTGAGGCAGTGGTTCCCAACCTTTTTTAGGCCAACGCCCCTGTATGTCCATCAGTATTTGTTGGTGTTCCCTCATAAAGATAATAATATAACGTGATAAGTGATTTATTAATAGAAAGTAATAATTTTACAGATTCCTAGCGCCTCTCTAAGATTCTCAAACGCCCACTGGAGGCTGCCGGTGGCGCCCACGTTAGGAACCACTGGTCTAAGGCAACAAGACGAATTAAGTCTTCAAAGTCTACTTCACTACCGGAATAAGTCATAGTCACAGAAACAAAGAAACAATTATTTGGTGGCAATAGTTTCAGCTGCCAATTTCGATTAGATAACATTAAATATTAATTTTTTATCTTAATATATATATATATATATATATATATTTGCACAGCATATGAAACATATTTTCTTTCATTATTTTTGACAAGGATTCTGAATATACTGTTTTTCTAAGGTTTAGGTGATCTATTCTGCGGAATATTACCCATTAAAAATTTATATACAAAATCTAAAAGTTTACACCTGGAGAGGGGGAGGCATTGGTCCTGATTCGGCTAAGCTAGATTAGCGAGTACCTCACTATCTATTTAATGACTTTGCTTGACCACCCTTCGTACCCTTAATTGCGTCCCAAACACTTATCACGTCCTTATCCATTCAATGGCACTAAGTTAAGGTTAAGTAAATTAGGTATATGAATTTAAGGAAGGTACCTCGCTTATTCGGAGACGGGCTTAAGTGCGTGTGTTACAGGCTAACAAAGACCCCTAAGATCCACTCTAGGCCAGCCCAAGAAGGAAGTAAAAAAAGCTGTAAGTAGCAATGGAAAAGAATACTGAAAACTACCATATCTACTTTTATAGGAAGTCGGAGGTTCCACTCCGAAGACTGCTGGGGTGAGGAACCTCATACTGACCGACATTGGCCAGTAGACTTAATTCACTCGCACCTTACCCGAAATTTTATTTAACATGTAAAACTTTTCATCAGTATACCACTTAAAATTACACAATTTTTGTATACAATATTCCCTTCTTTAGAATCATCGACATAATGTTTCTGGTGTACTGAAATATGCGTACCGCGCATGTATATTTTGTGTCTAAAATTCACATCACCAATCTACCCACCCTTTAATGCAACTTAAATACCTATCCAACCTGTTCTTAAACATATTAACTGAAGTGCTTGCTATGATCCCCGCGGGTAGGCCATGTCTCAACTATCTCATACGTGAAGAAGTCCCTCGCAACGTACGTTTGGCATCTTGTACCCCATATTTTAAAATCATTGTTTTTCATAATGTTCTCATCGCCCATGTTGAAGAAATTCTCATAATTTACGTTATCAAAACGATTTAAAATTTTGAACACCTGCGTTAATTCGCTTCTTAAACGCCGAGTTTCAAGCGTATACAAATTAGGCTGAGAATTTGTCTTCGTATAGTTTACCACGTGAGGTTGCAATAAGCTTTGTTGCGTGGTGCTGAACCCTTTCTACGATTTCTATTTCTTGTATTTCGGGCGACCAAAACTACAGCATATTCTAGATGAGCCCTAACAAGCGACATAAATAATGGCAAAGCAATATCTTTAGGTTTATATTAAAAATTACGAGAAATAAAACCCAATACTCTATTAGCTTTACTGCTCGCAACTGAACATCGTTTTGAGAACTGTAATTCTTTAGTAACAATGACACTTAAATCTTTTTCCTCAGAAGCTTCATTTGACACGCTATTTCCGATGGGGTAGTTAAATTTACATTTATCAACGTTAAGTTTAATTAACTAAATTATTAAGATCACGCTGTAGATTCATTCTATCTAGTAAATTAATTGTTTTACCCCATAATTATAAGTTGCCACCCGAATCAATCAGTGGCCCAATATTATCCCTCAACGGGTTGCTATTACCAACGTAATCATAAAATTTCTTTGTGTTTTCTTTACATTCGTGAGCTGCTTGAATTTCAATATCATGTTCAGCACTTCTAATTAAATGTTTAACATTTCTACGTAAATCTATACAAGACAGAAAGTGCTGCTGCGCACAGTTCCTTTTATACCTCTTATAGACTACATTTCTATTCGCGATTTTTTTTTGTGTTCCACCATTAGGTCACCTATTTAATTCATCTTCTAGGTAAACAGCGCTCGTTTAAATTTATAAATATATTCTTGAAATTATCCCACATGTTACCGCTAACAACAACGACACTTTATTTCAGACAACAGGTACAAACATTATACAAGTGAGCCATAGAAGGTTAAGACTCGCCAAGCCCATGATAAATCTAAATACAAAATTGCGTATGACATTGGCACAGGCACCTTACTGACTACAAACAGCATACTGGCACTAGCACCATTTATAAATCTCTGAGTTCTTAAGAAACTCCTAAAAATATTATTATATGCAACACACAATTTTCTCAAATTATACGTCCTGCAGTTCCACCCAGGGCCGTTTCTAGCCATTAGGGGGCCCTAAGCAGTATACCCATTTGAGGCCCCACCCCTCCATCCACCAACTCACGCCTTACTACATCACCTCAGCACACACACACAAAAAATGGCTGTGTTAATAAAAAACAATTATGAAACAATTTTAATTAAACATTTATGTCCAAAACAACAAATATGTACTTTCAGAAGACAAACGGAAAAAATACTCTTCATGAAATTCCTGAAAATTAGCTTATACATTAATTAGAATAAGTGACACAGAACTATGTATAAAAAAATAATGCAATTATCAACTACCAAACAATTACTAACTCTACGATACAATCGTGTAATAGCTAACAGTTACACAGAACAGTTTGTATCTTCAAAATTTTTGCCTCCTAGATTTTTTCTGGGCGAAATCATCAATAACACCATCATATGAAATCTCCCTGCCAACGTCCTGGTTGATGCTTATAATGCCAAGGCCACTGAGGCGATCCTGCCCCATTGATGATCTGAGGTAGTTCTTGATTAGCTTCATCTTAGAGAAGCTCCTCTCGGCTGATGCTACTGTCACAGGTAGAGTGCAGGCAATTCTTAGTGCAACCCAGAGATTGGGGTATAGTTCCTCCAGTTGCTTCTGATGAATGAAGGAGAGAAGCTCCAATGCAGTCACGTTGTGTGAAGGTAAAGTCGGCAAGTTCATAATTTCGAGGGCCAGTTCTCTTCCATCAATGTCAGAGTCCATGGGCGCCCGCAGGATTTTTTCCAAGGGGGGGCAAAATTTAATGTATTAATAGGTAGGGACCGGAGCAAGCAAAAAACTTTTGACCCCTTAGGAACCAGCAGGTTAATTCTAAGCAAGTTTAGTGTTGCATTTTCTGTAATGGAAAATGCAAATATATATTGTATGTACATACAATGCACATGATAACAATCATTTATTTTATTTATAAAAGAAACATGATAGAATGAAGAAAAAAGCACACTGAAGTAAATGTTGTACCTAATTTGAAAACGGTGTTTCGAGCATCACCTACACTGCTCATTTGAATAGGAATTGTAGTCGTCTGCGGTCACTACCAAAATTATGAACAACCTTTTCCATAAAATCAGTTTTGTTGGAGTTGATTTTCTCCCGGTGAACAAATAAAAAGGTAGCAACCTTTTATCATGCACACAAATAAAAATTTTCACCCTTTAGGAGGCAGTTGGATACTTTTCAGCAAGTTTAGGATATAAATATTTTCTTAGAAAATATTTAATATATTTTCTTGGCATTTCCAGGGGGAGGCAAGCGCCCCCCCTTGCCCCTACCTGCGGGCGCCCATGTCAGAGTCAGCTCCAGAGCTCAGTATCTTAGAGAGCTTTTCACACTTGCAGGACAAATCTTCCTTGTTCATTGTGGTGAAGTTTAGGAGAACCCCAAATATGTCCCTCACATCATCTAATGTTTTGAATCTCTCATTTATTGACCCGATGGCACAATCCACCACCACATTGAACAATTTTACTTCCAGCCTCTTTAAGGCTTCTGTAAATGGTTCGTCAGGAGCTTCGTAAGCAAAGTGCTTTTTTGTGGATCTGAGCCTCTTCTCCTTCAGCACAGCCTCCACATTCATTTCCTCATATATGTCCCTAGCTACGACTTGTGCTGCAACAAAACCTGTGTTTCTGTAGCTGGTGAGCGAGTCTTTTGTTTTTGTGTGGAGGTTGACTGCCGCATCAAACTGCATTGTAGGAGACTGCAGAAGTTTGCTCACATGGTTAACTGCATGAAGAATGTCATACCATACTACTGTGCAAATCTGAAAGCGTTAAGACCCTACCTCCTCTGCAAGTGATTGTGCTTCAGTCCTGGCTATGGTATCTGTGGCATTGTTTCTGACTTCCAATAGGGCTTCTCTGATGTTGTGGCTCTGGTATCGCACAGCCTCAATGCTCTTAAGCCGGCTCTCCGACCTGGTTTCACTCCAAGACTTGAGTGTTATGTTCACGTGCTTCTTTAGGATTGTCCATCTCTGTGTAGCTGCTGCAAAGAGGTTGTACAATTTTTGTACGTTGCCAAAGAAGCTGATGGCATCTGTGGAAGCTTTAGCTGCATCAGCCACTACAAGATTCAGAGTGTGAGCCCCACATGGAACATAAAGTGCACGACAGTTCTTCTCTAATAACCTTGCCTGAACACTTTTGTTCTTGCCCTTCATGTTCGCTCCGTTGTCATATGACTGTCCTCTGCAGTCATCATAGTGAATATTCAGTTCATCTAGTCTCTTCAGAATCAGAACTGATAAACCCAGGCCTGTACTTTCTGAAGCCTCAAGAAAGCCCAAGAAGTATTCTTTTATTTCTGGTACTTCACCAATTTTAACAGTTCTGATAATAATTGACATCTGTTCTTGGTGGCTTATGTCTGGAGTGCAGTCTAAAATGAGTGAGTAATATTTAACTTGTTTTATTTCTGCAACAATGGCATCCAAGATCTTCCTACTAATGGACCCAATGAGCTCATTTTGAATGATGTTTCCTAGGTGACTATATTGGCCACTTTCGACTCTGCTGATGTGTTGTTTCATCACTGGATCAAATTTGGCAAGCAGCTCAACCTCCTTCAAGAAGTTGCCATTGTCTCGATTGTACAATGTAGAGGAAGACCCCCTGAAAGCAAGGTTTCTCTCTGCCAGTGATTGGATTATACTTACAAGACGTGTGAGAACATCTCGCCAGCGTCTTCGCTCTACCTCCATTGACATTTCAGTTGGTCAATGGTTCAATGGTCCTCCCAGTTTTTAGCCGCAGTTCCAGATCCTTCCATGTTGCCATGTTATCTGCATGTTCTGAACTATTTTCATGGCCTTTCAGAAGCGAACCAACGTTTATTCAGTCTGGAAGTCCATCCGTAATTAGTTTGTACGACTTCCTTGAAAACAACTTGCAGCAGAAGCAATAAAGAGCATCATTCCTTTTAGAGTACATCAGCCAGCTTCGCTTTATTTTTTCCCCATTAATTAATGTTCTGTACATGTAATGGTGATGAACGCTTCTACCGTCCTCTCTTTTAGGGAATGTGAAATCTGGACTGATTTGAAATGGTCCTCGAGACACCAGATCTGTCTTCAAGGCATCTGACAGGACAACTGGCCAGTCATACCGATCAAGCGGTGGAGCAGATCTTGGTTCTTGTTGCTCAGTAGAAATGCCTGTGTGTGGTGTTTGAAGCTGAACAGAAGATGGGCCACTTGTTGGTTCATCAGGCTCTACTTCTACTGGTGTTTGAGGTTGCATAGAGGATGGGGTTGCTGTTGGCTCATGATGCTCATCAGGCTTTGCTGAGGATGGCTTTTCCAAATATTTCAGTAGTGCTCCTGAGAAGAACAAAACATTACATATTCTGTTAATTTTTGCTAAAATACTTTCTTATCTTGTTTGATAATTGATCTGTGTGAACAGAATTTGAGGTGATGTGATCCATTAAATTTCACATTTCGAAATATTCTAAATATTACAGAGACTAGTTTACTCTACACGATTCCTGAGCACTTGCCTAGCTTGATGGTCTACCTAACCTAGTTGCCTGAACTGTAATCATAAGAATATACAAGTGGCACATCTCACCTGTGCTACTGGAAAGCTTCTTCTCTATTTTCTTTTTTTTTCCGTTTTTCAGCTCCTGATGGATAATGTTTCATTTTCCAAGATGCACGAAGTCACAGCTAGTTGACCACAACTAATCTGCTAAATAATAATAATTATGATAATAATAATAATTGTTATAATTGTAACGTTAATCAAATACATTCAAATAATCAGACCATTTAGATTTTAACCAACAAAATTCACATTATCTGAAAAAGATGTGTGGGGCCGCGCAGTTAATTTTCCGCATTTATATTATTTTTATATTAGTTACCGACAAACCAATTTTGCGCCTACCAAATTGTATAGATTTTATCATTGTGTAATTTTAAGAATCATATATAATCTTTATAAATAAGTATTGTACATAAATTTTTATATATATATTTAATGTACAATACTTATTTATAAAGATTATATATATCTTTACTGCGGTTGGGTGGAGTTGACAATCATTGACACAAGTTGGTGGTAAAATTGAGATGCTCGCTCCTGTGTCAATGATAAAATTGACCTTCAGACTGGCGATGCGAGCTGCGACTGAGATCAGCGGCAGGCCGGACGTCGCGTTAATCACAGCCTGCTTATCTAGTTTTCCGACGTTTTTCATGATGGTGAGGAAGATCTTGAATTTGGGCGTGACGAGGGGAGCAGCTTGGCGTCATCTTTATTTGGCCACTTGCACCATGGCCTGCAGGTCCTTGCTTGGGGGCCATAATAAAGGTGCGCGCGGCACACCACCGGCCGCTGATTCTCGCTGAAGGGTTTTAGGCCGATGGGGATATTCGTTCTTGGGCTTGTATTGGCTCGAGTTGACGTTGGCGCCGCGTAGCAGCTTTGTTGAGCGAACGGTATTAACTCATCGGCTAGTTTGCCGAGTTGAGTTAGCGTCAGCTCCTTTTGTGCTGCTACGACGGGCGCTATTGAGGATGGGAGCGCCTGGATGAATTTATGCTTCACCAAATCATCGCTGACGCCCACCTTCAGTGCCGTTTGGTGGATATCTTGAAGGAATTGGGAGGGCTTTCCAGTGAGAGGAGTGTTGGAGATGAGTCGTTCGAAGAGTTCTGGCCTCGTCTTTTCGTAATGACTCACGATTTCTTCTTTTAAATCGGTGTACGACTTGTTGGAGAGAGTTGCTGCTGAAATTCGTGAGACGACTTCGGGGGGTAACGAGGCTAGAACATGGAAAAATTTGGTCTCTTCGGATATTATTCTGGAAATGTGGAATTGTGCCTCCATGATGGAGAACCATCCTGCGGCCGACGGTTCAGAGAACGTGGGTGGCTTGATGGTGACATGGTGCACTCCTGATTCAACAGATTCCATCTTGCGGGAATGTAATTCGGGTCTGCTGCTGCTTTGGTTCCGACCGACTACTACGGGTGGGCGGCGAAGAGGCGTGGCTTCGGTTTGTTCCGCCCGGCGACTGAAGGATGCTGCTTCCGCTGGCTGCTTCGGGTCACTCCGGGGTCACCAACTGTAGCTGGTTCCTTCTTGGTGCTACTTGTATTTGCCGGGGAGAATGAAGGATACGAGAGGCAGGCTATCGCTTTGTTTGGTATCTCTTCTAGGGGCCTCTCGTGTCCTCTTCTCCCCTTGTCGTTTGGAAGGTTGGCGTCTTGAAGAAAAAGCCGGTCGTTTTCAGAGTTTATTGAGTTCTTGGTTGGCTGGGGTTATTTTACAGAAGAATTTGTTATTCTATATACAGCTGAATTAATTAAATATATATATATATATATATATATATATAAAATTTATGTACAATACTTATTTATAAAGATTATATATGATTCTTAAAATTACACAATGATAAAATATATACAATTTGGTACGCGCAAAATTGGTTTGTCGGTAACTAATATAAAAATAACATAAATGCGGAAAATTAACTGCGCGGCCCCACAGATGAGAAAAGAATTAATAAACTTGAAAATAATCTTAGGTTTTAAAGTGTCACAAAATCTCTTAATAATTAGTAAATTAGTTAAATAATGTTTTACAATACTAGGAAAATTAAGCATTTAGGAAAGTATAAGCATATAGTAAGAATAAAGTTAAATAATATAGAAATAAGAACTCACAATAGTTATTTACACATAACGACCAAAACGTTTCGTTTGTCTCCGTTTTATCACATTTGTCTCATACAAAAACTTTAATTAGTACGATAATAATAATAATAATAATAACAATAATATTAATAATAACTTCAGCTATATTCCTATTCTTGCCCACTGAGCTATGACCTGGGAGCCTGTCTAGGGGCTCCCTAGTAGCAGCGGGGCCCTAAGCGGCCGCTTAGTCTGCTTATGCCAGGAAACGGCCCTGATGTCAACGACGCTTTGTTCCGCGACGCAGGATTCTGGCTCCATCTTGTACCAGACAACCTTCGGATGGAGCTTGTCCGGAGGAGTCCCCAAGGTTTTCAAAACAAGGCAGGTCTCTTCCATGTCCGTGTGAAGGTCGGCGCCGATGACACGCACAATAGCATGACTGCGATCTGGTGCGAACGGAGAGTGAGTGTCTTGCCAGTAGCTTTTGTACTCGTCTTTGGACACCACCTTCTGCTTCTGTTGCAGCCTCTTTGGACGTGAAGCTGGATTCAACAACTAGGGGACAGTGGCGACTCGTGATAAAATAAAATGGTGGGACTGCAAGCTTCACACAACAGTAGGGTACACAAATTTGACCTACCTCAGGTATGAGTTGATGTCCACGGCATGTCCAGGGCATGGTAGTAGTGGTGGCGGTAGGGATCGCTGAGGTGGTGGTGATAGTATTACTTGAAAATAAAATCGGTGCGTCGGCTCTTCGATGTAGCAAAATGGTCTATTACTTTTTCATTAAAATCCTTCATTTATCTTTATTTTATTTTCACTGGATATCATTGCTAAAGCAAACAGTCTGTCATTCACCATGGTACTGCGCAAAAAAGTTTTAATTTTTTTCAAAGTTGAAAAGCACCTTTCTGCTTCTGCCGTTGTCATTGGAGTTGTTATTAAAATTTTCAGCAACTTAGTGTTTGAAAATGTTGACTGTAGACGATTGTCGTTCATCATCTCCAACAAGTCTATGAGACTTTCTGATTTACACAAATCTTCTCTTGTGTACAGTACAGTAAGTTCAGTTCTCAATTTGTCTTTTTCAAGCAAGGGATAGGCTACAACTGCTTGTGCAAGTTCATTACTAGGGAAAGTTTTGGCATACACTGGAAAATTATTCACTAAAAGTAACTTGCTTGCTTCCAAATGATTAGTAAAGTTGAATCTCTCTCTGCACTGCAGCAAAATTACGTCACAAACCTCCTTTGCAGCAGCTGATCTATCTGTATTAAATTTTCTTCTCTTCTTCTCAGGAGGCGACACTATGGCATCACATTCATCTCTTAACTTCTGAACTGCGGAATTAAAAACTTTTAGAGGCGTTAGCCTTAGCTGCATCAATATTTCTAGACTGAAGCTGAAAGAACATGATGTCAACATGAGGCATTACTTTGGAGAAAAATTCCAACCAAAATTCGAATTCAGGATCATTCACAATTCTTTTGATACCAGCTGCTGCAGATCCAGTGTCTCTTGAGTTAGATGCTTCCAGTGTGCTGCAACATTCAATTAGTGCATCTTTCATTTCATGCACAGCATTGACTGTTCTGCTCTTGAAATTCCAACGTGCTGCAGATGGCCTTGGAATTCGATGGCCAGCAACATTCTCCAATGCAGCCATTCTTTGTGGAGGCTTAGAAAAAAATGCTGGTATTCCTGACAATCAATTGAAAAATACTCGAACATTAGTACAGTATTCTG
Source organism: Bathynomus jamesi (assembly GCA_023014485.1). NCBI lineage: Eukaryota > Metazoa > Arthropoda > Malacostraca > Isopoda > Cirolanidae > Bathynomus > Bathynomus jamesi. The sequence goes on along the minus strand of JAJOZX010000579.1, from coordinate 1,077,622 downwards.
TGATGTTGCCTTTTCCAAAATCAAGTTCAGTTGGTGTGCATAATAGTGGATAAAGTGGGCATTGCTCTGCACTTCTTTTATTCTGGTTTGCACACTTTTATTGACTCCACTTAGAGCAGCTGCACCATCGTAAGTTTGGGCAATGAGCTTGTGTGGACAATCACCAATTAAAGTCTGGAGCTCTTTAAGTAACATACTTGATAAGGCTTCTGCTCTCTGGTTGATAGGGTTAAAAAAATCCCCAGAATCTCTCAACAGGCTTCCTTTGTAGCTCATACCTTAGAACAATTACCATCTGTGTTTTATCGTAAATATCCGTTGTCTCATCACACATAACTGCCAAATATTCTGCATTCTTTACTTCTTCCTTGATCTTAAAACTGGTGTAGGTCTTCCTCTTGCTTTGATTTCAGTCTTTTCAGCTGTCAGCTGGGAAGTGTTGATGCTTTGCAAATACTTCACTCGATTTTCCATCGTCAAAGTGTAATTAAAGAAAGCACGACTTAACCGCACGGTACGCACGCAATGTAAACACGAGACTGAGCTGCACCGACTACAGCTCATTGTTTCCAGATGTGGCGCCAATTAATAACAGACATGAATCGTACAGCAACTATGAAAGTAACTTAAATTTTGGTCTGATTTTAATGAAAATTCACTTAGTAACTTATTGAAAATAATATATAATGACTTTTTATTACGATATATTTGTTAGTAGTGTATTATTCTGCTGTGTATCTGAAGGAATCATACGCCTGGCAGTGAGTATCAGGGGGGACTGCAGCTCTGCAGCTCCTAGGCACGAGCCGCCACTGCTAGGGGATGTTGAATCGACGAGTTGGTAAGGGCGAAATCAGTTCAGCGCATTAGTGGCCAAACAGAAATGGACTGAACTTCGCATGAGGCTGGGCAGAGAAGCAACGGTCGACCATGAGAATCGTCGTGTCATAAACAGAGGAAGAGAGAAAATTGGACTGCAACCTCTATCTGGCAAAACAGAACTTGACACTCCGAGGATACCGGGAAGACCAATTATTCACTAACGCCGGCAACTTCCTGGAGCTGATTAAACTCCTCGGTAAGTACGATCCGTCATTTGTAAACACCTCGTTCGTGTCTGTACTAACAACCAGTCTCTACGTCGTCGCACTTCTCACCCAAGGTCCAAAACAAGTTCATTCTCATCCTTAGACGGCGTGTTCGACTCGCCGTCCTGATTGGGATACGCAAAAGCGAAGTACTACACTGTGATTTTTGACAGCACCCCTGACATTTCCCATCATGACCAGCTATTACATGTGATCCGATACGTGAAGATCAGCAACGGAACTGTCAAAGTCAAAGAATCTTTCTGAGGTGACGTGTGTGTGTGTGTGTGTATATATGTATATAGTCTAAAGTCACTAAAGAAAAACATCGCTAAAAGAAAGCTGAATGGCAACACGAAGGGATAAACGGAGCAACGCGGGCTGTTCGTTTGTTTTGGCTGGACTAGAGCATGGTTATTCATATCTGACTAAATCGTTGGTGCTAAGTTTAATTTGGTGATGTTTCTAAGGTGACAAATGGGGTAGAAGATTGTCAATAAATAATAATAGTTAAGGGTAATGTCTATAGCTTCTAAATTAGTAAAGTTAGAGAGTTTACGTAGACTGCTTTGTCGGACGCAGGAAATCCATAAATCTATGGTAGGCCTTAAAGAATATCTGTTATTTTTTATTTTATTGGGTTCAGAATCCCAGCTGAGCCGAGAACGGCCAAGCTCTGAAGGACCAGTTCAACCTACAGCCCAAGTTAAGCTAGACTAAAAACTTACGGACTTGGAGGTCCTATTAGGTCCTACCTCAGGGTTGCTGACTCGATGTGGGCCTACCTTAGGCCCAGTGGTGGGCACGCGCAACGATTTTTGTAGCGCCGCAGCCGCAACCGCAACTCTGCTGAAATAGTTGCGCCGCACGCGCAAGCGCAACCCTTTTCAAAAAATTGCGGCGCAAGCGCAACCGCAACGCGCAACTTTTGAAAAATAAATAAAATAATATTAAAATAAAAAGCCTTTTTACAAGTTAAACAAAATATATCTGATACAGAAAAAGATATCAATATTTTATTACAATATACTGGGTGATCCAGATAAATGGGACCCATAATAAAAAGCCAAATATTCTTAATATTTAATTCCTTTCATAAAAACTATATATCATTCGAAAGAGTAGAGTTACAAGTTTATTATGAAATATTTATTTTTTTAAAATGACTCCTTTCAAATGTGCTCCATTAGTTGCCAAGCATTCCAGTGTTCTCGCTTGTAAGTTCTGCATCACTTTTGCAAGAGTGTGCGGTGGTATGGCCTGTATCTCATTTGTGATGGCGGCCTTCAATTCTTGCAAGGTCGTTGGGTTATTTCTGTAGACCCTACTCTTTAAATATCCCCCGAGATAATAATCTAAGGGAGAAAAATCCGGAGACCTTGCGGGCCATTCAACGTCTCCAAATCTTGAGATTAACTCGCCTGGAAACGTTTGACGCAAAACTGCCATGCAGTTCCTCGTGGTATGGCAGGTAGCTCCGTCTTGTTGGAACCAGTGGTTTTCTAGACAAAGATCTCTTAATTTAGGAATAAGGAAATCGGTCAACATTTTTTCGAGCGATCACCATTTACAGTGACCGTGTTTCCGGTGGAATCCTCGAAAAAGTACGGCCCTATGATCTGAGATGCAGTAAGACCACACCAAACTGTTACACGCTGACTATGCAACGGGACTTCGGTAATATTCAATGGATTTTCTGTTGCCCAGAAACGACAATTTTGTTTGTTTACAGTTCCATTCAAGTGAAAATGGGCTTCGTCTGACATAATCAAAGTTGCTAGAAAATTGGTGGTGTCATTTACCTTCTGTTGGATCCATTGACAGAATTGTCGTCTTCGTGCGAAATCTCCATCGTTTAGTTGTTGCACTGTTTGAATTTTATATGGAAAGAGCATTAAATTTTGTTTGAATATACGGTGTGTTGTTGTTCCATATCCAACTCCTAACAGCTGAGAAGCACGTCTGATGCTTATGTTAGGATTATCCTGTACAATTTCATGAGTTCTGTTAATGATCTCGTCTATCCTTGCTGTGCGCACTCTTCCAGTTGGTTTTCTTTTTCCAATGCTGCCAGTTAGGGAAAAATTTATGACACACCGACGGATTACTTTCTTAGAAGGTGATTTTGACATCCGAAAATTTGTCTTGAAAGATCTTTGAGCTGAAACTACACTTCTTCCATGCTCATAATATTGCTCAGTTATGAAACGCAGCTGTTCCACAGTCCATGCAGTCATCTTGAAGGGTTAGTTTTAACTAACACTTTTATTTTGTTTTGTATCTTATCTTGTCTTGTATTGTCAAAACCTATACAATCCTATACAAACTTGTAACTATCCTCTTTCGAATGATGCGTATGATTTTATAAAAGGACTTATACTTTAAGAGTTATAGGGGTTTCTTTTGGGTCCCATTTCTCTGGATCACCCTTTATAATAAATGCAAAAAAATCACTACGTAAGAGCCAGGTTCCCCTTCATGAACACCAGCATCTCAAAGTGTGGATCGGAGAGTCCAGCCCGTTTTGGCTTCAGAACATCCTTCCCCAAAGAGAACAGACGTTCTACAGCCGCACTTGAGGGAATGGGTGTGTTATACTGCACAAAGAGGTCTGTCAGTTCCTTGCAAGTGAACACGTTCCTCGCGATATTTTTCTCCGGCCTTTGGTCCAGGAAACTGTTCACCAGCATTGTGCTCTCCTTCTTCTGTTTGCTGATTACTCCTGTGTCGTACAGCTGCTCGAGGAAGTCCCCTTTGTCTGCCGCTTCCGCATCACTGCTGCTGCTGCTGAACTCTTCATCCTTCCTGGCCCTGTCCACCAACGACACAACTTTGCTGGTGACCGTCCTCCTCAACTCCTCCGAGTCTCTTCCTGGCACCAGCTCTGGCCATCTTGACAGCTTAAACTGCGGGTTGAAGGCAGTAGCTAAGAGGCAGTCCATGTCTGTAAAGACATGGCCAAACCTGTCTATCAACCCCTCAGTCAAGGCCTCTGTCAGAGGGAGGCAGACGGCCAACTCTTCGTTGTGCTTGTGCCTGTTGAGACTGGAGAGGCAGAGGACCAAGGTGGGCACCAAGACGCCCATGTAGGCTCTCCCCTCCTCCTGCAGGACGTCTAGGCTCTTGGCCACCGGCTCCATGACCTGCCGATAGGCCTTGAAGAACTCCTGGTCACCTGGAAAAATAACTTTATATAAGTTCTGTAAGTAAAAGTTGTTAACATGGAAACTTATACAATTTGTAATTTAATTTTTTCAACTAACTTGACTAATTTCTAAAAAAAAAAAATTGTAGTTATCACTAACCGGACGTGAAAGCCGGAATGTTGAGTGCGTGACAGGCCTTGTTCAGTCCCCTGGCTGCGTCCTTGCTGTTGAATATGTCGACCAGACGGATCACGGCGTCATACACCGAGTTCCACCTGGTGACTGTTGGGACAATAAGCAGCATTCCATTTCTTGGCTTCTTTTGTCCCGTCCATACAGCAGTCCAAAAACTTCTGAAGGCAGTAGCCGTGCTTACTCTCCATATGCTTCCGGAGGCTGTATCTTGACTTCTTGTTGGCTGAGAAGACCTTCTTATTGGGCCTGCAGCGGACACACTCGTACAGGAAGTTGTCCGTGTGGCCCTGTGCCTGTGCCTGACCCTTGAACTCAAAAACGTCGGCCAAGTAAGGCCAGGGGTTAACGGTAGGGGCCCCCGATCCTGAAGCGGAAACCTCACTGACACTTGCTTCAGTCTCAGGGGAACGGCTGTCAACATTCTCAGTCACTTCAACCTCTCTGTCCATGTCCTGGTCGGCAGAATCAGTGCTGTCGGCCACAGACACCACAAAACGATCCATAATACTAGTACTAGTACTAGTACTAAAAAGTAAAAAGAAACGAAAACAACAGAAAGTCAGACAGTGATACTGGCGCATTGAGAATGTGACTGAATGTAAACAATTGAAGTGCAGTGTTGCCAGATAAAAATATTTAAGTTACATTCGCTTGGGTTATTTTTACAGAGAAGTAATATTAAGTGTTGCGCGTTGCGCGCTAATCTTGAAACTGCATATATAAGTTGCGCCGCAAAAAATTCCGCAACTCTCTGTAAAAATGTGCGGCGCAAGCGCAAGCGCAACCAAAAATGTTGCGGCGCAACTGCCCACCTTTGATTAGGCCTCAGTTGCATAAAATTAAGATAAAAAATAAAAGAGGCACTATTTATGGTCTTCTTTCTAAACCTTGCAACAACAACACAACCTGCACCATTGCACGATGCAACAATCTTGTATCTAAACAACCAAACTGAATTGCAAGAGAGCTCTCTATAAGACCACGTCCTGTAAGTGACGCATTCAACAAACGAGTAGGAAGGACGCGCAGTGTCCCAAAAAAATGATGCCACAAGAGTGCCCAAACAATGATGCCACAAGAGCTAAAAAATGCTAGCTCTAAATTAAGTGAATTTTTCACTAACCTTACAATTATGAGATGGATATATATACACCTTAACTTAATATATACAAGCAATGCTGCATCAATCAGCTTAGTCATCATATCGCCTTGAGACAACAATGGCGCTTCCTCTTCTAGATTTTCTAACAATATCTAATTCAACGCACCGGTAAGTGCCTTTGTTGTTGTTTAGAAACGTAGTAACTTAGCGGGGTCACTAACCCCAAGTTATTACACTTTTCTTGGCTTCACAGACAACAAGCTCACGTGGGAACAACGTGGTTGCAACGTGTGGTCGTTACGTAGAACCCACGCGGATCTGCTAATGGGCTGCACGTGGTTTCAACGTGGGAAGTCGTCGATCAGACGCGTTAAAATGAAGGTCCCGATTGTTTAATTAGTTGTATATTGCAAAAACATTATACATAATAATTTTTTGTGTCCCCAAACTTTGTAATAGGTATGCAAGAAATATTTGCAACTGGCATCTCCGCCGTGACGTCGACTTGGGGATTGCAGAAACTGGGGGATGACTGTGGAAATAACGTCAGCCAGATTGGCTGAACCCAAACAAAATATGCGCGATTTGTTTGACTATTGTCAGAAAATCTAAAAGAAGAGCCATTGTTATTCTAAAGCGATATGGTACCTATGGTGATTAATGCAACATTGCTTGTATATATATTAAGTTAAGGTGTACAGTGGTGTAGTGCTGTGGGAACGCGTGGGAACGGCGTTCCCTCACTATTTCAAATAAATCCGAACTTACAAATCTCTAACGTCATGAAATTTTAATTCCCACCCCTAGAAGAAATATGAGAGAGAATCATTAACTGCTTCATTTCTTTTAGCTTCGATTGAGGCAATGCTAGCCTATAAAGATCTGGTGAAACAGTCACCGCGGCGTACCAGTTGTTAACTTTTTTTTAGTTAATCATTCCAGTTGTTAGCTATTTTTATTGATCGTACTGGATATCGTATATCTAATGACACTGGAAATACTGCATCTTCAACCTTGGAATATATCCTAATATCCAGTGCATATGACCTCAAAATATCCCTGAAATTGGTCAGATTTCAAAAGATTTTCCGGGGGGCTTACAGTGCCCCCGGACCCCCAGCTGTATGGGCTCGCCGCGCTCGCCATTGTCCCCCCCCGCATCTGAGTAACACTTTCAAAATGCGTTCCCTCACTTCTTTATTTAGCACTACACTACTGAAGGTGTATATACTGTATATCCACCTCATAATTGTAAGGTTAGTGAAAAATTGTCATTTATCTTAGAATCAGCATTTGGGGCTCTTGTGGCATTAATTTTAGATGCCAGCAGCGTCCTTTCTACCCTTTTGTTGAAAGTGGTACTGATTGAGCGTGGTTTTATAGAGAACTCTTGTCAAAACCAGTTCGGTAGTCTAGATACAGGATTGTTGCACCGTGCATAGAAGGAAGCTCCCTTTTTTTTATTTATGCTAATTTAGACCTAAAGTAGGCCGCGTCGAGTCAACAACCCTGAGGTAGTACCGAATAAGGCCCTTCCCGGTTCCTAGAGTCTGTTTTAGTCCAGCTTAACTTCGGTTATAAATTAAGGTAGCGCTTCAGGGATTGTCAGTTCAAAGCTCATCTGGGGTTCCAAACCCAATTAAAGAAAAAAAATAACATGGTCCTTCGTAATTGGATTTCCAGCTTAAGGTTGAGTCATTGACCATCTTTCGGCAAAGTTCTGATTGTGTAAATTGTAGCCTAAGTTGAGTCTGGACAGGTTGAACATAATTTGAGTTAAAGTTAGAAATTTTGGTTACCCAATTGTGAAACTTGGCCGCTCGTCTGTGGTTATTTTTTTCTCTTTGGTTGGGTTCGGAATCCCAGCTGAGCCTTGAACGGCCAAGCTCTGAAGGCTACTTTAGCGTATAGCCTAAATTAAGCTAGATTGAAACAGAATTTATGGACTTGGAGATCCTATTTGGTCGTACCTCAGGGTTGTCTACTCGACGTGGGTCTACTTTAGACCACCCAACCTGTACCCTTGCACGGTTCAACAATCCTGTATCTAGAGTACCAAACTGAATTGTAAGTGAGCTCTCCATAAGACCACGCCCTATCAGTGCCACTTTTAACAAAAGAGTAGTGATTTTATGTGCGTGTGTGTGTGTGTGTATATATATATGTATATAGTCTAAAAGTCACTAAAGGGAAAAGTCACTAAAAGAAAGCTGAATGGTAACACAAAAAGATAAACAGCGGAACGCGGCCTGTTCGCTGATTTGGGCTGAACTAAAGAGATGTAGTTTTGTATCTGACTAATCGTTGGTGCTAATTTTAATTTGGCGATGTTTCTAAAGTGACTAATTTAAGCAGGAAATTGTCTAATTAATTATTATATCAGTTAGGGGTAATGTCTATAGCTTCTAAATTAGTAAAGTAGGACCAGTAGTAAGTCGTTTGTGGGACGCTGGCATCTATGGTAGGCCCTAAACAAGATCTAAATCAAAGCACCTGTAAGTACCTTTATTTTTATTTAAATAACTTAATAACTGGCGGGGTCTAATACCCTCCTACGTTATTACATTTGGCGACGAGGATGGGATTTATTCTGTTTATTGGGTTTATTTGGTTGTTTGGAAAATTGGATGTAGCCTAGCCTAGTGTGGGTCGTTCGATGTGGATGGCTTGTGTGGGTAAGCTACCATACTATAACTTAGGTCCCGCCGGCCTAACTCTAATACTAATTCCTACTCAACCCTAACTCTAATACTAATTCCTACTCAACCCTAACTCTAATACTAATTCCTACTTAGCCCTAACCCTATTACAATTTCCTATTCAGCCCTAACTGAGGAGTAACTAGATCAAATTTAAACCCTACCTAACCTACTTCACATTATTTGGCTTAAATCGGTTTTGTTCTAGCATGTCGGTGATTGGCCATATAAGCCCCTACAAAGATTCTGGGGAGGACTTCGAAGCTTATGCCACTAGGGTGAGGTTGTTTTTCGAGGCAAATTCCATTCCTGATGCTAAGAAAGTACCCACCTTCTTAACTATAATAGGCCCTAAATCGTGTGGCTTAGTTATGGACCTAGTTGCTCCTAAAGCGCCGGAAACTTGCACCTATAGTGAATTGGTACAGGCCCTAACCAATCACTACAAACCCCGAGTAGTTCTTATCTATGAACGTTTCAAATTTTATTCGAGGCATCAAACTGTGAATGAAAGCATTGAAGAGTTTGTTGCAGGGATAAAAGCCTATAGCTGTATTTGTAAATTTGGGGACAAATTAGATGAAATGCTAAGAGATAGGTTTGTAATGGGTCTCAAAGAGGAGTCTATCCAGAGAGCCCTATTAGCTATACAGGACCTAACTTTTAGTCAGGCTGTAAAAATAGCTGCGGCTAGAGAAGCAGCTACTAAAGATGTTAGAGCTTTTGGCAGTCACAGTAGTAAGGCCCAACACGCAAATAGCTTTAAATCTTCTAGGCCTGGCAGACCTAATGAGCCTACTAGACAAACAAAAGTATGCGGTAAGTACGACTAAACCTACTAATTCGAACGCTAAACAGGAGGAAAAGCCTTTCAAGCCATGTACTCAGTGGTGTAGTGCTGTGGGAACGGCGTTCCCTTACTTTTTTTGGTAGACAGAACGGCGTTCCCTCACTATTTCAAATAAATCCGAACTTACAAATCTCTAACGTCATGAAATTTTAATTCCCACCCCTAAAGAAATATGAGAAAGAATCATTAACTGCTTCATTTCTTTTAGCTTCGACTGAGGCAATGCTAGCCTATAAAGATCTGGTGAAACAGTCACCACGGCGTACCAGTTGTTAACTTTTTTTTAGTTAATCATTCCAGTTGTTAGCTATTTTTATTGATCGTACTGGATGTCGTATATCTAATGACACTGGAAATACTGCATCTTCAACCTTGGAATATATCCTAATATCCATTGGAAGAGGGACTGTCCTTTCAAAGAAGCAGTTTGCCGAAACTGTAGTAAAATAGGCCACATAAACATAGCTAAAGTTTGTTTTTCAAAGAAAACAAGGGGTGACAATTCTAATTATAACATTTCTAGTGGTAATCCTCAAAATGGAAATACTTCGAACATTGGAGTGGAGTACCTATTTTATGAGCAGCAAAGTGGTGATAATACAGGTCCATATATTGTAGATGCCAGGCCTAAATGGAATTACAGTTCCTCTAGAACTAGATACAGGTGCTGCCCGAACTGTCATGTCTAAAACAGTTTTTGACAAAACTTTCAAAAATACACATAAACTACATGCATCTAAAACAATACTAAAAAAAATATAGAGACATACAAATACCTATTTGTGGAGAAGCATCCATCACAGTTACACTCAACATGAAAACTTTGTCTCATCCCATCAACTTGGGTTGATGCTTTGAAATTGCCTATTGACAAAATTTTGCCAAAGGGTCGGGCAGATGTGCATACACTCGCATATCCGTCTGACATATATTCATTGTTAATGGAGTTTTCTTTTCTTTTTGGGCGTGAAGTAGGCAAACTAAAAGACCATCAGGTCTGTATAGATGTAGACCCTAATGTAACTCCAAAATTTTGTAAGGCTCATTCAATTGCACATGCACTGCGAGAGAAGGTAGATTTAGAAATTGATAGGCTGCTCAAAGGTAAAATTACCGAGCCAGTCACACGCTGAGTGGGCTGTCCCGGTAGTTCCTGTACTAAAACCTGACAAGTTAGTGCGGTTATGTGGGGATTACCGTTTAATAGCAAGTAGAGCAGTTCTTCTAGATTGCTACCCTATACCCAAGCCTGATGAATTATTTAGCTCTCTCGCTGGGGGTAAATATTTCACAAAACTAGATATGTCCCAAGCCTATGCTCAACTAAGTATGGAAAAATGATGAGTGGGTAGTTGGGAGGTAACGAAAATGGTTCACTGAGTAGGTAGGTAGTTAATCTAACAATTATTAAATTCCTTTTATGTCAATAACTGGGTGGATGAAACCAATTGGTTGCTCACCAGAGTTATTCTCCACACTAGTATATTTATACTGTGTGACAAGAGCGTGCTCGGTAATAGATATACATTACCGATCAACCAACCGAAAAAGAACCAAGACGACGCTGGTGGAAAAAGCCCCGCTAAAAGGAGAACAAAGGAAAACGAAGAACGGGGCGAGAGGACGGAACTGGAGAAGGGACGAGAACAGACACCGAAGAAAGATCCCCACCAGCAAGTACGCTCTCGACAATTATAGAGGAAGGAGAAAAGACTCTCTAATAACTAGCAGTAAGTGACTAATTGTGTTTTTAACCCAGCAAGTTAAACTCATTAAATTAAGCTGGGTCAGACAACTTAGGCCTACATTGTGGCCTAAGACCCAGCATCAACTCATAGCTTAACAAAGGTAAAGGTAGATTGCCCTAACCTAGTTTGGTGAGGAATCCTACTGTGGACCTCAATTTATCTGCCCGCTCTGGACCATTTCCGGAATCTCTAGGCTGACCCCTCTAGGCTAGACTTGATCTACTCTATAGTTAGACTGGAGAAATAAGGGGTGGGTTAATTGTGGACCAATTCATACAGAGCATTTTTCACATTGGTGGTCCGTGTGTGGGGAATTTACAAACCTTAACCTTACTTAACAAAATTGCAGAATTAGGCTAAATGGTCTAGCCTAAGCCTAACCTAATCAAGCCTAATTAGGTCTACAACCTAGGGCCTAACTAGGAAACATTTACATTTAAGGAGTCTCATTCTCTTATAAGCTTAGACCTGAGTGACACATAAGTACTTGGGGGGATTAAACCAAATTTAAACTTGACTGTTTTGTCTGTGCTCTCTCTTCTCTGGTAATTTCTTCTTGTCCTCTATTTCATTACGATCCCCAGTTAAACAATCTTGACTTAAACATGGACAGTGCGGAATTGAAAAAGTTAAAAAAGAAAAGGGGGGCAAAGTTGGGAGCTGTTACAAAGGCTGTGAACACTTTTAACAATATTACACAACCAGGTAAGGAAGATTTAGAGTGTGTAATTCTTAAATTGGAAACTAAAAAGAAAGAAATAATAGCCATTGATGAGAGTATTTCAGAGTTAGTTGAATCCGAAATGGCTGAAGAACAATTGATAGACCTTTACGCTGATAATGATGATCAGGTAATCTCAATTGAACAGCAAATAAGGAGACTACGGTCTCGTTTGACTGACTTAACACCAAAAAACCTAATTCTGATTTTAATCAAAGTAGAGCTAACCTTCAACAAAATTTAAGTGGCATGCTAAATCCTGAGTCACAAGAATTGAGGGCTCAGTTACCCATTTTGCTAGTACCAACATTTGAAGGGGACACGGCACAATTCCCATCTTTCATTGACAAATTTGAGAGTTTAATAGGTAATAAACCTTATATTTCAACTGTTGAAAAGTTTAGCTACTTAACTAGTTTCCTTAAAGGCCCAGCCTATAACCTGATAGCCTATTTACCAGCCGTAGGGAATTCATATGAAGTAGCTATTGATATCTTAAAACGTAATTACATTAATAAAGATGAGATTGTGTATGAATTATCTCAACAAATTTTTTATTTTGCACAACAAAAAGAGTACAATAAAAAGCTAGAATTCTTGACTAATGGGAAACAAACAAAAGAACCTGTACCATCAGTAGTTGTGGATCTAAACTTGTTCAGAGATGAGGAAGGCCTTCTAAGGTGTAAAGGGAGATTAGACAAATCAAAACTGTCATACAAAAGCAAACATCCAATCCTTTTACCTAGATTTAGCTATTTGACAACATTAATCATCAGAAAAACACACAATGATGTATATCATATGGGGGTACCACAGACACTAACTACATTAAGAAAAACTTATTGGATACCCAAGGGAAGGATCACTGTTAAAACAGTCCTGAGTGAGTGTGTCACATGTAGGCGTATTCATGCTAGGCCCTATAGGAAACCAAATCCTCCTGCTTTGCCAGAGGAGAGAGTTACTCTCAACAGACCCTTTGAGACTGTAGGCATTGACTATACAGGAGCATTGACTGTAGGGGTGGTTGACACTGAACAAAAAATGTACATTGTACTGTTTACATGTGCTGCCTCACGAGCTGTTTATTTGGATGTTGTGGAGGACCTTACAGCAGAATCTTTTGTTGCTGTCTTTAAGAGATTCTGTGCACGACATTCAGTACCCAAGACAGTTTGGACTGACAATCAGTGGTGGGCACGCGCAACGATTTTTGTAGCGCCGCAACCGCAACTCTGCTGAAATAGTTGCGCCGCACGCGCAAGCGCAACCCTTTTCAAAAAGTTGCGCCGCAAGCGCAAGCGCAACCAAAAATGTTGCGCCTGAAGTTGCGCCGCAACTTTTTGCGGCGCAACTGCCCACCTTTGCATTTAACGTATATCCCAGTGGTGGGCACGCGCAACGATTTTTGTAGCGCCGCAGTCGCAACCGCAACTCTGCTGAAATAGTTGCGCTGCACGCGCAAGCGCAACCCTTTTCAAAAAGTTGCGCCGCAAGCGCAAGCGCAACCAAAAATGTTGCGCCTGAAGTTGCGCCGCAACTTTTTGCGGCGCAACTGCCCACCTTTGCATTTAACGTATATCCCAGTGGTGGGCACGCGCAACGATTTTTGTAGCGCCGCAGCCGCAACCGCAACTCTGCTGAAATAGTTGCGCTGCACGCGCAAGCGCAACCCTTTTCAAAAAGTTGCCCCGCAAGCGCAAGCGCAACCAAAAATGTTGCGCCGCAAGTTGCGCCGCAACTTTTTGCGGCGCAACTGCCCACCTTTGCATTTAACGTATATCCCAGTGGTGGGCACGCGCAACGATTTTTGTAGCGCCGCAGCCGCAACCGCAACTCTGCTGAAATAGTTGCGCCGCACGCGCAAGCGCAACCCTTTTCAAAAAGTTGCGCCGCAAGCGCAAGCGCAACCAAAAATGTTGCGCCGCAAGTTGCGCCGCAACTTTTTGCGGCGCAACTGCCCACCTTTGCAGTGACAATGCTACATATTTCAAGGCTGGTGAACAAGTCATCCACGACTTGTTAAGCGATGAAATCACACAATTATATATACAAAATTCAAACATAAAGTGGAAGTATATTCCGGTTGCCTCTCCTTGGTATGGTTCTATCTGGGAGAGGAATATACAAACAGTAAAGAATTGCTTGAAGAAAGCAATTGGCAAAAAACAGATACACTTATTTGGGTTGCTCACTCTCCTGGCTGAGATTGAGAACATCATCAACAATAGACCACTCACTTATGTGAGTGACAACATTAATGACCCGGAACCATTAACTCCAAATCATTTAATTCGGGGAGAACAAGTTAGTCTCCTGCCGGACTACAATATAGACTCTTCAGAAGACCCAAACTGGACTCAACGACATGATGAGCTCCAGACTAAGTTACAACATTTGACTAGAGTTAAAGCTCATTTCATTAAACAGTGGAAAACTGAGTACTTGATGGGTCTAAGGGAGAGACATAAACAAATGACTAAGAAGGATTGGTCTGACACAATTAAGGTAGGGGACCTTGTTCTCATACATGACAGTACTCCAAGACAATACTGGCCTCTGGCTAGAGTTTCAGAACTCAGACCAGGGGCAGACGGGGTAACAAGAGTGGTCAAATTAAGGCCTTCAACGGGTGACACAACAAGAGACATTTCTCTTTTGTACCCTTTAGAGTCTGGACCCAAAACAATGGACTTTGGAGAACCTTCTCCACTGACAGTAACAACTGGAGACACTGAACTTCCAGTAACTATTCCTTTGACAGTAGGAGTGGTAACGCATCCTACTACAACATTGACAGACACAAGACCTCAGCGACAAACAGCATTAAAGGCGCGACTATTTTTACAACAAAAAATAGATGCTGGGGAATTGTAATTTTATCTTCTAACTTTCACTTTTTCTTTTCTTATGGTAAAGACCATAGATAGTTTCATCCTATGGATGTATATTTTCTCTTCCAATTAAATGCTACACCTTCTCCATGAGAAGGTGAGGATAGGCACTGTTAATCAGATTAACAGGCATTTACAGTCAAATAGTTAGCTAGTCTACACTCAGACATAAAAATTGGTGACAATGACACCAAAATTTTTATTTCCCGGGGCCCCCAGTATATGGAAAACTGATGAGTGGGTAGTTGGGAGGTAACGAAAATGGTTCACTGAGTAGGTAGGTAGGTAGTTAATCTAACAATTATTAAATTCCTTTTATGTCAATAACTGGGTGGATGAAACCAATTGGTTGCTCACCAGAGTTATTCTCCACACTAGTATATTTATACTGTGTGACAAGAGCGTGCTCGGTAATAGATATACATTACCGATCAACCAACCGAAAAAGAACCAAGACGACGCTGGTGGAAAAAGCCCCGCTAAAAGGAGAACAAAGGAGAACGAAAACGAAGAACGGGGCGAGAGGACGGAACTGGAGAAGGGACGAGAACAGACACCGAAGAAAGATCCCCACCAGCAAGTACGCTCTCGACAATTATACAGGAAGGAGAAAAGAGAGACTCTAATAACTAGCAGTAAGTGACTAATTGTGTTTTTAACCCAGCAAGTTAAACTCATTAAATTAAGCTGGGTCAGACAACTTAGGCCTACATTGTGGCCTAAGACCCAGCATCAACTCATAGCTTAACAAAGGTAAAGGTAGATTGCCCTAACCTAGTTTGGTGAGGAATCCTACTGTGGACCTCAATTTATCTGCCCGCTCTGGACCATTTCCGGAATCTCTAGGCTGACCCCTCTAGGCTAGACTTGATCTACTCTATAGTTAGACTGGAGAAATAAGGGGTGGGTTAATTGTGGACCAATTCATACAGAGCATTTTTCACATAAGTTTAGATGAAAATTCTAAAGAGCTAACTATCACAAATATGCACCGAGGCCTATATAGCTACAATAGGCTATGCTATGGAATAGCATCGGCTCCGGGTATTTTTCAGGGGACAATGGACCAAGTTCTAGGTCACATTCCGGAGGTACTTTGTTTTCTAGATGATGTCCTCATTTCACGTTCATCTAAAAAAGAACACCTAGCTAGATTAACCACAGTTCTGAAAAGACTCCGGGATGCCGGACTTAAGCTAAAGAAAGAAAAGTGTTCTTGGGTCACTAATGAGGTTTCATATTTGGGGTTCCGCATAGATGCCTCAGGCATTCATTCAACGGTGGATGAACTAGAAGCAATAAAAAATGCACCACCTCCGCAAAACATCACACAGTTACCAGCTTATTTAGGTCTCCTAAACTTTTATAGGAAATTTTTGCCTTATGCATCGACTTTCCTTGAACCCCTAAATAAGTTCTTACGATCTGGGGAACAGTGGAGATGGGAGAAAACCCAAAAGGAAGCATTTGCGGCTTCCAAGGACGTACTACTAAAGTCCACTCTCCTCGTGCATTATGATCCTAAATTTCCTCTCGTAGTTTCAGCAGATAGCAGTTCTTATGGAATTGGGGCAGTGTTATCTCACCACATTGATGGTGTAGCTAGGCCTATCTGTTTTGCTTCTAGAACACAAACTGAGACTGAAAGGCGATATGCACAACTTGAACGTGGAGCCTTAGCCTCAGTATTTGCAGTAAAAAAAAATTAATTTCTAGCTATGGGATCATGAATTCAAACTAATTACTGAATACATAGGTGCAATAAAAATGAAAGAGCTGTCGAGAGCTTATTTCTGGTGACCCGGTTTAGATGGAGAACTCGAATCATTGGTTCGTTCCTGTCAAAACTGCCTCGAGAACAGAGATCTCCCAAGGAAAAGTCCACTTCATCCATGGGAATGGCCTACTATACCTTGGCATAGGATCCATGTTGACTATGCAAGTCCTATAAATAATATCTATTTCCTAGTCACTGTGGACGCCTACTCTACTAAGTGGGTGGAAATTTTTCCAACCACTTCAACGACTTCGGGTGTTAATATTCGCTTACTCCGTTCGTGTTTCGCTCGATGGGGTTTACCCATAGTTCTGGTTTCCGACAATAGTACTTGTTTTACCAGTGAGGAATTTCGTTCTTTTGTCCACCTAAATGGCATTAGACATGTCCGGTCTAATGTTTTTCACCCGTCTACTAACGGTCTCGCAGAAAACATGGTCCGTACTTTCAAGTCGGCCTTGCGTCATTCTCATGGGGAGGAAATGCAAGTGGTGTTGGGTAAATTTTTGTTTAAATATCGACTAACACCTCACACAACGACGGGGATGTCTCCTTCTAAACTTATGATTGGCCGGGGAATTCGTTCACTTTTCGATCTGTTACGTCCAAACGAAACGTTACAACAACGAGTTTTACGCCATCAGGAAAAACAGAAGTTGTACCATGACACTAAAAAAAGGAGAGTTATAGAAGCGCAACCTAATGATCCAGTTATGATTCGCAACTATGGGGTTCGACCAAAAGGGGTTTCTGCAACGGTGCAGGAGAGAACGGGCCCTGTTTCCTTCGAGTGCCAACTAGAAGATGGTCGTTCTATTAAACGCCATCAGGACCAGATATGGGAACGTGAATTGTAGGATGACCAGAGTCTTCCGGAAGAGAGACACGATCCTCCCGAAAATGGTTCAATTCGCCTACCTATGCAGGTTGCATCTATTCCTACTACACCAATCCCGCTCCGCAGGTCGTCTAGGGTCTCTCACTTCCCTGACAGACTAAACTTGTAGGGCAGGAGTGAGGTGACGTGTGTGTGTGTATATACAGGGCGTCCCAAAAAAATGTATGCACACTTTAAATACTTATAAAGGCAGTGTTTATTAAAATACATTTCATTTTCAAAATGTAATAGAATCTACAGACATTATTTAATTGTTTTGTCAACGCCTGTTTTCAAACTGACGTCCGTTCTGGTCCAGGCACTGCTGATAACGCGAAGCAATGGAATCGCAAACATCACGAAACATTTCGTTTGGTATTTGTGTGCATTCTCGTTCAATGGCTGCTCTCAATTCAGCGACTGTTGCAGGTTTTATAGCGTAGACTTTGTCTTTTAAGTATCCCCATAAACAAAAGTCTAGTGGTGTGAGGTCTGGTGAACGCGGAGGGTATTCTACGAAACCCCTTCGTCCAATCCACATCCACATCGTGCCAAGTACCACTCGCAATACTCCACTCTTCGGTCCGGATCATCATCTTCATTAATAGCATGGACTAATCTTGGAATGTAACTTTTCCATTGACAGCGCTTCAAAATGCGTTGGACAGACGATTCTGAAATTCCTACCTCACGACTCGCTTGCCGCACAGATTTTCTTGGACTTTGGTGATACGTTTCCAGTACTCTTTCTTGCTTTGTGGGGCTTGTCGATGTCCGTGGTCTTCCGGAACGCTTCTTGTGGACATTCTGAACAGTTCCATCGGCTTCAAACTTATCTCTAATTCGAGTGATGGTAAGTCGCGTTGGTGGATCTGTTTGAAACTCCCTCCTAAACTGTCTTTGCACTTCAGCTGCGTTTTCACACTTCCAGTAGCATTTTAGAATGAATTTCCTTTGTTCAAAGCTTAGTCTGACTGCCATTATTAATTCTAATGGGTTTAACTTGGAAAGAAAGAAACATCAATTGAGCTATCAGCTGTTAAAGTGTGTATACATTTTTTTGGGACGCCCTGTATATGTATATAGTCTAAAAGTCACTAAAGGGGAAAGTCACTGAAAGAAAGCTGAATGGCAACACATGGTAGCCGAATGGCATCTATGGTAGGCCCTAAAGTAGATCTAAATCAAAGCACCTATAAGTACCTTTATTGTTATTTAAATAACTTAATAACTGGCGGGGTCTAATACCCCCCGCATTATTACAAGTACAAAGGATGCATAAGATATATGTTAAGATCAGGATCAAACACCTCAGTTAGGGAGGTACCGCGAAAACTTTCATCAACCCGTCTGGACAGCGTGTGATTGCAATTAGCTTTAATTAAACGTCCTATGCAAGACAGCGTGGAGACGCATGGGAGCAAGGGCAGATTGAGGGGGAGAGGGGGGCGATCGCCCCCGAAACCAAACCATTTCTTTACCTTAAAGGTAAAGAAAGTGAAAGAAAAAAAGAAAGAGATCGGAAACATAAAGAAGAGGCAATACAAAATTAGAGTGAAGCATCCTATAAAAATAATTGCTGTTGCTTTCCTTTGGACAATTTAGTAAGTGTAATATATAAAGGAACGGTTTCTCTGAACATGCACACTGCGTGTAGAGTGGTGGACTCAATTTGTTGATACCTCTCGCCACCACAATGTTGTCAGCTGGGAAAAACTGACCAAGGTTTAGGCTTGAAAAATAAGCAGATCAGAATTTTGATGTTACGTTTGGTACTTTGCTGTCTTTTGTAATTTGTAACTCTTGTATATATTAAGGGCACAGCTGCTGAACAGAATGTGTCCATGAATGCATAGAGTTTTAATTTCATATTGATATCGTGTAAGTAGGGCTGCATACACTGAGGTATGCTGGTATATTGGGCAAAAAGAGTGCATATAGGGGCCAGGGGCGTACCTAGAATTTGCCAAGGAGGGGGAGGGGCGAACTTGAAACTAATCGTAGAAGTATAATTGAAATAGAGATAAATAAATTTATGTACGTTCATGATGAGCTTATCGTTCAGTTAGATATGATTAACTAGCTACTGCTAAGACACATTATGAATAAAAATATAAAAATTATATTATAAAAAATATAAAAATTATGATAAAAATCTGATTAGTAACATAATATTCAGTGCATACCGCAATTAGGATGCTCAGCTTTGTATTCACATAAGAATAAAAAAGTGCTAATTTCGAGATTAAGCATTTCCTTGGACTGTTACCTTTATAAAAGAAAATTATTCTCGGCCGGATTAAGAGTTTTCGGGATCCTAAGCCATTTTAGATTTTTAGTAGTAGAGAAGGCAAGGGCTAGCGCCGAAGGTGCCGAAATTTTTTCACTTTCATTCTCATCCTGTTGTTGTTGAGCTAATAATTTATTAGCTCAAGGGGGGGCGATCGCCCCTATCGCCCTCCCCTTCGGTACGCCTCTGATAGGGGCACATTAATGTTCGAAAGTGAGCTATTTAATATATATTTTTCTTTAATTGCCCTTAATGATGATGCTTAACAAAATAGCAATGTAAATGTTGTTGCGCTAATTTTGTGCCTCACTGAAGCTTACTGTCATCTTAAAAAATTTACTTTTTTGACCAAAAACAGATATCTTCCTGCATTCTTTTTTAGCAGGACGAATATGTGATAATTGTTGGCAATTCTGTCACACCAGTTGCCTGCCAATGTATTATAATCTCAGGTTCTGGAAGGTGATCGATCCCCCCCTCACAAAAATTGTGCCCTGGATCCGCTCCTGCATGGGAGAGGCCTTCGCCTAGCAGAGGGTTATAGCGGCAGTTTGATTTATTTTTAATTTGATTAGGGTTTTGGTTTGAATAGCGGATCTATATCTCATCTGCGGACAATATTTAGGTTCACCACTCAGTTTTTAATTTTTTTTAAATATCCATTGAAATTTAATTAATTTTGAAAAACACAATAACTTTAGGCCTACATACTTGACATTTTAAATATTGAAATCGTAATTCAGAATATTAACACTGAAATGGAAAATTGAAACGTGTGGGTAGTTGGGAGGTAACGAAAATAGTCCACTGAGTAGGTAGGTAGTTAATCTAACAATTATTAAACTCCTTTGATGTCAACGACTGGGTGTCAAACCAATTCGTTGCTCACCAGAGTTATTCACCATACAAGTATTTATATACTGTATGATAGAGCGTGCTTGGTAGTATTGATACACACTACCAATCAACGAGCAAACAAAAAAGACGCTGGTGGAAAGAAAAAGCCGGAACAAAGGACATGCATGAAAAGCGGCATGGCGAGCGGGAAGGCTTGAAACAGAAGAGCTGAGAATCAGCAAGTGCACTCAGAAATTAAGCAACTAGAAGAAAGATTCCAATAAGAAATCAGGCCGGACTAAGGAGACCAGGACTTATCTAATAACACTCAGTAAGTGAACAATTATGTTTCTAAACCCGAGTTTAGAGATAACGTTTAAACTAGGTCCACTTAAATTAGGCCTACATTGTGGTCCAAGACCTAGCATTACCTCATAACTTAACAAAGGCTAAGGTAAATTACCCTAACCTAATTTGGTGAGGAATCCTACTGTGGACTTCAATTTACTCTACTCGCTCTGGACCATTTCCGAAATCGGACCATTTCCGGAATCTCTAGGCTGATCCCTACAAGTCTAGGCTTAACCTACTCTACAGTTAGACTGGAGATATTAGGGATGGGTTAATTGGGGACAATTCATACAGAGCATTTTTCATACTGTTGGCCCGTACCGTGGGGAATTTACATACTTTAGGCTTAATCTTACTTAACAATAATTGCAGAATTAGGCTAAATGGTCTAGCCTAAACCTAACCTAATCAAGCCTAAAGTAAGCGTGGGAAGTTGGGTGCTGTTACTAAGGCCATCAACACTTTTAATAATTCCACAACCAAGCGAGGAAGATTTAGAGGTAATTATTCGTTTTAGTGCTTTTCCTCCTTTCTGAACCAAAACACATTTTCCTGGTGTTTTGTGGTGTGATTTGTTCAAATCTGAACTTCGTTTCTTTGGGAAATGAGCCGTTTTTGAGAAATTTTAAAATTGAAAATTTCTCAAAAACGGCTCATTTCCCAAAGAAACGAAGTTCAGATTTGAGCAAATCACACCAAAAAACACCAGAAAAATGTGTTTTGGTTCAGACCTAACCTAACCTAAACAGACCTAACCTAACCTAACCTAAACTGATTGGGTTTTGTTGCCAGACCGTAATATCCAGCTCTTCACGTCTTTCCAACAACACTCAATATTTTGAATGTGAACGGTGTCTTCCACGAACCGCTGTGAATGGTTGACTGTCCGGTGAATGTAGCCTAGATTTCCAAGTTGAGAATACGCACGCCACTCGTCGGAATAGATTGTAGTCCCAGGCCTAATATGTTGCTGGATCAGGCGAACAAGAGTTGTTGCGTCTCTCTGAGGAACCGCAAACAACAGTAGTTTTTTGGAACTGCGTTCCAAGGTACCAAAAACCCAGGCAATCGCAACCTCCGCAAACCATAATGAAAACCAGACTAAAGCATTCTTGAATGAGTATGTATTATGAGAGATTCAAAATGTACGTCTCTGATTGGTCGGATAAGGTCACGTGAAACCAAAACGAGATGTAATTGGTTGTTTTGACCTATGTTTCCTAATTTTGCCACGAGATGTCTCCCCATAAAACTGGAGAGGGCGACGTTCGTTAAAATTTTAACAGCATTAAGAGCTAAATACTCGGTCAATGGCCTATAATGGCTGCTTTTTACGTCTAAATTTTTTTTTTTTCATAAAAAATAATAATTACATTTCCTTGATTTTTATCAGTTTCCCTGAGGTTTCAAGGTGTCCTGAATACGAATGTATATGTTAAATTGTCATAGAATGTCTCCTTCTATCGAAAACGAACAAAGCATTAAAACGAATATTAACCGATTTAGAATATGCAATTTTTAAATTGGATAAATTTAAGAGGGATATAATAGCCATTGATGAGAGTATTTCAAAGTTAATTTAACCTGAAATGGGTGATGAACAACTTACAGACCTTTACTCTGATAATGAGTATCAGGTAATCTCAATTCAACATCACATAAGGAGACTACACTCGTTTGAACGACTTAACACCAAATAAACCTATTTCTGATTTTAATCAAAGTAGAGCTAACCTTCAACAAAATTTAAGTGGCATGCCAAATCCCGAGTCACAAGAATTTAGGGCTAAGTTACCCATTTTGCTAGTACCAACACTTGATGGGGACAGGCCACAATTCCCACCCTTCATTGAAAAATTTGAGAGTTCAATAGGTAGTAAACCTTATATTCCAACTGTTGATAAGTTTAGCTACTTAATTACTTTCCTTAAAGGTCCAGCCTATAACATGATAGCCTATTTACCAGCTATGGGTGATTCATATGAAGTAGCTATTGATATCTTGAAACGTAATTACATTAATAAAGATGAGATTATATTTGAATTATTTCAACACATTATTGATTTTGCACCCGTAAAAGATAACCATAGTGATATGGAAAGATTTTATCCAAAATTAGAAGCTATTATTGGACAACTAGTTAGCAATGAGATAGATGTTAAAACTTCATCTTGGCTCATACAAGGTGCAGTTCTTAGGTGCCTCCCTTTGAGGATTAAAGATGTTTTAGCTCAAAAGACCGGAGAAAATTATCCTAATCTTGAAAACATCAGAAAACACTTTTCAATTATCGTAATTAATTTCAAATTGAGAAATAGTTCATCACAAAATAAGACCCAGACTATGGATAAATCAAAGACTGTCTCCAGAGACCAACTAGCTCCAGCCAAACAGACAAAACTTGATACTGTAGGCTCAAATATGACCAACTATACCACAAGGACACCTACATTACAGAACTTTAATGTAACTGCTACCTCAACTTACACACCACATTGTAAATTTTGTGCAAGTGATGAACACAGTAGTACTGGGTGTGGCAAATATTCAGACTTTAACTCAAGATCTAAAAGATGTGAACCGTTGAACCTATGTAAAAAGTGTACTGGCCAGGGACATTATAAGAAAGACTGTAAATCTAGGTTAAAATTCAATTGTAAGTTTTGTAAAAGTCTAAGACATGTCACATCACTGTGTGATTCACTAAAGTGTCCAAACGACAATACCCAAACTCAAAAGATACTTCCTCCAAACAAAGATAATCAAGAAAATGCCACTTTCATGGGGTATTCTGTTTGTTCAAACAACGTAGCAAAAAACATTGAGGCTCTTTTACCAACTATTACTTTGGACTTAGTGAATGGTGAGGGTAGAACCACTTCAGTGAGATGTTTTATGGACTTTTGTTCTCAACAAACATTTGTCTCATAAAATTTAGTCAATAAATAGGGTTTGACACCAAACCCAAATGAACAAAAACTCAATATCACATCCTTTGTTAAGGATGACTCAAACAAAAATAGCTGTAAGACAATTGACCTGGAATTACATGTAGGAAATGAAGTAGAAAAAATTAAAACGGTTATTGTTCCAGAAGTAGGACAAAACAAAATGGTTGTACCCCCAACTTGAACAAACTATTAATCATTTGAGGAAACAGTACAATATAGCTGATAGACATATTACAAACAACACAGTAGCTAACATTGAAATGTTAATGGGGGCAGATTATATTCATCTTATTCATAGGGGCATAGTGAAGGTAGGTAATGGGATAGCTTATCAGACACCATCAGGGATAGCCCCCTTGGGTGACCTCTCCAAATACAACCTAGACCTAAACCAGAATAGTTCATGACTAACAAATACTATGTGCCTCAATCATAGACGTATGAGGCGGGGGGTCTGGGGGGACTGTCGCCCCCTCCAGGACAAGGGAATTAAGCATTTTCAGGGCAAATATTGAGCATTTTCTGGGCAAATACTGAAATTTTCAGGGCAGATTTTTCCTGACATTCCATTTTTTTTACTTCTTGAGGTGAATTAATTACTTGCTACTATACTTGTAGTTAATAATTAAAACGTAATTTAAGTTGAGGACTTACTGAATTCTATATCAACTGCAATACCGTAGTTTTGCTTGTCATTTAGAAATGTTGTAGCAAAGTTTTATCTTATTTTTGTAAATTGTAATGTTTTTTATATCAAAAAGGCTTTAATATATGTTACTCATGCTCTAACCTTTGTGTTATTTTATGCTACACATAGTGCTTATACGGAAATCAGGGCACCCTGAAAATTTTCAGGGCAAATCTTTTCCGCCCCCGCCTAGTAAAGTGCCATCCCATACGCCTATGGCCTCAATTCAGTCCTACATAACACCTGTAAGAATCAGAGCATTTTTTAACCTAGTGAGTGGGCGACATAAATGTCACCCAGTGAAGAAAATTTGTCGCCCAGTAAATGAAATTTTAGGGTACTGGGCGACAAGGAATTTTCAAAATTTGTAAAAATAGAATTGTCTTGGGAGCATTGTCTTGGAAGCCATATAAATACATATAATACATGCACATATGCCACAATTAGAATTGTTCATCCTAAATATAAATATGAAATTTACATTGAATATTTATATATAAATAATGCTAGTGTTATTTCAGACCACACGGGGATGGTGGCTTGATTAGGGAACATCCGGATCCATAATATCCTTAATCCAGGGGTGTACTGGGACCGGTTCGGTCCGGTTCGCCCGAACCGGTTGTTAAATTTTGATTGGATCACCGAACCGTTTGTTTTTTTTTAACAAATATTTAAGTCAGTAGAAATTTATTTATATCTAAATTTTTTTTCATTTTTTCAGGATTTTATAGAAAAATATAGATAGTATCACAAGCAGTGGTCGTTTTAATATTTATTTATTTTTTGATGAAAAATTAATTTATTTTTAGATAATTATGTCATTAGTGAGTACGAAGAATATGTTAAATAATTTCTGCCAAAATGTTACAAAATGCTGTTTGGAAAAGTTAAAATGCCTTGGCTTCCGAGGCGGAGCCCCAGACCCCCTAGCTTAATGACTCGTGCCATTGGCGCTCGCCGATTTACACCCCTATCTGTATCAGAACTGGTTGTTAAGAAATTGGCAGCACACCCCTGCTTTAATCTTCCCCCAACTTCCCGATCTGCCTTTGTCGCCCAGTGGGAAAAGCTTAAAAAATGCTCTGGTAAGAATAGCAACACTTTGAATAATATTATAACAACTGAGAACATTAATTCATCACTATCAAATGAAACTCTAGATGAGGCAATTCAAACTTTATGGCTGCTAGAATCTGTGGGTATACATGACACAAATCAAACTTCAGAAGATCAGTTAATGGTAGAAAGATTTGAAGACACCATTCAGTGCAAAGACAATGGTTATTTTGTTGAGTTACCTTGGAAAATAAATTGTCCAACTTTAAGAGTGTAATGCCGGGAAAGAAGAGACTCAATTCAGACTTTATTTCACTAACAACTGAACACTAAACACAATAAGAAATATAATAACAGACAATTAATATAAAATAGACATAACAATACTTACATTTTAGCGTTAAAGTAGAGTATTAAACAAGTTAGTATTAAGTAACAAGTGCTCATAATTCAAAATTAAGCTACGTATAACATAGCAGATAAGTATAATCAGTGGTGGGCACCGTTAACCAAAAAGTTAACTTCGTTAACCGCTAATCCGTTAACCAAAAAGTTAACTTCGTTAACCGTTAATCCGTTAATTCGTTAAACATGTAACGGAAGTTACCGATAAACCGTTAACGTTAACTTTTATTATAAAAAAAATGAAAAACACAATATATATATAATTTAATTTTCCCTCTTCTTCTCGTTCTCCATTTTGTCCATGAGATGCATGTTGCCCTTCATGAAAATTAGCATATCAAAGTTTTCATCAGACAGGGATGATCTCTTGGCCCTCAGGATGTCCTTGCCCATAGAGAACAAACGCTCCACTGCAGCACTGGAGGGGATGGCTGTGTTGAACTTGATGAACAAGTCCACCAACACTTGCTCACCCAAGAAGGCAGCATCTGTCAGCAAGTCCTTGGAGTTGGTCTCCAGCCAGGTCTTGACCAAGTTCTGGGCCTTGCCCTTGAGTGACCTGTGGCTTCTGCTGCTCTCTTTTGTCTGGATGACAGCACTGAAGAAGTCATCCTCCTCCTCGTTGTTGCTGCCTCCACTGTTGCTGCCCACTTCGTTGGACTGCTGCTTCATGGCCTCCTCGACTGTACCCTCCATGCTTTTCCTCACCCTGGCGACCTTGGTGTTGTCATACTTGTCCAACCAGATGAGGTGAAAACGCTCCCATTGTAAGACATCAATTGACTTAATTTATGTCATCAAAGTGACATGAGAATTGAAATCTTACCTGATCAGTTTTATGGTTCTTGAAATGTATCAAGGAGACTACTAATAAGGTACTCACAGACATATTATAAATATACATGACTTACTTGACAACGATTATTTTTAAATATTCACTAGCACAAAGATGTTGCGCAAGAGACAGACTGCAAATGAAACGAATGTAGTTATTTGTTGTAATTGTTACATATATATTATTGAAAGTGCCTTAAAATGCTCGTGATATTTCTTGAAAGAAGTTGAAACATTCAACTCAAATGGCAAATCTTTCCGCCTGATTTTACAGTCGACCATGTTTTGCTCAAACCAATGCCATAAATAACTACCATATTTGGTAAGACACAAATTGTGGCGACGGAAACAAATATATCGCCTGATTTTGCACTGCGGAAATGGAAATTCGTCCATCACTATTAACAGTGGCGGATTAATTGCGCACCTGCTCAGCACTGAAAATAATAGAAACTTTTAAACGTTTATTTATGAATTTTTTGGGTTAACGGACTTGAGTTAACGGAAGTTAAATGTAACGGAAGTTAATTAGTCCGATAATGATTTTCAAAGTTAACTTAAAAGTTAAATCGTTAACGAAAAAGTTAACTTCGTTAATTAACGATTAACGGATTAACGGTTTGTGCCCAGCTTTGAGTATAATCAAGATTACATATAAGGCAATAGAAATACAAAACCGGCCATGACAAGGCAATGTAGAACAGCATATAATTATAAGTAATAAGTATTACTAGCTAAGTAATTGCTACTATACGTTATATAGACCCGTAGACGCAACGCAAACTTAATAATACAACACAACCATGAATTAATAACACCATCACGAATGATTCAGATTATAACCTGGGGCAGAATGACCTGAAAGAAAAGGAATTATGTCAAGGTAATCTCAAAGCAGCTAAAGGACATTTATATAAAGTAATGAAAAGTTATTCAAAGAACAGCTACAGAAAGGCTTCATTGAAGAAGTAACAACTAACCCCCTATTCTCTTCTTTTAAACCCTTACTCTCTTCTTTCTCTCGGGCTAGCCTTAGAATGGATCTTAGGATCTTTGTTAGCCTTAGCTTCTGTAGATCTGTAGAACCTCTTTAAAAAAAGATGGTTGTCATTATTTAACCCACAGGGGGTTTATCGACTAGATGCCCCAACAACAAAACTCAGAGTAGTTTATAACTGTAGCCTCAAAGACAGTAATAAACACAGTTTGAACGACTGCCTGATTGAGGGTCCTAATCTCATTTCTGACCTTGTGAAGATCTTACTCAGGTTCAGGTTAGGTACATATGCCTTACAAAGTGACATTTCGAAGGCATTTTTTAGAATAAAGCTTAAAAATGAACAATCATGATTCAATCTACACTAAAAGTTTTAAACTTGATGAGGAAGCTAACCCTAAAAAATAGGTATTATCAGAGGCTTCCAAAATTTTTGATCCCATGGGTTTATTCCTGCCTTCAACAATAAGATCAAAGATTCCCCTCCAAGAACTTTGGAAGACAAATGTTGGGTGGGATGAGCCAATAACAACTGAAGATGAAAAATCTTGGAAGAAGTAAGCTACTGATTTAACAAAAGTACAGAACATTAAAATACGAAGGTGCTGTGGGTTCAGAGATAAACCCTAGAGACTTCATGTATTTGCTGATGCAAACACACAGGGTTATGGGTGCTGTGTGTACCTTGTAAGTCCTACAGAAAGTCATCTAATTTATGCAAAGGGGAAAGTTGCACCTCTCAAACCTACCCGAACCATACCTCAATTGGAACTATTGGCTGCTGCGTTAGCCATTAAGATCATTTCATTTCTTAAGGATGCTTACCATGATGTAAACACAACTGATATCCACATGTGGCTCGACAGTCAGATTTGTCTTGCTTAGATACGGAATGATAACATTAATAGTAAGAACATCTTTGTAAGAAACAGGCTAAAAGAAATAGCTGAAGCTAATGAAAGCCTACAAGTCAACGTTCACTATGTTCCAACTAAACAAAATTCAGCAGACTTTCTGACCAGAGGTTTATCCAAAGCTGGGCACAAACCGTTAATCCGTTAATCGTTAATTAACGAAGTTAACTTTTTCGTTAACGATTTAACTTTTAAGTTAACTTTGAAAATCATTATCGGACTAATTAACTTCCGTTAACTCAAGTCCGTTAACCCAAAAAATTCATAAATAAACGTTTAAAAGTTTCTATTATTTTCAGTGCTGAGCAGGTGCGCAATTAATCCGCCACTGTTAATAGTGATGAACGAATTTCCATTTCCGCAGTGCAAAATCAGGCGATATATTTGTTTCCGTCGCCACAATTTGTCTTATCAAATATGGTAGTTATTTATGGCATTGGTTTGAGCAAAACATGGTCGACTGTAAAATCAGGCGGAAAGATTTGCCATTTGAGTTGAATGTTTCAACTTCTTTCAAGAAATATCACAAGCATTTTAAGGCACTTTCAATAATATATATGTAACAATTACAACAAATAACTACATTCGTTTCATTTGCAGTCTGTCTCTTGCGCAACATGTTTGTGCTAGTGAATATTTAAAAATAATCGTTGTCAAGTAAGTCATGTATATTTATAATATGTCTGTGAGTACCTTATTAGTAGTCTCCTTGATACATTTCAAGAACCATAAAACTGATCAGGTAAGATTTCAATTCTCATGTCACTTTGATAACATAAATTAAGTCAATTGATGTCTTACAATGGGAGCGTTTTCACCTTAACCCTTTATGTCCTGGCGGTACTTCTAGGTACCACATCTTTAAAATCTCCATAATTATTTTTCTACCCGGTTTTTCCAGGGTGAGGAAAAGCATGGAGGGTACAGTCGAGGAGGCCATGAAGCAGCAGTCCAACGAAGTGGGCAGCAACAGTGGAGGCAGCAACAACGAGGAGGAGGAGGAGGAGGAGGAGGATGACTTCTTCAGTGCTGTCATCCAGACAAAAGAGAGCAGCAGAAGCCACAGGTCACTCAAGGGCAAGGCCCAGAACTTGGTCAAGACCTGGCTGGAGACCAACTCCAAGGACTTGCTGACAGATGCTGCCTTCTTGGGTGAGCAAGTGTTGGTGGACTTGTTCATCAAGTTCAACACAGCCATCCCCTCCAGTGCTGCAGTGGAGCGTTTGTTCTCTATGGGCAAGGACATCCTGAGGGCCAAGAGATCATCCCTGTCTG
This sequence comes from Bathynomus jamesi, assembly GCA_023014485.1. NCBI lineage: Eukaryota > Metazoa > Arthropoda > Malacostraca > Isopoda > Cirolanidae > Bathynomus > Bathynomus jamesi. The sequence continues at coordinate 1,047,921 of JAJOZX010000579.1, read as the reverse complement.
ATGAAAACTTTGATATGCTAATTTTCATGAAGGGCAACATGCATCTCATGGACAAAATGGAGAACGAGAAGAGGGAAAATTAAATTATATATATATTGTGTTTTTCATTTTTTTTACAATAAAAGTTAACGTTAACGGTTTATCGGTAACTTCCGTTACATGTTTAACAGATTAACGGTTAACGAAGTTAACTTTTTGGTTAACGGATTAGCTGTTAACGAAGTTAACTTTTTGGTTAACGGTGCCCACCACTGGGTTTATCTTACAAGTTGTTGAGGTCAAACAAAGTTTGGTTCATGGGACCTAAGTGGCTCTGTAATACAGACCACTGGCCTGTGGAACAAGTTAACCTGACATTAAATTTAACCTTTTCAAATGAAAAGGTTGAACCAATCACTAATTATGAAGATTATTCTGACTTCAGCAGGCTTGTCAAGGTCGCAGCCTACTGTTTGAGGTTTGATCACAACTGTTTAACTGCAATTAACAAACAGCTAAATAAGAACAATCGCAATTATACAGAGGTTGCAACCAAGTACTGGATAGGGCATGCACAGCAAAAAGAGTACAATAAAAAGTTAGAATTTTTGATTAATGGGAAACAAACAAAAGAGCCTGTACCATCAGTAGTTGTGGATCTAAACTTGTTCAGAGATGAGGAAGGTCTTCTAAGGTGTAAAGGGAGACTAGATAAATCAAAACTGTCTTACGAAAGCAAACATCCAATCCTTTTACCTAGATTTAGCTATCTGACAACATTAATCATCAGACAAACACACAATGATGTGCACCATATGGGGGTACCACAGACACTAACAGCATTACGAAAAACTTATTGGATACCCAAGGGAAGGATCACTATTAAAACAGTCCTCAATGAGTGTGTCACATGTAGGCGTATTCATGCTAGGCCCTATAGGAAACCAAACGCTCCTGCTTTGCAGAGGAGAGAGTTACTCTCAACAGACCCTTTGAAACTGTAGGCATTGACTATACAGTACAAAAGCATTGACAGTAGGGGTGGTTGACACTGAACAAAAAATGTACATTGTACTATTTACATATGCTGCCTCACGAGCTGTTTATCTGGATGTTGTGGAGGATCTTACAGCAGAATCCTTTGTTGCTATCTTTAAGAGATTCTGTGCACGACATTTAGTACTCAAGACAGTTTGGATTGACAACGCTACATAGGGGCGCCCACAGGCGGACGCACAGACGCACGTGCGTCCACCATATTTTAATTTCTAGAAAAGATGGAGACCAAATTTTAATTTCTTAGAAAACCTGTGGGATAGGAGCACAGATGGCCTAGTTATTTTATTTATTTATTGCGCTGCGTCCCCCAGAATCTCAACCTAAAAAAAATCGTGCGTCCAATTTTTTAAAGGCTGCGGGCGCCCCTGACGCTACATATTTCAAGGCTTGTGAACAGGTCATTAATGACTTGTTAAGCAATGAAGTCCCACAACTACTGTATATGTACAAAATTCAAACATAAAATGGAAGTATATTCCAATTGCCTCTCCTTGGTATGGTTCTATCTGGGAGAGGAATATACAAACGGTGAAGAATTACTTAAGGAAAGCAGTTGGTAAAAAACAGATACACTTGTTTGAGTTGCTTACTCTCCTGGCTGAGGTTGAGAACATCAACAATAGACCACTCACTTATATGAGTGACAACCTTAACCCTGAACCATTAAATCTAAATCATTTGATTCGGGGTGAACAAGTTAGTCTCCTGCCAGACTATAATATAGACTCTTCAGAAGACCCAACCTGGACTCAACAACATGATGAACTCCGAACTAAGTTACAACACTTAACTAGAGTTAAAGCTCATTTCATTAAACAATGGAAAACTGAGTACTTGATAAGTCTAAGGGAGAAACAAACAAATGACTAAGAAGGATTGGTCTGACACAATTAAGGTAGGGGACGTTGTTCTAATACATGACAGTACTCCAAGACAATACTGGCCTCTGGCTAGAGTTTTAGAACTCAGACCAGGGCAGACGGGGTAACAAGAGTGGTCAAATTAAGGACTTCAACGGGTGACACAAGAAACATTTCTCTTTTGTACCCACTAGAGTCTGGACCCACAACAATGGACTCTGGAGAGCCATCTTCACCAACAGTAACAACTGGAGACACTGAACTTCCGGTAACTATATCCTTGACAGTAGGAGCGGTAACATATCCTACTACCACATTGACAGGCACAAGACTTCAGCGACAAAGCGTAAAAGGCGCAACTTATTTTACAGCAAAAAATAGACGCTGGGGAGTTGTAATTTCATCTTCTAACTTTCACTTTTCCTTTTCTTATAGTAAAGACCATGAACAGTTTCATCCTATGGATGTATATTTTCTCTTCTAATTAAATGCTACATCTAGGGTTGTCAGACGTCCCGTATTTTACGGGACAGTCCCGCATTTGATCCAAAAATCCCGCTTCAAAATCCCGCGTTCAAAATGTCGCGCAAAAAATATTTTTTTAAGCAAATTTTTTAGGGATGAATTGATTTAGAATTTCAATATTATGTATAATAATTTCAATTTATTCACGATGTTTAGTAGTTAAATATTATCGCAATAAAATTTTTCTAATTTTGTTTGTCGTAACCTTTGAAGAAATCTAGTTTCAATTTGAAAAAAAATTTGGTCTTAAAAAAAAACAGAATTTTTTTGTCCCGCATGGGAATTTGAAAAAGCCTACATCATCATCATAAAAAGGTGAGGATAGTCACTATTACAAAAAAAAAAAAAAAACATCTTTATTGCGGATCATTCACAATCCATAGCCACTTAACCTAACATACAAGTACAATCTTACGTATACATTGAACTTAATACAAAAATAAGGCCAACATAGCCACTTAACCTAGCATACTGTTTGATTAATTATCTGACAATTTTATGTATATTGTTATTACACGAGACATCTTATAACACTTATTATAACATAGCCACTTACTATAACACAACTTAATATGCATATATAATCTTTGCTACATTACAAAAATAAGGTATTGTAAACCAGTAGTTGTCTGAATCAAGACTGCCATATAGGTGAGAGGTACACAGTATCTGAAGACAGGACATTGTACAATAACAAATTGGAGCTGGTTTGGACCCTAGTAATGAAATTATATATATATATATATATATTCTACCGAATTAACATTTGGCTGGTAGGTAGGCTACGCGTAGTAAACATAAAACTAGCACTGCACCAGTTTGATTCCCTACATAGTATACGAAAAATATTATTGTAAGCAACAGAGTTTATTCATAGCAGTTTTTGTATAGTTCCACCACAGATGGGATGTATACAATGCAGTACAGTAAGTTATAAAAAGATAAATTTTAACTGAGAACACGCACCAAATTTCCTTACTAGCATGTTACCCTGTACATACAGCTTTTCACGTTGCCTCTCAATATCAAATTCATCTCGCAGCTCGTGAGTAATTACATGACCTAAGTATTTACACGTGTCTTTGACAGGTATAGTCTGACCATTCATTTCAAAAGACCCACATGATACATGTTTCAGTAGATTACACCTAAAAATCAAAATACAACTCTTTGCCCCATTATAGGTGATGTCATTTTCTATACCATATTGTTCACATATCTCTAATAGTACTCTCAGCCCACGGGGAGAGGGTGACAGAAGAACAAGGTCATCAACATACATTAAATGATTAATTTTTTCCTTTCCAATGACACAGCCAGTACGTGCAGTTTTTAGTTCATTGGTAAAGTCATCCATGTATATACAGAAAAGACAGGGTGATAATATACCTCCTTGCCTAACACCATTAGTCACCTTAAAACCTGATGATACAGTGTTTTTCCATCTTACAAACATGCTCTGCTCTGTATACCAGAATGCAAGTATCCTAAGTATATATTTAGGTACCCCTCGACACAAGAGTTCCTTGAAAAGTTTGTGATGGTTAACTCTATCAAATGCTTTTGATGCATCCAAAAAAGAGGAATATACATTGCTGTTTGACAGCTTGTACTTTAGGACGGCTTCCTTTAGCATATAAATACACATGTCAATACCATGTTTCACTCTAAAGCCAAATTGATTGTCATAAGGCTGCAAAGTAAGTGCTTATATCCTATTATAAATGACAGTGGAAATAATCGGATAAACAGGCATTTACAATCAAATAGTTAGCTTGTTTACACTCAGACATAAAAATTGGTGACAATGACACCGAGATTTTTATCTCCCGGGACCCCAAGTATATGGAAAATTGATACATGTGGGTAGTTGGGAGGTAACGAAAATGGTCCACTGAGTAGGTAGGTAGGTAGGTAGGTAGTTAATCTAACAATTATTAAACTCCTTTGATGTCAATGACTGATGAAACCAATTGGTTGCTCACCAGAGTTATTCACCTCACAAGTATTTATATACTGTGTGATAGAGCGTGCTTGGTAGTATTGATACACACTACCAATCAACGAACAAACAAAGAAGACGCTGGTGGAAAGAAGAAGCCGGAACAAAGGACATGCATAAAGAGCGGCATGGCGAGTGGAAAGGTTTGAAACGGAAGAGCAGAGAACCAGCAAGTGCGCTCAGAAATTAAGCAACTAGAAGGAAGATTCCAATAAGAAATCAGACCGAACTAAGGAGACCAGGACTTATCTAATAACACTCAAAGTGAACAATTGTATTTCTAAACCCGAGTTTAGTGATAACGTTTAAACTAGGTCCAGTTAAATTAGGCCTACATTGTGATCTCAACTCATAGCTTAACAAAGGCTAAGGTAAATTACCCTAACCTAAATTGGTGAGGAATCCTACTGTGGACCTCAATTTACTCTACTCGCTCTGGACCATTTCCGGAATCTCTAGGCTGACCCCTACAAAGCTAGGCTTAATGTACTCTACAGTCAAACTGGAGATATTAGGGGTGGATTAATTGGGGACCAATTCATACAGAGCATCTTTCGTAATCACTGCACAAATTGAAATTATTACTGCGCAAATTGGTTATCACTACACACTAAAATTAGGTGTGTGTAGTACTCAGTGTCCCTTGGTGACGTCTCTGGTAGGACTTGATGACTTGGACTGGATGGCAGTTAGGTGCATAAAATTACGAATATCCATAGTGGAAAGCAGACACACTACACACGCACGGAAATAATATAATATACAAACTCTCAGCCGACAGACTCATCAAATTGGAGCCAGCATGTCTACCTCGGCTCAACAACGACTCATAACTCGGCGCACGAACCACAAATAATGACATGGTAGGTGCACATTAATAAAAGGTTACATGACTTAATTAAACACAAATGTAACGGAACATACAATGCCATAACATCTCCCCTGCTTAAAGAAAAAAAGAAACATACCATATCGTAAAGAGAAAAGTTCTTTTACACTCTATTACACTGTGTAACACTGATTCTGTTTATATAGAATTTTTTGTTTTTATATGCATTTGTGGGCGCTGAGTCCAAATCTGGCCTTGGTTTGTGTGTATCATCATTGGTTTCAGAGATAATCCATTTTTCATGTTTTACCAGTATAATGTTATTATGGGCGCAGCAATATCAGAATAATCAGGAATTGTTGAGAACAATCCGATGTTCGTTGACAGTTTCTTGCTCTAGAAATTGCCCGAAACTTCCACTGTGCTATATAAAGAAGAGCGCAGACTCTGAGAAGTAAGTGTGAGCACACAAAGGAAGCAGGTTGTTTGTCTGATGGTTACCAACACTGGGGTACTGTGTTTCTGTGCTTCTCTGTGCTGACGATTTGAGTGTTATCGATCCTTTTTTATTGCGAACCTTATTTCAGTGTTGTGAATACATCTTTTTTCTGGAATCTGTAATCTGTTGCAGATTTAATAACTCTTCTCTCTATATCTGCAGGCTATGATTAATGTAGTACAGTTTGGTAAAGAGAATGGCAACTAGAGCTTGTAAACACTCGCCGGATATATTCTGCTACGTTTGTGGGTATTACATAGGCCCCAAGCAAGTATCGCACAAGATTGTGAAAGGCACCAAGTTCTGGATCGCGTATCGGCTCTATTTTGGTATGCCTATGGGTAACCAAGATAAGCCCTGGGCACCCCATGTGATCTGTGGAAGCTGCCGCTCCACACTTGAATGGTGGCTGCGGGGAGTACGCAAGGCAATGCCCTTTACGGTACCCAGAATATGGAGAGAGCCAAAAAGCCACCACGACGATTGCTACTACTGCATGGTAGATGTTTCTACGTACAGGAAAGTTAAAGGAAGGCAGACTCTTCAGTATCCAAGCATAGCGTCGTCCATAGCTCCTGTACCACATGGCGAAGGTCTTCCAATACCACGTCCACCAGAACAGGTATCTATCCATTACTTTACCTTCTGTATTTACAGAATGTGGGTCATTATGTGTCGATTTTTCTTAGTGCTGATGCTCTTCTACATATATAGCTATGCCTATATTTTGTTTCTTTGCTTCGCTGGTTGAAAATGAGGATGCAGCTAGCTCATCTGAGATGTCGGCTGGTGAGGACAGTCATGATGAAGAATATACAGTAACTTTCAGTACAAACCCTCACTTTCCAAATCAGAGGGAATTGGACGACTTAATTAGAGATTTGGGTCTGACGAAATCAGGGTCTGAGCTTCTGACCTCCAGACTTAAAGAGTGGAATTTGCTTGGAGAAGACTGCAAGAGCACTGTATACCGAAAGCGGCATGAAGAGTTTGCAAGGTTCTACGATGTCGATGGCTCTCTCTGTTATTGCAGAGAGAGCTATTGGGTTAACACATATATCCTCAGAGTGGTGCCTGTTTATTGACAGTTCAACTCGGAGTTTAAAAGCTGTTCTACTCCACAATGGGAACAAATATCCATCTATACCAGTTGCACATTCTGTTCAAATGAAAGAGGACTATGAAAATGTCAAACAACTGCTCACTCAAATCAGGTATGAACAATATAAGTGGGACGTGTGTGGTGATTTCAAAATGATTGGTTTCCTGTTAGGTTTACAAGGAGGGTTTACTAAATATTCATGTTTTCTTTGCCTGTGGGATAGCAGGGCTTCAACTGAGCACTATAAAACAGTTCAGTGGCCTACACGTGAAGGACTGCAACCAGGAAAGTACAATGTACTCAGGGAACCTCTTGTGAAGCCTGACATAGTTCTGCTACCACCTCTCCATATTAGGTTGGGTCTAATTAAGCAGTTTGTAACTGCGTTAGATTTTGGAGGGGAAGTTTTCCAACAGATTCGGGTCATGTTCCCTAAACTCTCCGAGGCCAAAGTCAAGGCTGGCATCTTTGTAGGACCACAAGTCAAGGCGCTGTTGAATTCAAAGAACCTTGAAGCCAAGATGACTCCGATCGAAAAAGAGGCTTGGTGTGCTTTCCGATGTGGTTCGTGGGTTTTTAGGCAACCATAAAGCACCAAACTATAAGGAGTTAGTGTCAAACTTGATTAAGTGCTATGGCAAAATGGGGTGCCGTATGTCTTTAAAATTACACTATCTGCATTCACATCTAGGCTTTTTTCGTGATAACCTGGGCGATGTGAGTGAAGAACATGGCGAAAGATTCCATCAAGATATTCAAACGATGGAGAAAAGGTACCAGGGCCATTGGGATGCTTCCATGATGGGAGACTACGTATGGTCGCTGATCAGAAAGGATAAGAAGGTTCATACGCGGAAGTCGCGTTCTTCAGTGCATTTTTAAGGAACGCACACTGCATAACGAGGCTTGTTATTCTCTTATCGGTTCTCCTCATGATATATATCATATCCTTTGCACCATTTTGGGTTTGTCAAACAATTTTGGCTCAATAAACATTAATTTCCAATAGTGTTTTTATTTTCAGAAAATATTTATGTTAGCCTTCTTTATATACTTTGCCATATGAAAAGTGTGATAACCTATATTTTTGAAACGGTTGATGATAGAGCAAAACCAATATAATTTTTGGAATCAGCGCCCCGAAATCATTAAGAAACGACAGAAAAATCACAATAAACAGAAAAATTTTCAAATTTTGTTACCCAGTGTTATGTAACCTGTTTTTTCTATAACACTGGGGAACAAATTTCAACTTTTTGTCTATTGAATTAGATTTGACAGTTAGTTCTAGGTAATTTGGGTGCGCTGAGCACGAATGTTTACTCCGTTTTGCTCTATCAGGTCCTGATTTTGCTCAACACCCCTCCTCTTTCGTCGTATTCATAAAAAGGTTTTTTTCTCAATACTCGCTAAGTCTTTTTGCAGTTACACATTATGCAACTAGGTTTTTATCTAGGTATTTGTACCTATTGTTATGGTATTGTTGTATTATGTATATTTTTATATGTAACACCCTAAAAATATTTTTAATTTTGTCATTTTTAACCCATTTTAATATTAGTAAATTAAGCTAAAAATATCATAGAATTCTAAAATTTTCTCGAGCGTTCCTGTTCTCTGTAGAGTATTCTAGAGGGACAACTAAAATATATAAAAGCGACTCGTTTCCAGAGTTAATCAGTCAATTCAGTCAGTCAGTCAGTCAGTCAGTCGAGTTAGTTAATTAAGTTTGGGCATTAACATAATTTTGAATTGGCATATGATTTAGTGAGTAATTTTGTCATCGTGATTTAATATAGTTGATTTAATTAGACGTAATTTATATTGTACCTACTCATCCGTGTTTCTAGTTTAATTTCATAGATTGTAAGTACCTATTTCATAATAAGTACCTATTTAAACTAATTTTTGTGTTTATATTGTAAGAGTCCAGTTTTATTTATTTAGACCTTTACAAGTTTACGTAGATAGTTAACTAAATGCCAGGGTCACCAGCGCCCAAGTACTAGATCGGCATCCGGCACTGCGGCGCAAAGTTAATTTTAATAAAAGAAGGGAAGGACTGATTATTAAATCAATATGAATTTTTATATTTTATTGACAACAATTAATAAGTATATGCAAAGGGGATTTTTACCCGTAACAACTTTGATGGACTTATAATGGCGAGATTAAATAATGGCCCGTTTGGCTAATATATAACAGTCTGCAAATAATACTGATTATAATAATGAATAATAATACAGTAATAATAATAGTATAGTAATAATAATAATAATAACTAAAAGATAATAATAACAAAGATAATAATAACAACAAAGATAATAGCCACAATGACAACCTTGTCTGCAAAGAGACAGACAAGAATACTGTAAGTAATATTTTGGAGAAAAAGAGTAATAAAAAATGGCAATAATTAATAATTAAAATACATATAGGTTATATAGGCCCCAGTAACCTGTGGATGATAAATTACAGTTAATTCTGGTTATGGGATTGTGTTAAGTTGAATGGGAAGACTAAAGGAAATATGTAGGCTACAAATGATTAGTAGGCCATCTGCTAAGAAAATAACGTGAAACATAATAGGCTTATAAAGTAAAATATACTATGAAATTTAATAGGCAGGCCTTTGCCTCTTCAACATATTGAGCTGAGGTTAATCTAAAACAAAGACTATGGTAGGCCTCAGTTAGGCTAGTTACAATTTGGCTTTAGCCTAGACCTAACTTAGCCTAAGTAATTTATTATATGAATCTTACATTACTATTTGTAGTATGAATCTTAGTACTAATTGCAAACGGTATAAGGCGTTAGTATCTGCAGTATGCGGTATTGCATACAGATATGAAATAGTAAAGAATAATTATAATAAATACAAAACATACCAAAAAGGAACTTTGCTTGCTGGCGGGGTGATTTCGAATAATGTTTTTTTTTGGCGTCCTTTGTGTTGTCGTTGCACACAAGTTTGTTTTTACTTAATAATTTTACCAACCAGCCAATATAATCCTTAAAAGCCCATTCATGTCTAGTCACACCACACTGAATTCTTAAGAATTAAATTTGATCATTGGACATATTTAACTTGTATTTATTTATTTATTTATTTATTTATTTTAGATTTAAATATTTCACTCATGCCAATTTGTGGCAGTTTTCACTAATAAAGAATAATCTTGTGGTGCAAGGCACTACAATATTTCAGATTTTCTTAAATTTATATGAATTAAGGGCTTTAAATACCTTTACAAATTGGCAGAACAATCAAGCAATATGTCATCAAGCACTAGAAAGTTCAAATGCAAAAACAACCCTGATTCCTTCTGTTATATATGTGGAAATTTTACACTTCCACATCAACGAGCAAATATAACTGACTTCGTAAAAAGAGCTTACTTAGCTTATTTTGGCATAAAACTGGGGGACCAAGATAAATCGTGGGCTCCACATAAAGCCTGCACTATATGCATTGAAAGACTGCGACATTGGACGAAGGGTTCGGATTCAAAAATACCTTTTGGAGTTCCGATGGTAAGTTTATGATTTCATAAAACTACGTAATTTAATCACTAGTATACTGTAACTTACCTAAATGTAATTGTAACTTAGGTACATAAACAAAAATTTACAGAAAATGTTTATAAGAATCTCAAATATTGCATAAGGTTGAAACACATAGAAATGTTAAATGTTTGGGTGATAACTTTTGATAAAATTCATAAAAACAAGTCTCTCGTCGCTTTTGTTAACGCTTTACAATTTTTTTTCCATATCAGGTGTGGCGAGAGCCTACTAACCACGAGACCGATTGCTACCTTTGCTTTGTCAAGACTTCGGGCTTCACTAAGAAAAATAAACATTGTATCGAGTACCCAAATTTCGACACCGCGATACGACCTGTGCTACATTCAAATGAGATCCCCATTCCAAAATTTAAGGGTCTGCCAACTCAAGAATTAGTTGAAGATGTTCCTGAAAATATTGTTATGCACTTTGAGGAGTCAGACACCGATTTTGACCCCAGCGTATTTGAAAGTCAAAACGATCCGCAAAAGTTTAACCAGGCCGAGTTGAATGATCTTGTAAGGGATCTAAATTTGCCAAAAAAGGCTGCGGAAATTTTAGCTTCAAGACTTAGAGAAAAACTTGCTTACTTCAAACACATACATTTCATTTTACAGAAAAAGAGAAGAAGAACTTGTTAAATATTTTAGAACAGAGGATAGTTTAGTATATTGCTGCGACATAGTTGGTTTGTTAAAGAAGATGGGGGTTGAGTCTTACGATGCAAATGATTGGCGCTTGTTTTTAGACAGTTCGAAAAGAAGTCTTAAGTGTGTGTTGTTGCATAATGGCAATCTATACGGCTCGATACCGATTGGGCACTCAACAAAATTAAAAGAAAAGTATGAACATATAGAAAAGGTTTTAAATCTTATCAAATATAGGGAGCACGAGTGGATCATATGTGTTGACTTAAAAATGGTTAATTTTCTTCTAGGACAACAAGGAGGGTATACTAAATATCCCTGCTTCCTTTGCTTATGGGACAGCAGAGCCAAGGAAGAACATTATTTCAAACAAATCTGGCCAGCACGAACATCACTTACTGTCGGAGAAAAAAACGTAATTAATCCACCTTTAGTGAGCAGAGATAAAATCATATTTCCTCCTCTGCATATAAAACTAGGCCTCATTAAACAATATGTAAAAGCTTTAGATACGAACGGCGAGTGTTTCAAATACATAACTTCAAAATTTCCAAGTTTAAGTTATGAAAAAATCAAGGCGGGAATTTTCGACGGTCCACAAATAAGAACAATGATTAAAGACAGCAATTTTCCTAATGTCATGAATGAACGCGAAAAAAATGGCTGGTTCTCATTCGTGGACTTGATAGAAAACTTTTTAGTCAATTATAGGGCAGATAACTACGAAGAAATCGTAAAAAAACTTTTAAGGGACTACAAAGAGTTAGGTTGCAATATGAGCATAAAAATGCATTTTTTGAATAGCCATCTTGACCAATTTCCAAGTAATTTAGGTGATGTAAGTGACGAACAAGGGGAGAGATTCCACCAAGATATCAAAATTATGGAGGAACGGTACCAAGGCCGCTGGGATTCCCACATGATGGCTGATTACTGCTGGTGCTTGAAAAGAGACCTGCCATCAACAAGCAAATACGCTAGAAAGTCTTACAAAAGAAAATTTTTGCCACAGTGAAAGCTTCATATCTGTTTGTTTTTTTATTTTAAGTCATTTCTATCGTTATAATGTAATTTTACTGTAGTTTGAACTGTTTGTATTCATGACACTTGAAAAAAAAATTTAACACATGACTTAATTTTTTAGTCCTAAATTTGAAAAATCTGGAAAATGGTACATAGGCTGTCGACAAGAATCAGGACCTGATAGAGCCAAACCGAGTTGAAATTCGTATTCAGCGCACCCAAATTACCTAGAATCAAGTGTCAGATATCATTCAATAAAATACGTGTTGCCCAGTGATCTATAAGAAAAGAAATTTACATATGTGCGACATGTATATAATAAAATTGTGTTGCCTCTCTGGTTTGTAACTGTGTCTTGTAATAAAATTCACATAGCTAAATTTTGTAACAAGCTTCCTGCATTAAAAGTGTCAGATGTGGTAGGGGCCGCCGGTCAGGCTTATCCTTACCTGGGATAGCAAACAGGTGAAATTCTCACTAATTTTAACCGCGGTATCACACGCTCCCTTTCCCGTATAGCATGGGATCTGAGAAGGACACCCCTAGAACTACGGTGGTGACGGCAAATCAAAGGAACTCTCAGTCTAGACTAAGAGGGCAGGGTAGATTAGCAGAGACAAAGAAGCGAGGTTACCCACAGGTCAAATGAAGCCACCCAGGTGACAGATTACGAGAGCGGCCAGGCCTTTGATCACCCATGTCTGGAGGTACAGCCAGATAGGGTTTAGGTCAGGTAAATTTCACAACTTGAGTGTTGAAGAACTATTTAATTGCAGTAATGGCAATCCAGTGATTGTGCAGGTCTCGGCAAATGATTGCTTGGTCTATTGGTGATTTTGTTTTTCTCATCTTTCTTGGCTTGGAGGGGGACTTTCCTGGCAATCAGGAACCCCACCCCCCTGGCTAGGCCACTGTTTATCATTCTGGTTTCTATATTTGGTGAGACATCAAACTGTAATGTGAAAATTATGCTCAAACTCCATCGGTTCACCCACCCTGACGGTTTTCCGTTTCTTCAAATTTTTCTTTTTACTAAGTATGTTTAATTGTTGAGATTTTAAAATTATTTTGTATCTAAAATTATCAACCAAACATTTTGAGTCAGAATTTGTAATGAAAAATATATTTAAAATAAATGTAACGCGATACATCTCAATATACATTATTTAAATTTTTTAATTCTGCATAATGTAATTTCAAACGACAGAATATTTTTCATGCTACTGTTACATCACTAAATATACTAGTATCTTTTGCATCTATGACATTCATTCCAATAGGAATAACTTAACTGATGATAATTTTACTTTGGTTAGAAAGGTGCTAAGCCGAAGGCATCGTCAAGTTTTCAACTGAAATGTCAAAACCCATTTAGTCTACTCGAAACTCTAGACCCGTCTATTGTTAGGCATATGGATAAAGAATTTTGTTTGAGAAATAGAGTAAAACGAGAGAGAATACACGTGTCAGGCGTTAAAATAGAAAGAATTGAACAGGAAGTGAAGAAATTAAAGCTAGAAACTGCAAATTCGTTGTTAATTTCCCACGTTGAGGGAAATGACTTGTACAGTTTTAATAGTAGGACAGAAGAATTGTTAGCTAAATATCGAAGTTTGATTAAATCTTTGAAAGACAAGTTAAATAATGTATTGATTTTGGGGGTTCTTCCGAGAATTTATGAAAGTAATAGATTGTTAAGTAAAGCAATTTACTTCAGTACTAAATTAGAAACGATGTACGTCTTTCAAGGAATAGAGTTCGTTAACTTTTGTTTGGTATTTAACTGGGCGGATTTGTTCATTCAAGATGGCGTTCAGTTGAATGAAATAGGTAATTGGAGACTCGGGGAAACTGATTGACCAAAAAGTGGGTAAGGTTTATTTAAAACGTAGGCAAGATGAAATAGTTCTTTCTCGTTTTGAAAAATGTAACTCGTTGGCCTCAGGGAAACTGAACGCGTCTAGTAACGTAAAGAATAGTTCAAAAGTAGAGTTTTTATAGGTGAATTCTATATTAATTAAAGGTTATAAACTTTTTAACAAGGATAGAAGTGGCAAAATGGGAGGTGATTTACTCTTATATTGTAAAGAAAATAATCGTCTAGTTCAAAAGACGGTTAATGCTAGTGACCATCTACATAGTTATTTCAGAAATTAGCGCCAATACCTAGGTCTTTAATTTTGGGATTGTATATAGGCCTTCTTCGCAAGGAATAGAACTAGACGTTGAAATTTATATTATTTTAAGTAGTGTAGTTACGCATAAGAAATCAGTTATTGTCAGGAATTTCAACTACCCAAATATTAATTTCATTACCTTAAACAGCGATGTTTGACATTTTCTACAAGATAATTTTCTTTTCCAAAAAGGATTAGAACCGACCTGCGGTGAGAATATTTTAAGTTGATCTTGTTCAGAACTTTTTGTACTCCACTGTATACAGCTCATTTGTAGTGGAACCAAGGCCGTTTCCTGGCATAAGCAGACTAAGCGGCCGCTTAGGGCCCGGCTGCTACTAGGGAGCCCCTCAGGGCCGGATTTTCCAATAGGCAACATAGGCCATTGGCCTAGGGCCCACCAGTAACTGGGGGCCCACTGGGGACCTCCTACAATCCCTTGACACAAACAGTATCATTGACAAATTTGCCATAGAAAAAAGCAGGAAAAAGTCATTTTGAACTTCACATAGTTGTGCTTGCAAAATTTATTATGCTTCAGTTTCATTGTATTTTTCCATTATTCCTATGTGTAAGATGTACATGATATGGAACTTGATTTACTTTGATGTACTTGATATGGAACTAATTTGATTAAAAATTATTAATGTGTAATGTATTACATTATGTTGTAATTCTTATTGCAAAATTTATTATGTTTCAATTTGACTGTATTTTTTTCCATTATTCCTTTGTGTAAGAATAAGTTGTACATGATATAAAACTAATTTGAATAAAATTATTGATGTGTTACATTATGTTGTAATTCTTTTTTTTTGTACATTACAATATTACGATATATATATATATAAAATATTTTTTTTTGGGGGGGCACTGGTAAGGTTTGGCCTAGGGCCCACAAGCAAGTAAATCCGGCCCTGGAGCCCCTAGACAGGCTCCCAGGTCATAGCTCAGTGGGCAAGAATAGGAATATAGCTGAAGTTATTATTAATGTTATTATTATTATTATTATTATTATTATTATTGTCGTGTCAATTAAAGTTTTTGAATGAGACAAATATGATAAAACGTAGACAAACGAAACGTTTTGGTCGTTATGTGTAAATAACTATTGTCAGTTCTTATTTCTATATTATTTAACTTTATTCTTATTATATACTTATACTTTCCTAAATGCTTAATTTTCCTAGTATTGTAAAACATTATTTCACTAATTTACTAATTATTAAGAGATTTTGTAACACTTTAAAACCTAGGATTATTTTCGTTATGTTTTCAAGTTTATTAATTCTTTTCTCATCTTTTTCAGATAATGTGAATTTTGTTGGTTAAAACCTAAATGGTCTAATTATTTGAATGTATTTGATTAACGTTACAATTATAACAATTATTATTATTATCATGATTATTATTATTTAACAGATTAGTTGTGGTTAACTAGATGTCACTTCGTGCATCTTGGAAAATGAAACATTATCCATCAGGAGCTGAAAAACGGAAAAAGAAGAAATTAGAGGAGGAGAAGCTTTCCAGTAGCACAGGTGAGATGTGCCACTTGTATATTCTTATGATTACAGTTCAGGTAACTAGGTTAGGTAGACCACCAAGCTAGGCAAGTGCTCAGGAATCGTGTAGAGTAAGCTAGTCTCTGTAATATTTATAATATTTCGAAATGTGAAATTTAATGGATCACATCACCTCAAATTCTGTTCACACAGATCAATTATCAAACAAGATAAGAAAGTATTTTAGCAAAAATTAACAGAATATGTAATGTTTTGTTCTTCTCAGGAGCACTACTGAAATATTTGGAAAAGCCAACCTCAGCAAAGTCTGATGAGCATCATGAGCCAACAGCAGGACCATCCTCTATGCAACCTCAAACACCAGTAGAAGTAGAGCCTGATTAACCAACAAGTGGCCCATCTTCTGTTCAGCTTCAAACACCACACACAGGCATTTCTACTGAGCAACAAGAACCAAGATCTGCTCCACCTCTTGATCCATATGACTGGCCAGTTGTCCTGTCAGATGCCTTGAAGACAGATCTGATGTCTCGAGGACCATTTCAAATCAGTCCAGATTTCACATTCCCTAAAAGAGAGGACGGTAGAAGCGTTCATCACCATTACATGTACAGAACATTAATTAATGGGGAAAAAATAAAGCGAAGCTGGCTGATGTACTCTAAAAGGAATGATGCTCTTTATTGCTTCTGCTGCATGTTGTTTTCAAGGAAGTCGTACAAACTAATTACGGATGAACTTTCAGACGGGATAAACGTTGGTTCGCTTCTGAAAGGCCATGAAAATAGTTCAGAACATGCAGATAACATGGCAACATGGAAGGATCTGGAACTGCGGCTAAAAACTGGGAGGACCATTGACCAAACTGAAATGTCATTAATGGAGGTAGAGCGAAGACGCTGGCGAGATGTTCTCACACGTCTTGTAAGTATAATCCAATCACTGGCAGAGAGAAACCTTGCTTTCAGGGGGTCTTCCTCTACATTGTACAATCGAGACAATGGCAACTTCTTGAAGGAGGTTGAGCTGCTTGCCAAATTTGATCCAGTGATGAAACAACACATCAGCAGAGTCGAAAGTGGCCAATATAGTCACCTAGGAAACATCATTCAAAATGAGCTCATTGGGTCCATTAGTGGGAAGATCTTGGATGCCATTGTTGCAGAAATAAAACAAGTTAAATATTACTCACTCATTTTAGACTGCACTCCAGACATAAGCAACCAAGAACAGATGTCGATTATTATCAGAACTGTTAAAATGGGTGAAGTACCAGAAATAAAAGAATACTTCTTGGGCTTTCTTGAGGCTTCAGAAAGTACAGGCCTGGGTTTATCAGTTCTGATTCTGAAGAGACTAGATGAACTGAATATTCACTATGATGACTGCAGAGGACAGTCATATGACAACGGAGCGAACATGAAGGGCAAGAACAAAAGTGTTCAGGCAAGGTTATTAGAGAAGAACTGTCGTGCACTTTATGTTCCATGTGGGGCTCACACTCTGAATCTTGTAGTGGCTGATGCAGCTAAAGCTTCCACAGATGCCATCAGCTTCTTTGGCAACGTACAAAAATTGTACAACCTCTTTGCAGCAGCTACACAGAGATGGACAATCCTAAAGAAGCACGTGAACATAACACTCAAGTCTTGGAGTGAAACCAGGTGGGAGAGCCGGCTTAAGAGCATTGAGGCTGTGCGATACCAGAGCCACAACATCAGAGAAGTCCTATTGGAAGTCAGAAACAATGCCACAGATACCATAGCCAGGACTGAAGCACAATCACTTGCAGAGGAGGTAGGGTCTTAACGCTTTCAGATTTGCACAGTAGTATGGTATGACATTCTTCATGCAGTTAACCATGTGAGCAAACTTCTGCAGTCTCCTACAATGCAGTTTGATGCGGCAGTCAACCTCCACACAAAAACAAAAGACTCGCTCACCAGCTACAGAAACACAGGTTTTGTTGCAGCACAAGTCGTAGCTAGGGACATATATGAGGAAATGAATGTGGAGGCTGTGCTGAAGGAGAAGAGGCTCAGATCCACAAAAAAGCACTTTGCTTACGAAGCTCCTGACGAACCATTTACAGAAGCCTTAAAGAGGCTGGAAGTAAAATTTTTCAATGTGGTGGTGGATTGTGCCATCGGGTCAATAAATGAGAGATTCAAAACATTAGATGATGTGAGGGACATATTTGGGGTTCTCCTAAACTTCACCACAATGAACAAGGAAGATTTGTCCTGCAAGTGTGAAAAGCTCTCTAAGATACTGAGCTCTGGAGCTGACTCTGACATTGATGGAAGAGAACTGGCCCTCGAAATTATGAACTTGCCAACTTTACCTTCACACAACGTGACTGCATTGGAGCTTCTCTCCTTCATTCATCAGAAGCAACTGGAGGAACTATACCCCAATCTCTGGGTTGCACTAAGAATTGCCTGCACTCTACCTGTGACAGTAGCGTCAGCCGAAAGGAGCTTCTCTAAGATGAAGCTAATCAAGAACTACCTCAGATCATCAATGGGGCAGGATCGCCTCAGTGGCCTTGGCATTATAAGCATCAACCAGGACGTTGGCAGGGAGATTTCATATGATGGTGTTATTGATGATTTCGCCCAGAAAAAATCTAGGAGGCAAAAATTTTGAAGATACAAACTGTTCTGTATAACTGTTAGCTATTACACGATTGTATCGTAGAGTTAGGAATTGTTTGGTAGTTGATAATTGCATTATTTTTTTATACATAGTTCTGTGTCACTTATTCTAAATAATGTATAAGCTAATTTTCAGGAATTTCATGAAGAGTATTTTTTCCGTTTGTCTTCTGAAAGTACATATTTGTTGTTTTGGACATAAATGTTTAATTAAAATTGTTTCATAATTGTTTTTATTAACACAGCCATTTTTTGTATGTGTGTGCTGAGGTGATGTAGTAAGGCGTGAGTTGGTGGATGGAGGGGTGGGGCCTCAAATGAAATGGATATACTGCTTAGGGCTCCCTAATGGCTAGAAACGGCCCTGGTTGACATCTTCCTGCTTTACCTCCCCCATCCTCGTTGGGCCCTTTTTCTTCTTCCTTGTCGTCGTTGGCGTATTTTGGAACAAATTGACAGTTTCATTATTGCCAGTTAATGTTTTAAAAGACAATGTAAAATCGACATATTTATTAATTATTAATAATTAATAATGAATGGTTCATAAGCAATTTACCCCTTTATATACTGTGATTATTTTCAACATAAGGGTATACTCGCATGAATTACATTTATAAAATAGTTTTAAAGTTATTCCATTCATTTTTCAAGAGCATTAAGCCTATATGACTAATTTAGTGAATGATAGTTATAGTAAACAAATATTAAATTGTATAAAATTGAATACCCAATTCTAGATGGCCATAAAAAAAAAAAAAAAAAAAAATTTGACGTGTAAGTGGCCTGAGTTACGAGTCTTGTTGTGAATTGTGTTTAGTTGGACTCAGGGTTGCCAGATTGGGCGACTTTTCGCAAATGGGGCTACTTCTGAGGACCTGTGCTATCAATATTTATGATTTTGCGATTTTGCGAATTTTGTGCTACTTCCCCCCACAACTTCGCGACATTGGGCTATTTTCAGAAATTTTATGTAAGTGTACAAATATTTGTTATACGATGAACCCTTTCTTTCTTAATGTGTAATTTTTTGAAGCGACAATGCAAAACCCCGAAATTATGAATAATAGACCACTAATATAATGTAGAAAACATTCTATTTTCACCTGAATTTAATATTAAACCTTATGCATTAGGACATAGAGTTCAAAATAACTGATCTCCGACTTAATTTTCTTTCGATTTTGGACCTTATGTAAGTAAAATCTTTCTTTGAATTCGTATTTGGATTACAGGAAAAATATTGCATAATTAAGTGATACAATGTTTAAATGAATTATTTATGCGATATTTTTCCCGTAAATATTCATAGAATAATAATTAATAACGTAACTGACGCTAACCATGATGCAATATAACGTTTGAAAACGTTTCTGAACGTGTTCCGCGGGCCCGCCACCATGGCGCCGTCATCGCCGCCATGCGTAAACACGTTTTAATATGTATAACAAGGGAATAAATGGATTAACATTAATAACGTATTTTCGGATTTCGTTTAGGCTTTAATGTCGCCGTTTGTCGCGTGTGAGAGTGATGTGTCAGTAATCGATTTTTTTTTTTGCTCTGTGTTTATGCGGATTGTATAAGTTTCAAGCAAACTATAAGTTTTTTATATTTATTTTGTCATGCATGCCCATGATGTCTAAGTGGAAAAAGTATAACAAAACTTTTCAAAATAGTTGGCTTAAAATCCCTTCATTTCAAAACTGGCTTGAGGAAGTAAAGACAGATGGGACAAAGGCTTACTGCAAGTTATGTAAAACTGAATTGAGAGCACATAAAACAGACTTAGGAAAGCATTGTGAATCTTTAAAACATAAGGAAAATTGCAAACTTATCCCGCCCCAAAACACCATAAAGCATGCGTTTGAACGAGTGAACAATATAAGTAGATTAGAACTGAAACTTGCAGCATTTGTTGCTTGCCATTCCGCTATAAGGTCCATAGATCATTTAAGTGAATTATTTAAAAGTGATGTGCCATCAGGTTCAAAGCACGATACTTTATGTTTGCATAGAACAAAATGCACAGCATTAATAAAAAATGTAATTTCTCCTGAATTACTAAAAGAACAAGTAACTGAAATTAACCGGTGCTCATTTTCTTTAATATTGGACGAATCAACAGACATTTCATGCGCTAAGCATTTATGCTT
Organism: Bathynomus jamesi; assembly: GCA_023014485.1. Lineage (NCBI taxonomy): Eukaryota > Metazoa > Arthropoda > Malacostraca > Isopoda > Cirolanidae > Bathynomus > Bathynomus jamesi. The sequence continues at coordinate 1,027,316 of JAJOZX010000579.1, read as the reverse complement.
ATGTGTTCGTTATTACAATGAAAAAGAAAGGAAAATCTCTTCACAATTTTTAGGCCTTATTCATGTCGTAGAAACAACTGTTGATGCATTGTACCAGCATATAAAAGAGTTTTTCAATAAAATTGGTGTTAATTTAGGAAACTGCTTTGCAATTGGGACTAACGGAGCTTCCAATCTTTGCGGCATAAATCGTTCGCTTTTTACTTTAATGAAAGAAGATATACCTAACTTGATATTGGTTAAATGTATCTGCCATTCACTACATTTGGTTTGTTGCATGCCTACGAAGAGTTACCATCAAATCTAGACTACATGACTCGAGAAACATATAATTGGTTTCATCGTTCAGCACTAAGAAAAGAATCGTATATGGATATATACAAGACCATAAATGACGGAAAGGATCCACTACAGTTGATACCACTCTCATCAACCCGATGGCTTGCTAGAAGCAACTGCATTAAGAGGATTCTTAATCAATGGGAATCTTTAAAACTCCATTTTCAGCTTGCTTCATCAACATGTGATAAATATGTTGCGAGAGACGAGAGCTTCACAAAATGTATTCAGATCCAGTAAATGAGCTATATTTTACATTTGTAATGCCCTTTATCAGATTTGAAAGAATCAATTTACTTTTCAAAGTGAACAGCTGATCACAGTAAGTTGCTCAAGGAACTTGAAGATTTCACACTTTCCATGCTAAGAAGAATTATTTATCCACAAAATGTTAATATTGCAGTTGACATGACATATACATCTATTTTCCTACCGATTGAAAAAGTTGACTTTGGTCATGTCTTTTTAACTCAGCTGGCAAATAAATATAAATGTAAAGAAATCGCAGCAGAATCTCAAAAAGTCATCTTTAAAAGATGTCACGAATTTTTGAAATGTGCCTGTAAGGAACTTCTCAAACGTATCCCCACAAATTATGCAATATTAAAACGAATCGAAAACATTTCACCAAGTAAATGCCTCAGTCACACTCGTCCTCCCTTTTCCGATCATTCAGTCATTTAGAGAAGTCATTTAGATTCAGATGAGACTCAGCCATTCAGAGAGTCGATTAGCTTTGACATATTAGTTTAAAGTCACTTAGTCAGTTTTTGAAAATCAAAATATGGAACGTATATTATGCCCGGAAAAACTAGTCATTGATCCAAACGTTCCAAATGCGGAAAAAGAATTTAAGCACTGGCGAAGAACTTTTGAAAATTTCATCACAGAATGCGGAGATCAGGCCCCTGATAGAAATCGTTGTTTAGCAAGATATGTATCGGCTGATATATATGAGCACATTGCCGACGAGACGACTTATGGTGCCGCCATGGCGGTGCTTGAGAAACTATATGTAAAGAAAAAGAATGTAATATTCGCTAGGCATCTTCTCGCCACAAGACGACAACAGGTGTCTGAATCGTTGGACGAATTTCTCCAGGAATTGCACAGACTCAGCAAGCATTGCGATCTGAAACCTGTATCGGCGGAAGAATACAGAGTGGAACTTGTTCGTGACGCCTTTATCAACGGACTCTCCTCTGCGGTGATCCGGCAGCGTCTTTTGGAGAATGAAACCCTGACTCTCACGCAGGCATACGACCGGGCTAGAGCTCTTGACCTTGCGCAACGTAACTCAGAATCATACCAATCGGTTGGTCAATTCACTGCGGTCACAGAACTCTACCAGCCGTCTGGGGACACAACCACGTCAGCCTCTCAGCAAAATGATCAGACTGAGCGTTCTACGATTGCTGTTGCTACCGTAAAAAAGCAACAGTGTTGGTTCTGTGGGGGTGGTATCCATCCCCGAGCCAAGTGTCCAGCCAAGAACTCTGATTGTTCATCATGTGGCAAAGTGGGTCACTGGGCGAAGGTCTGTCAGTCCAAGACAACTAAAAGAATTACCGCATCTATCTTTTCCCCCTCCCTCTGCTCAATCATAGCTGCAGTTCCACAGAGCCTGCGTTACTCTTGCATCACGGTTACGATCAATGGGCATCCAGTTCCAGCCCTTGTCGACTCAGCAAGCACTAACAGCTTTATAAATGAAAAGGTCGCTCGTCGACTGCAGCTTTGTATTGAACCAGTACAGCAAGATATTACCCTAGCTATGACTTCAGTAGTCGCTCCCGTGACTGGGATCTGCATTACGGATTTGCAATTGAGCAATTGCGATTACCCGAGAACGCGTCTTGGAGTAGTGAGAGATCTATGCGGTGATATCATACTTGGCATAGACTTCCAGAAGCAGCATTCTTCGGTGACAATTGACTATGGTGGAGAGAAGCCTGAGCTCCGAATTTCCAATCAAAATAATGCCACCTGTTGTTTGATTGCAGCGGACATACCAGAGCCTCTCCTATTCGCTAACATGAAGAGGGACGCTAAACCAATAGCCACAAAGTCTAGGGGCTTTGGCTCGACGGACCGAGAATTCATCGCCCAGGAGATCCGCAACCTCCTCTCCGAAGGTATTATCGAGCCTAGCACATCGCCCTGGAGAGCGCAGATAGTCATCGCAAAGGATGAGACAGAGCGCCACAGGAAGCGACTCTGTATCGACTACTCATGTACGGTCAATATCTATACTGACCTCGACGCCTACCCGCTTCCTAGAATTCAAAACATGATCAATGATTTAGCAAAGTATAAAGTTTTCTCGACGTTTGATTTGAAGAGTGCATATTATCAAATACGTATCCATGATTCGGATAAGCCTTTTACTGCATTTGAAGCAAACGGAAAATTGTACCAGTTCACCCGGGTACCATTCGGCGTTACTAATGGAGTTGCAGTCTTCCAAAGGGTCATCGACAAATTCGTTGAGGAAGAGGGTCTCTGTGGCGCATTTCCTTACCTAGATAATATCACTATCGCTGGACGGGACCAAAAGGAACACGACACTAATCTTGCAAACTTCATTGCGGCGGCTAGACGAAGGAATCTGACCTTCAACAAGTCAAAATCGGTAATATCAGCGCCATCAATCAACATACTTGGCTATCAACTAGAAAACGGTCTGATCAAACCGGATCCGGACAGGTTAAAACCACTTCAGGACCTCTTACCTCCTACTAATTCTTCAGCGCTTCAGCGGATCCTTGGCATGTTTGCGTATTATGCGAAATGGATTCCTGAATTCTCCGATAAGGCTCGACCACTGTATCAAGCAAAAACGTTTCCTTTAAACCCCGAAGCCATCACAGCTTTTAATACCTTAAAGAAACTGCTCGGAACTGCCGCTCTTAGTAGCATTGATGACACGATTCCATTCGTTGTGGAGTGTGACGCTTCCGACGTGGCTGTGTCGGCCACCTTGAACCAGGATGGTCGCCCGGTCGCCTTTATGTCTAGAACATTAAATGTGAGCGAAACGCACTATCCTCCCGTGGAGAAAGAAGCAACAGCCATAATCGAGGCTGTTAGAAAATGGTCTCACCTTCTATCTGGTCGACATTTCACCATCGTTACTGACCAGCGCTCTGTGGCTTTTATGTTGGACAATCGGAAAAGGACGAAGATCAAAAATGATAAAATACAAGGATGGAGACTCGAACTAGCTTCTTTCAGTTACTCGATTCGTTATCGGCCAGGTAAAGATAACGTCGCTCCAGATGCACTTACTCGAGCCTTCTGTGCTTCGCTTTCCCCATCAAGCCGCCTCACGGACATACATATTGGTCTATGTCACCCGGGTGTCACTAGGATGTTGCATTTTGTTCGGTCGAAAAACCTACCATTCTCTACCAGTGACGTAAGAAGTGTGTGCTCGTCTTGTCGTGTATGTGCGGAAATAAAGCCAAAGTTCTTCAGGCCGGCGAAAAGTACCCTTATCAAGGCGACCCATCCCATGGAGAGATTAAGTATTGATTTTAAGGGGCCGGTCCCATCCCGTACCAGAAACAAGTACTTATTCACTGCGGTGGATGAGTACTCTCGATTCCCTTTCGCCATTCCCTGCCATGACATGACGTCCCAGACTGTCGTGAGGTGCCTCGACACTATTTTTTCTCTTTGTGGTATGCCAAACTTTATTCACTCTGATCGAGGACAAGCGTTTCTGTCACGTGAGGTGCAGGAATATCTCACTAGTCGTGGAGTGGCGACCAGCAAGACAACCCCATACCATCCTATAGGAAATAGCCAGATTGAACGTTACAATGGCATAATCTGGAAATCCGTGTGTTTGGCCGTGAAGTCTTATGACATACCTGAAGACGAATGGGAGTTGGTTCTGCCTCAGGCCCTCCATTCTGTTCGCTCTTTGCTATCCACCTCTACCAACATGACCCCGCATGAAAGGTTCTTTGGCTTTACAAGAAAGTCATGTCAGGGCACATCGCTACCGACCTGGTTGATGACTCCTGGTCCTGTTCTCCTGCGTCGATTGTCAGATCCACAAGAGTGAGCCACTGGTGGAGGAAGTCGAGCTCTTGCAGGCTAACCCGACATACGCACACATTAAGTACCCAGATGGCCGTGAGTCTTCAGTGTCCCTACGGGATTTGTCACCCTGTCCTACTATTTCACCGCCTGCACCAGGCCCCACCACCGCATCACCTATACATCGGAGTGACAATATGCCCCGGGATGCACCTCCTAGTTTTCCTACAGATGCAGCAGATATGCCAGACAACATCGCCCTTCCTTCTGCTCATCCGGACAAACCAGTATTGCGACGTTCCACTCGAGAGCGTCGAGAGCCCCAACGTTATGGATGGTGATTTCTCTGCTAGGCGGGGAGAATGTCGTGATAATGTAATAATTATCACTGACCATTACTGCTTCCTTATATTATTAATATTGCATATGTGTTTCAGTGTTTGCTTCCACTAATTCTGTTTTCTGCTTTTCAGATGTATGTTATGTTTTGAGTTGAATAAAGCCTTGTTTACGGGTCTATTCTTTTCATATCAAAATGTTAATATTGCAGTTGACATGACATATACATCTATTTTCCTACCGATTGAAAAAGTTGACTTAGGTCATGTCTTTTTAACTCAGCTGGCAAATAAATATAAATGTAAAGAAATCGCAGCAGAATCTCAAAAAGTCATCTTTAAAAGATGTCACGAATTTTTGAAATGTGCCTGTAAGGAACTTCTCAAACGTATCCCCACAAATTATGCAATATTAAAACGAATCGAAAACATTTCACCAAGTAAATGCCTCAGTCACACTCGTCCTCCCTTTTCCGATCTTCCTTTGGATTTAGCTGACCAATCAAAATTAAATGCTCTAGAAAGTCAATGGAGGAAGCTACTTCACATTGATTGGAAGGATGTTTTTCCTTCCGGCATTCCAAATGATGGGGCATTATTTTGGAGCCAGGCTTTTAACATTAAAGATACTGCAGGAGAGCCTGTTTTAAAAGACATTTCTGTATTCGCATTAAAGCTATACAGCTTGCCAATAAGCAATGCAACTGTGGAACGAGTATTTTCAAGAGTTACATCAACAAAAAAACAAACTTAGGAATCGGATGGGTTTAGAACTTTTAGCTTCTGTACTTCGTATAAAAATGATGCTTGAAGAAAAAAGCATTTGTTGTGTTAATTTTGAACCTTCGCCACCTATGCTTAAATATAATTCTGGCATTTACGAAAAGTCAGAAAAGACCTTTACAAGCCATGATGAAGGAGAAAAAGAAGACGACGAGCTATTGAATTCACTACAATTTTAAATAAAAACCGTAAGTAAATTTTATAGTATAATAAAATAATGAAATTGGGGTTGGGCTACTTTTTGCGACTTTTCGATACGTTCCTCGCTAATTTTGTTCAAAAGTATCTGGCAACTCTGGTTGGACTTGCTCTTGACTTTTCCTTTTATATGATGTGATCCAATCTTGCAACCTGGTCTACAATCTTACACTTTTGAAAAGACCTAGGTTTTATTAAAGCAATTTTCTATTATTATTATTATTTTATTTTATAATATATATATATGTATATATAATTTGCTATGAACAGTGTTTGTAGTTTTGTTAACTTCGTACGGTTATTTTAACTTATTCCATGGTTGTACCTTTAATAAATGAAATAAACCCAACTCTATAGGGTAAATCTGAATTGAAAGAAAAAACAGTCATTTTCAACAGGTCAACTGTGATAATGTCCACTAATACTCGCGTTAATTGCTCAGGAGCTTTGTTTTCCTGTCTCCAGTATGAGTTAATTAACAATAAAAAACTGCAAGTAAGTTAGCCTAAGCCACTCAATAAAACTGAGTGGAAAAGTTTTTAGACAGTTATGCCTAAGTTAGATGTAATTCTATTTTAATGGTTTAGTCTGGACGTAGTCCTAGGCCCTACTCATTTGTAAACTAAGGTTTAACCTAAAGTGTTGGCCTACTTACATCATCCTGAACCTACTGACTTTGGTTAATTTTTACAAGTGTACATTACAGGCTTTGTAAATCAAAACTGTTTTTCTAATGGTTTTTGATGCGGTTTGAACAAAGGTTAATTTCGTTCAAACAACATCAAAAACAATCGGAAAAACAGTTTTAATAGGTAAATATAGATATTACGGCCTCCACCCAATTTTGATGCCAAAATATATTTTCCTAGTATTGTATGATGTGCTTTGTTCAAATCTGGCCTTTATTTTATGTGGAAATGAACCAATCAAAAGTTATGAGACTTCAAGGTTTTAACATATTTTGGTTCATTTCCCCATAAAATGAAGGCCAGATTTTAACATTGCACATCAAATACCACTAGAAAAATGCATTCCAGTGTCGAAATTGCTAGAGAACCAACCTAACCTAACCTAACCTAATCATTATTGTTAATTTCCATAATAACATCTTCAAAATACATCTCTCATCCTTCACACGCCATATTGGAAAATCAACTGATGAAGAAAACGAAAATACTATACCTCATTTTTTGTTTTTTTCCACCCAAATAGATATACTTATGATGATGTCATTCAAAAAATGGAGTTACGAAAATAATGGTAATTATTTGTTTGTGCTTTTCCTCCTTTCTGAACCAAAACACATTTTTCTGGTGTTTTGTGGTGTGATTTGTTCAAATCTGAACATCGTTTCTTTGGGAAATGAGCTGTTTTTGAGAAATTTTAAAATTAAAAATTTCTCAAAAACGGCTTATTTCCCAAAGAAATGAAGTTCAGATTTGAGCAAATCACACCAAAAAACACCAGAAAAATGTGTTTTGGTTCAGACCTGACCTAAACTGACCTGACCCAACCTAACCCGCGTTTTTTCGCATGTGAACAGTGTCTTCCATGAACCGCTGTGAATGGTTGACTGTCCGGTGAATGTAGCCTAGATTTCCAAGTTGAGAATACGCACGCCACTCGTCGGAATAGATTGTAGTCCCAGGCCTAATATGTTGCTGGATCATGCGAACAATAACACGACTAGGTAAAACACAGTGACTCGTAAAGAAAGCTTCAGCACCAGCTTCTTTCTTATAAATATTTTGTATTAATTGATAGTAATCCAAATCATAACCTTCACAAATCATAATGAAAACGAGACTGAGAAAATGAGTATCCATTACGAGAGATTCAAAATATACGTCTCTGATTGGTCGGATAAGGTCATGTGAAACCAAAACCAGATGTAATTGGTTGTTTTGACCTATGTTTCCTAATTTTGCCACGAGATGTCTCCCCATAAAACTGGAGAGGGCGACGTTCGTTAAAATTTTAACAGCGTTAAGAGCTAAATACTCGGTCAATGGCCTATAATGGCTACTTTTTACGTCTAATTTTTTTTTTTTTCATAAAAAATAATGATTATATTTCCTTGATTTTTATCAGTTTCCCTGAGGTTTCAAGGTGTCCTGAATACGAATGTTTATGTTAAATTGTCATAGAATGTCTCCTATCGAAAACGAACAAAGCATTAAAATGAATATTAACCCAAAATAATTTCTTTAAAAGCCTATAATATTATAAATACGCAATTGCACAAATAATAACATATACCATTAGACTCCTAAAATTATGCTGAAACGTTTGATAATAGCCAGTATTGTCAACTTGGTGGAGGCCGTAATATCCATATTTACCATTTTAATATATAACCTAACGTATTTTTTACAAGAGTATATTATAGGCTTTTGAGGAATTTTACCTTTGCAATCAATAGTTTAGACAATTCTAAGACATTTTTCTTCTATAACATTTCTCTTGCAAATTAGGTTAGGTTATATTATGTTATATATTAAAACTTGTTTTTGATGTTTGAATGAAATTAACCTTTGTTTTTATCGTAAATCACTACCTTCTGAAGTTATAGTGGTGGGGGGGGCTATCTCAGACACTAGTGATTTCTGATAGAAACAAAGGTTATATTTGTTCAAACCGCATCAAAAACCATCAGAAAAACATAGTTTTGATTTACAAAGCCTGTAATGTATACTTTTAAAAATTTACTGGTTGGTGTAGCATTAGAGGTCCTTAGATCTTTGGCATATGTAAGTGTAAGTCCCTGAATGACCTGTTAAGTTTAACATCTTTGGTCAGAAAGATACTAGAAGGAATTATAAAGATTAATAATATTCAGATAATTTGGAAAATTTTGATTTTTGGTAAATCTGTTTCAGTACACATTGGTATTTTTTAATGAAAATATTTTTCTGGTAAATTTTTAATCATTTTGCATGAATTTGACATCAATTTCCTATGCAAATGTGTAGTTTTTGAGACTTTCATTTGAAGGTATTGCAAAAACTATGTATTTGCATAGAAAATAGATATCAAATTCGTGCAAAACAACTAAAAATTTATCAGAAAAATATATTTTCATCTTTCCCTAACGAATAACCTAACCCTAATATAGTCTTAACCTAGCAAGGAAAGTATGTAATTTCTCTCCTTATTTGGGAGATACAATTCTGCAATTGCTGTGAAGAAATGATGCAATGTTGTGACCAGTTTCATCTGAATGCTCAGAGAGAAATAAGTAGCATGCAAAATATGATTTTATAGATAATGCCTGAATGATATATAGGCATTACCAGGGTATCTATAAAATTGGTTGTAAACAATCCATTTGATCTTGTGTTGAATTCATTCAGAACAGATTTAGACAAGAAGGCAAAGTGCTAAAATTAGTAGTTTTCCTTACAAATTTGTATGCTCCTCCCACAATTTTTATTTCTATATTTATTATATATATAGTATATATATTTTTGTAACCTATATATAGTCTCAAACTCTTTATTTACTTCAGTGTTCGGTGCTCTACCTTAAAATTTACATTCCAATACATGATCTACCTTAGATTATTCGGATTAGCAGCAGGTACGTTAGTTAGCCTTATAAGGCTAACTAACGAAAATATCACGACAACCTAACCAATCGTCAAGGGCGTATAGTTGACCTAACGATTGGTTAGGTTAAGTCATGATATTTTCGTTAGTTAGCCTTATAAGGCTAGTTTCACGGTAGAGCACGTATTGGAATATGGTAGATCACAGTTTCGCGGTAGAGCACACATTGGAAGAGCACCCAGTGTTCCTGAGGATGTTATTAGACAAAAGCGCTTGAGCACCATTCTGTTTTTCCTTTCCTTTGTGGTCTTATTCATCATACATATATATATATATATATATTATATAATATATATATATATACTGTATATATATTAGGGTGGTTCACAAGCATAGGGAAAATTTAGCATCTGAGATTTCACTTTTGGGTCATTGTTGCTTTTGTTCCTACACTTAGTGTGAATAACTGTCTGAAGTATGGTTGGTCTACGACAGGGATGGGGAAACCCTCGCCCGCAGGCGAAATTTCGCCCATGAGCTAATTTCAATTCGCCCGCTTAGGTATTTATTATTTACTAAAAATTATTTATTTACAGCCCAGCAAATAGCTTTTTAAAATACATCTTATATACAGCGTGTCCCAAAGAAATGTATACCTACTTTGTTCGATAATACCAGCTATGAGGATAATAAATATATTACTTTTTATGTTTTTTAATAAAGAATTTTCTCCTGAATCTAAATATGTAATTATTTTTATTAAAAATTGAAAAACAAAAATGTTACAGATGTTTAAATTATAATTATTATTTTCGAGACTTCATGTGCGATATTTTCTAATATTTTTGCACGTATACAAGATAAGTTTGAAACCGACGGCACTGTGCAAAACTTACAAAAACAACGTTCTGGAAGACATCGAACATCTTGGATAAAGTGTCATTTAACCATGGAATTTGTAAATTTTTTGAATTAACTAATAATTATAACATTTATGCTTCAATATCAACACTAAACATAAGCTTATATCTCAAAACAGTCGGTTAAAATATTAGAAAATACCGCACATGAAGTCTCGAAAATAATAATTATAATTTAAACATCTGTAACTTTTTTGTTCTTCAATTTTTAATAAAAATAATTACATATTTAGATTCAAGAGAAAATTCTTTATTAAAAAACATATAAAAAGTAATATATTTATTATCCTCATAGCTGGTATTATCGAACAAAGTGGGTATACATTTCTTTGGGACACGCTGTATATAAGCTTAAAATTTGCCAGACGCCCGTGGAGGTGTTTATGTTATCGATTTTTGCCCTTGGTACTGAAAAGTTTCCCCACCCCTGGTCTACGGTGTCATTAAGAGGTTGCTCAATCCATGACTCCAGATTCCTGGGATCTTGGGAGCATTGCTCCAGTAAATTTGATCATGAGAAAAAGTAAATTTGGGTTTGGGTTTTGTTCATCCGCTAGATGTTATGCAATTTTTTTGCGCATACGTTCTTGTACAAACCAATTTTTTTTAAATTACAAATTTAGTTATTTTAAGTTTAGTTGGTAATTCCATATTTAACAATTATTTTTATTTTTTGTTAAGCTTCAATGTTTTGATAATTAAAATTTTATTAAAACGTATAATTTTTTAATATAAGATTATCAGGATTGGACTATGTTCCATTGATCTCGGCCAGGTTTGATAAATTGGCCAGATAATTACTTGTGCGGTTTTAAGTAATCCACCATGACTCTAGAATTGAAAAGTTTAGTTAAGTTTAAACTTACTTTTACTTACTTTAACTTACCTACTTTTACTTACTCTTCCTTACTTTTACTTACTTTAACTTACCTACTTTTACTTACTCTTCCTTACTTTTACTAAGTTTAAAGCACTTACTTTTACTTACTTTCATTGTACTATATTTACTTACTTTTACTCACTTTTACCATACTATATTTACTAACTTTTACTTATTTTGTATTTTTTCAGGTAGTCAATAATCAATAATGGATCCTAATATTGATGAAGTTGGAGAGAAAAGTGAGGGTGTTAAAAGGGGTTACTTTTGTGGTCAATGCAAGAACAAATATTCAAAGAAGCAAAACTGGGAGGAACATTTTAATTCCAAAAAAAATATTTGTTACAATACAAGAGGTCCCAGAGTTTGGGCCCACAGCTTAGATATTGCAGTAAAGAAATACCAGGATGAAGTGCAGCAAAGAGATACGGCAAAGCAGTCATTTAGTTTGTTCACAAAATGTGCTAGTGCTAGACCTCAGAAAAATGAACCAACTTCATCAACTGCTAATCTAGAAAATGAAACTTTTTCACTAGATGTTTCACAGACTGAAGAAAGTGCTTCTCCTCCACCTAAGAAACAAAAGGTAAGTGAGGAATCTGCGCATCAGACTAACAAAACTGCTTTAGAGGAATTTGAAAATTCCCAAATCCAGAAGACATTGAATGCAATTTTGCGCCTAACAAAAGAAACTCACCAAGCTGTTGTGGTTAATAAAGAGAAGAGTCAAAATATGCCTTCAAGTTCAAGTGTTGCATCCAAATCTAATAAAGCAAAAAGCAACAAATTTGACATTTCCATAGCCCATTTAAGCAAGTGTAAATCAATACAAGAAATCCTGAACAATGATTTGATCAAATCTACATTCAAATTGGTGGAAAAGAAGGATCTAGGGCATGCTGATGATTCATTTTCAGTACCAAGTGATATAATGGAAAACATTGCAAATAGTGACACTAATATGCCTGATGTAGATATAGCTGTTGAGGATGATGATGATGATAATCAAGAAGATATTGATGATGCTTCTGATGATAAAATGTTTACATTATATTGCATAGCTTGCACAGACCCCAAAGCATGTGCTTCAGACAAACATTCTAACATAAAAGGTTACTTCAATGTTAAAGATTTAACCTATGTATGCAAACAAGGAGAAAATCAAGAGAGATGGTTTAGAAATCTGAAAACCCACCTGAAGAGACATTTAATTAAACTTCAGCATCATCAAAGAGCTGCTGTTTATGAAGTGATGAAAACATCTTCTCGGAACACTACTAAACGCATAGAAGACTTATGTGGCAACATCTTATACTACATAATGAAAACAAACACTGCATGGGCTCTATATCCAGTACTTCTAGCTGTATTACATAGGTCAGGTTGTGAGGTTGGAAATTTGAATCATAGCACACATGCGTGCGAGACAATTTGTGAGCTATTAGATAATCAACTTAAAGAACAAACTGTAAAGTGGTTCTTAGAACAAACTTCAGTAACAATAACAGCTGACATTGGAACAATTTTGGGATTAAGCATGCTAGTTGTATTAGTTATGAGTGAAGAAGATAAGACTGTAAAACTTGCTGGGATAAATTTAGTACGCAGCAAATCAGGAGTTTATTTGGCCAATGAAATTTTTGATGTGTTGAAGTCTCCTAATCACTTGAAACTATCTGAAGAAGCAATTAAATCCAAGGTATCTGGAATGGTTGGAGATGGGGCTTTTTGTAAGGACAACGAGCCATTTAAAAACGAAATGAAAAAGTTGTTTGGAGAAAATTTCAAATTTCGATGGGACTTAATGCATCTTGTGAACAGAGCCCACGTTGATGCATTGAAGAAAATTTGTAAACTAAGTGAGCTTTTAGACTTTATTCAGAATCACACTTCAAATCTGAGATCAGGCCTTGACTATACCAATATGGTTCTTGACAATATCATTGGTTTTAAGAGACCAAAACTCAAATCTGATACTCGCATGGTTAATTACGAATTTGATCAATTTGACAGATTTGTGGAAAATTGTGTTTTTTGATCATCCACAAGAGAAAGAAATTAGTGCCAAGTTCTATGTATTGATTTCCTATGTAACAAAGATTATGTTGCAAGTAGCTCAAAAAACCACAGTTAGTGCAGAATTTGTAGAAAATATATTTTATAAAGAAGGAGGGAAAACTGTTATGTTAAGAGTGATGGAAACAATTTCCAAATTAGCTAATGGAGGAAATGCAAATGATGTAGTTTCTGAATTTAAGCACGATACCACAGGGCAGCAAAAGGAACTAACAGCTGAGGATTACATCCTAAATGAAGTTTACAAATACATCAAGAAACGTTCTGATTACTACCAGGTTGCTGAAGTTGCTAGACCATCCAGAACCAGATCTGAAAGTAGTTTTACAAAAGACTCAGTGATAAATTGGCTGACAGAATATATAGAACAGCTGTGGAAAGGAATCACAGAGAGATTAAAGCATTTTGATAAAGATGGATCAACTGCCTGGAGTGAAGCACCAGCTGAAGGGACATTCTCCATTCTTGGTTACATTGTTGAACACAAAGGATCCATTAAGCCATCTCATTTGACTAAGCTGTGCAGAATTGTGAAGGAGGGTCCAGCTCCAGGCACTAGATCTGCTGTAATGATCACACAGAAAGCCATTGATCAGTGGCCAAGCATACATGGTGGTAAATGGGGCATTAAACGCCCCATGATTTTCAAAAAGTTGTTGGATTTTAATGTCTATTCCCTCAAATGTTACACTTGTTGGTAGAAGTATGTATGCAAAAAATTAATCAAATCGGAGGTGGTCCTGGATGGCCACCAGCCACTTTTATATATTTAGTAGTGATGCACCGAATATTTGGCAAATATTCGGTATTACTTATAATACTATTATACAAATATTCGGTATTACTATACTTACATTGATTGAAAGTTGAAAATGTATAAAACACAACGCCAATGTCACTACTCCAACTTTGCTCGTTTCCGCAAATTTGGCCTCGCTTTGCGGTCACATTCAACCACTTGAAGAAGATTTTGGAAGTGGTCTTCTCCTCTTGCAGCTGAGACAAAATCAGTTGTGAGCTTTACTGCTCTCTCCGCAGGGTCATTCACAACATTTAACCCATCCACAATGGACTTGGCTGCCTTGAAGTGGTCATTGTTCTGCCAATTGTCAACATCCTCTGTTAGGAAGGTCATATCCAGGTGAAGAAGGTTCACTGTAAACCACGAGTCCTCGTTCACAAGATCAGCCAGGGTTGTCGCTTCTGTAATTTTTGGAAATGACGGTTTGCCATATCCAGAACCGTAGCGGTGTTTTGGAGTGCTTGGCATTTCATCTGGTTGTATGGCCAGTAACACATCTGCAAGGGCACGACGCTCCTTTTGAGGTACTGCATTGCTGAACAGTGCCAAAACAACCAGTTCTGGGGTTAAATACCACAAATGTCTATCAAAGGCTTTCACAGCGCTGACTGAAATGATTGAGTTGACAGCTTTATAGTTGAGCAGAGTCTTGTATAAGCACAAATCAAACCATGGGGCATTTGAAGCAGACTGACATATGAGCCACCAATCACAAAAATATAAACAACAAAAACAACAAACTCCTTCAGTTTTTCCTGTTGATGTTGTGTTGTTACAGTTCCTCGAGGTAGTACAGAAATTTGCTCTTCAAGTAGGCATATTTTGATGGAATAAAGAATCTTTGACATCCACCTTGCTTTATGCATGGCCCCAGGTCTGTGGAGTGTTCCTTGTTTTGTGACATCATCATCGAGGACTACCTGGCAGAGTTGTGCCATTTCCTTGTAGTCTTCCCTACAGTATGAAGCGCTTGTGCGGATTGTGCTTAAAACCTTGTTTTTGCAGGATAAAAGCAGTTGTTGTGCATCGTCATTGTACATTGAAATGTCAATTTTGGTTAAACTTTCATCCTTTGCATGCGATATGCGTTCCCAATTCTTCTGGAATCTTTGGAACAAAGATGCTTCTGGAGACTTTGATGTCTCAATTTTGAGAGCGTCAAACACATGATCCAGGATTACCTCTCCAACATGATGGCGACATGCACACCACAGAAGAGCACGGTCCAGTTTTGATTGAATGGTAACACAGGCAGCTGTAACGTGTCCAGTGTTTGATGCTGTTGTGTCAAAACATAAGTTGACAACTGACTGTTTGCACTTCCATGAATGTAGAAATGTGTAAGTGTGCTCGGCAATGATGTCACCTGATGACATATCACTTCCACGAGGATATCTAGCCACTCCCAGTAGCTTTACATCAGTGGCATTCCCAACCAACACTGACAATCTTTCTTCCTTGCCATTCTTGTTTGTGAGCGTATGCATCTGCTTGCCATCCCAGTGAAGTGTTGCAGCTGTTGGGGCGATCCAATTTTCTCGAATATCTTTGGCGATAGCACTTGTTATTGATCGTCGAGCCTTATCAGCAGTTGAATACGACTTGGCCACACGACGTGGATCACCTCCTGCCTCTTGAATTACAGCTTCGGTGAGCACAGCCTGTTGAACAGGAGTTATGTTTAGTCGAGTAGCAACAGACACGACTGAAGGCCTTTTCAGAATATCATGAGGAATAAAGGCAGACGTACCTGCATATGTTGATCTGTGGTGACTACGCTTCCTTTGAAGCTCTGGAATCGCCTCTTCTTCAGTTTCTTCCAAGCTATCTGCAGAGGCACTATCATCAGAGCATACAGAACTTTTCATCTCTTGTACACTGGATGATTCATGACGTTCTCGTCTTGAAGCTTCCGCTAAGATGCATTTTTCTTTTCTACGATCTTTATCAGCTTTCTTCTTGTCAACACTACCAAATGAGGCTACTCTGTCAGATTTCATTGACTCTAAAAATGCTCTATCTTCCTCATTCTTAATGTTTGTCATTGCATCTTTTGTCCATACACCAAAGGTCTTATCAAGACGTTCATTCATGGATTGCAACTTAGCCAGTGTGTTTGGAGATTCTCTGCGAGAAACAGGTATTTGACGCAATTTGTTATTGTCATTAAGAAGGTCAAGTATTAGTTTGCAGCATTGATGGTCTGAAAGCATAGGAATATTTGCTTTAGTGTAGAATGTTTTCAGCTGGATAAGGACTATGCTGGCAGATTTCCATTTGAGTGGCTGTGTTTGTTTGCCTTCACATATTTCTTTCTGGATGTGCCACATCACGCATCGAAGAACCTGCCGGCAAGTTGGGAGGCGGACTCCTGTCAATGTACCATCTCCTTCTGTAAGAGCATTGCCAAGACCAAAAATGGCACTTGCTAATCTGGTCTTCTTAGCTTCCATTGTTACAGCTTCCATTGTTTCTGAAAGACAATAAAGGATATTATTAGACTATAAGTGAAGTTTCGTTTATGGTACATGTTTTATGTAAATCACCCCTTTAGGGTGTATCAAACGCCCTTAGGTTCTTGGATTTTAATGTCTATTCTCTCAAATGTTATGTAAATCACCCCTTAGCAACTCTATATTAAAAGAAACAATGTAAGTAGTCAACTGGTTGGTAAATAAAAAAAATAGATATTTTTACATAGCGCGGCCCCCGAAAATTGCCGCGAAAATATAAAAGTGACCGGTGGCCACCCAGGACCACCTCCGATTTAATTAATTTTTGGCATACACACTTCTAGCAACAAGTGTAACATTTGAGAGAATAGACATTAAAATCCAAGAACCTAAGGGCGTTTGATGCACCCTAGCCTACATGCAAGGTCTAACATCGTCCACTGTTGCTGCTGCAATGAATAAATAAACTTAAGGTGAGTTATAAACTGTACATTATTGTATTATTATGTTTAGCTAAAACAATTTGTAATTGGTATGTCGTCAATTCAAGAGTTTACTATCATTAACCTATCTAGTGGTGCAAGGGGAAAAAAAGTAAATTCAGAGCTGTGCTCCAGTAAATTTTTTCAAATCTGGAGCCATGGCTCAATCATGCATGACGTGTCTCACTAATGACTGATTACTATAGTATGACTAAATTTGGCTTCTTCTTTTGTAGGAATGTGTAGAAATGCCGCCGAAGCAATAAAAAATTACGGTCTAGCAGCGAGGTGTGGTTACTAGGGAAGGTGGAGAAGTTAACTAGGGCAGGACTCCCTACCAAGCTTCAAGTCCTCCGGAAATTCATGTTCCACCATCTGGAGGAGAGGAAGACAGAATATAACAGTGCGGTGATGACCATTGAGGCTTTGATCCCGTTTTGGACAAAAGCAAACGTTCCAATGACGGATACCAGATACGCTGAGAAGAAGCTCCTGAAACTGTACGAGTAATACAGGGTGTACATAAAGTCAGGATCTATTTTTGTGAAGCACTTGGAAATTATATGGAATTTTATCATAAAATGATAAAGTGGTACGGTAACATTTATTAAATAATTAAGAGTAGGATTTGACGTGATGCCCATCAGTATCCCTGCACAGCTCAAATCATTCTGCAGCATTTCTAAACACATTCTGGAGCATTTGCGGGGTTATGTTATCTGCAGCAGTTCGTATACATGTACGTAAGTTTTCAAGACTCGTAATCTTTGTCTGATAGATGTGCAATTTGATAAAGCCCCATGCAAAGAAATCTAAGGGGTTAAATCTGGTGATCTCGCTGGCCAAGGTCTGTTGCTTCCGCGTCCGATCCAGCGATTTGGGAAATGTTCATTTAGATAATCCTGAACAATTTTGGCATAGTGACAAGGAGCACCATCATGTTGATAGACGATGGTACTAACAATCCTATCCCCAATCAGCTGAGGTTCAAGGAATTGCTGCAACATGTCCAGATAAATAAGCCCCATAACTGTAGCTTCAGCAAAGAAAAAAGGACATAAACCAGGGCTGTGGAGCTGGTACCAAAATCTTAAGCTCCGGCTCCGGCTACAGCATTTTCAAATTTCTGGCTCTGGCTCCAGCATTTTTTTATGCCCAGCTCCGGCTCCAGCTCCAGCTCCAGCTCCTCTCTCTCACCATATATTAATGATTGATAAATCTCTTGAAATTGTACCTTGCTACTCATAGGCCATAGCAGGCAGCCACACAAAACATTTCATCACCATCACATGATTCATCAGGCTACTTTTTAAAATTTAGACCAAAGCCTGTTGCAGCTATTAATCTAAATTCTAATGACTATAGCTATGCCTCTGTGGCTTTTTTTTATCATTTATTAATAATAATATTACCTACACCTTTCATGACACAAAAAAATGTTTTACAAAAAAAAAAACCTTATTTGTTTGTATTATAGAATGTTTATTTGGAAAATGTAGCCTTTTAAAAAAAATTAAAATAATTATTACTTCTTATACATCTTCATTACATGCCTGTCCTCAGAAATAAAATGGCTTCTGTTAAGTCATCCTTCATTGATGCTCTTAAATCAGATTTCACTATTCTCAGTGCTGAAAAGAGGCGTTCTACACTGACTTGTGTGGGTGGTAGAGCTGATACAATACTAGCTACATTCCTTATAATTTTTGGATATAAGGTTATGACATCATCAACTGTCAGTTTAGAGGAGTGGTTGTATTTTTCTACTTCCTTTAATTCAGCATAGAATTCTTGCTTGAATTTGGTTATTTTCATCTGTGGAGGATTCTTTAATTCTACTTTGAGACGTTTTGCATTTGATCTATCTATTCTGTCCAAATATTTTGTGAAATCTTCCTCATCATTTGAAGAGGATGATTGGTTGGTAATGCTGCTATCTTCTTCATTCTGGGTGTCTGGTTTTTCAGATACCAGCTTTTCCATGTGCAGTGCAATGTCATAGAGGGCCTCTTTTCCTTTAGTTTTTTGATCTTCATTTAATAGAACTCTGTTCATTGGGTCTATGTAAACAGCAGCTAATACAATGGCATTTTCTAATAGTAATACCTAGTCATGGGACGATTAATCGGAATTGGAATCGAGAATCGGAAGAATCAAGCATTTTTCAGGAATTGGAATCGAGAGAATTGTACCATGATTTCCGATTCTTAAAACGATTCTTTAACTTTTAATTGAACCAGTTTTGCAATGTAAACTTTAAAATTTAAATGAAAGAGGATAGCAAATTTTATTTTTATTGTATTGTAGCTATACATTAAAACATGTATATCCATGATGTGTAATCAAGAAGATTAAAATGAATTGTTCCAACTTAGTTGATTTTTATTTTTAAACCAATCTATTATAATTTATAATTTATATTACCATACTCATAATGTAAATAGTTAATCTTACCAGAGTAAAATATGACAATTTCCAGAAAAACAAGTATAGAATTATATTTAAAAATATTGAGAATCGGAATCGAGAATCGTATCGGAATCAAGACTTTTTAGTGGTATCTGAATCGTTAAAAATTGGTATCGTCCCATCACTAGTAATACCTCTCTCTTCTTCATCGAAGAAACAATTCCCTCAGCAAGTAGTCCTCCTGTTTGATTGAGACTAAATATTAATTCTTTCCATGCCAACAAGAATTCACCAGAAGTTAATTCTTCTGTTTGAAACTTTTTAGTGACAACAAAAGGGTAACGAAGCAGAACTTCTAATTGGGTCACTTGCATCCATTCATTTTCAGTTAGAGACATTTTGATTTGCCAGGTCTTCAAGATGTGGTTTCAGATCAAGCAAACAATCATCAAATAGGTGCTGCCCCACCGAGTATCTTGCTCTGAAATAGCTCCCATACCTGAATGTTTCTTCACAATGGAGTCTATTTTTGGTGTTCTGGCTGCAGTGGCTACCTGTCTGAACTTGCTGATCATAGTTGCTACATGTCATTCTTTTAATCCATCCCTTATCGCTAACTGCAATATATGCACAACACAGCGCATATGTTGAATATGAGATAGCATAGTGGCTTCTTCAGCAATATCATCTAGAAGTTCATCATCTTGTTCTGTCACTATCATTTCATTTGCAGAATCAATTTCAGAAATATCATCTTCATTTTCCATTATTTCATTAGTAACTGTCCCTCTATTTAGTTTTTCAATAGTGCTTAGCATATTCGAAGCATTGTCAGTGACAATACATTGAACTTGTTCTTTTTTTATTTTAAAATCTTGTAAGACAGTTTTGACTAACTTAGAAAGATATTCACTGGTGTGATGTGCATGTGTATTCCTTACTGCCAGTGTCCGAGTCACCTTTTTATTGTTGTCATCTATATATATCACATTAATGGCAAAATAATTAACTCTATGGCGAGTGCATCCATCCATTTTGAGGAACACAAAGCGCTCCTTAAGAGTTCTTTGAAGTTCCTCCTTTTTGTGTGTGGCATCTTCAATCACAATCTTTCTAATGCTATTTCTATCCAAAGAAACTTGGAGTTTACTGGTCATTTCTCCATTAAGACCTAAAAAAGCTGGTGTTGAGAAAAAAGATAAAGGTATACTATTTTTTACCACCATTTCTATGATGTACTTCTTGAATTTATCTGAGGTCATATTTACAGTAACTTTATTACTAGGAAAGAAACTAGTTAATGGTGACATTTGCAATTGTCCCCAGGGCTGTGGAGTCGGCACATAAAAAACCGACTCCGACTCCTCAATTTTTTGTCTATCCGACTCCGACTCCGAAGGTATATTAATTCTAAATCTGCTATGATGATAATTACACAAGAGGCATTTCATCACCACCACATGAAGCATCATCATCTGTGGTCATTGTTACGGTAACTTTGTCTGTAGTAAAGAATCTTGTAAGTGGTGCTTGTCATTCAGTAGATTTCTGATCTTTTGTTAACTTTGAAGTAGTTGGAAGGTTTTTCTTACTATCTTTCTCAATGACAACTTCTAAAATTTTGGGATGGAAACGCTGCAAATGTCTTTTCAAATTTGATGCTCTGGTTGGTGCATTTTTATCAGAGCCAGTAAAACCACTGATTTTTGCTTCACATAATTTTTCACCATCATCATCATCTATCATACACTGACACACGAAATGTTTCCCATCTGTGGTTATTGTAAAATATTAAAAACTGCAGACTTTGTTGGAAGTGTCTTTGCCATTGTGAAAGGGGTTTTAGACTTGAAAGTTAAAAACTTATGAAATTTAGAAAGAACTCGAAATTAAATAAGCATTAAAAATAAAAAATATTATCTGAAAAGAAAAAATGAATTAATGGCATTAGTGTCTGAAATGGAAAACATTGTGTTTATTATTTAAGTGGTTTAACCACCATAGCTGCCAGTGATATCACACACAAAAACATATTTTATTAAAATTTATATTGAGGTCGGAGTCGGTACATTTTTACCGACTGACTCCAGCACCACCAAAATTGACTCCACGACTCCGACTCCACAGCCCTGATTGTCCCCCAGGACAAATTTTACTTTTAGTTGAGGTCTTTCTTATTAACAATTTCTAAAATTTTTGGATGAAATCGTTGTAGATGTCTCTTTAAATTTGATGTCTTGCCAGTCTGGGTTGGTACTTTTGTATCATAGCTTGTACAAGAACTAATTTTAGTTTCACATAATTGTTCATCATTATTTTCTTTCTTACAGTGACAAATAAATATTTTCCATCTGTAGAAACTGTGAAGTATTCAAATAATGCGGACTTTGTTTGACTTTGAGATCTAGTTGTCATTATGAAAGGGCTCAAAAAAAGAAGAATGAAACTTAATATTTTCAATTTTAAAAAATTAAGCTTACTAGTTTAAGTTTCTAAAAATTAACACATTTCCTGAAAAAAATTAAGTCCAATTAGAAATCATTCAAAATAAAAAAAAATAGCATAAAAAAGTTTGTATCTAAATATGAACTCTTTGTATTGGGCTGGAGGTGGAGCTGACACATTTTTTATCAGCTCCAGCTCCAGCGTCCCCAAAATAACTGGCTCCAACTCCAGCTCCAGCTCCCACTCACCAAAATTGCTTCAAGCTCCAGCTCCAGCTCCAGCTCCACAGCCCTGCCATAAACCTTAGATTTTGTTAAACCCATCCAGACATTAACTTTAGGTGAGTCTCTCTCCCAATTTTAGACAAAATCATTCGGTCTTTCATCTGCCCAAATTTGACAGTTATGGCGATTTACTTTTCCACACGTATGGAAAGTGGCTTCATCACTAAAGAGAATGTTGTCCATTAAATTATCACTCCAGATTTGTTCTACGAGATCAGCACACACAGCACTTCGTTGAGGGAAATCTTCCTCATGTAAATCATGTAAAACCTGCAAATGATAGCTTTTCTGCAAATTAACTTTCAGAATTTTGTGCACAGATGACGTCGGGAGGCCGAGTCTGCGTGATGCAGCACGAACGGACGTACGTGGCTCCTCAGTGATAATTCTACGTACTGCATTCACGGTAAGATCTGACATACACGGTCGTCCTGATCTTGCTTCATCATTTACAGATCCCGTTTGTTTAAATTTGTTCACCAATTTTCGTATTGTCTTGTCTATTGGCCCCGGCTTATGAAATCTCCTTCTAAACTTCTCTCTGATGTCATTGTATTTCTTTCCCTCGATTCGCCAAATTACTATTGCCACACGCTCTTCTGTATTCATTCTAAGGGCTTCTGAAAAGAAAAATAGAAAAAATAATTATTTCACAAAAATAGATCCTGACTTTATGTACACCCTGTACAAGGGGCTGAAGAACTGCACAAAGAATTTCCCATCCTACAGAATGAAGGAGGACATATTTCGCGGAGACCTTGACGATGTGTTCGATCTTTCACGTCATGATGCCCTCGAGACCATAATGAATGAGGAGGACAAGAACTTCCTTGTCGTTCAGCTCGATAATCCCACTTCTTCCAGCTTTGGCCCGATTGACAAGAAAATGGCTGACCAACAAATGAGGAAGAGGATTCGGTGTGAGGCGGAGATGAACTGAGAGGAGAAGGCCAAGCGCGAGGCGGATGCAAGATCGTCCCAGGGAGAACTGGAGGCTTCTAGTTCAAGCACATCTGAATCATCAGATTCAGATACTGTAGTTTTTAAGGAGTCGGCATGAAAATGTTCCACTCCTAAGTGATTGAAGTATGTGATCACGCCTGACATTTCCTTAGCCTTGGATCGCCACGACATCAGTGACAGGAAAGGAATGGCAGTGGTTGCAGCAACTATTAAATCACTGGGGCACAACTTGGATGAAGTGTCAATCTCACGCAGTACCATTCATCGCGTGAGACAATGTACGCGTGAAGCGGTGTGCCGCAAAGATCAGGCCACTTTCAAGACCCATGAGCCCCTTCTCTTGCACTGGGATAGTAAGCTGCTTACAGATATCTCCCATTGGTTAGAGGTGGTGGACCATGTGGCTGTGCTTGTAACCGGTAATGGGGAAGAGAGACTCCTTGGAGTTTCAATGGTAGCTGCTGCAACTGGAGCATCTCAGGCTCAGGTGTGCCTGAAGCTTGTGGATGACTGGTCTTTGAGGGACAATATTCGAGGTCTTGTTTTTGATACAACTGCGTCCAACACAAGACTTCATGCTGGAGCTTGTGTACTCATTGAAAAGGAGTTGGGTATTGATCTGGTGTGGATCGCTTGCCAACACCACATGGTAGAAGTCCTTGTTGCAGCCTTCAGTGCTTGTTTCAGAACATCCAGTGGACTTGAAATTGGCCTATTCAAGTGCTTCAAGCAACACTGGGTTTTCATTGATCGCAGCAAGTTCGAGAGTGCACCCGACAGCCTGTTCATTGAAACAGCAGAGGAAGGAAATGGTCTCCTACTACAAGGAAGCTGTCAAGAAGAAGAGCCAGTGGGATGACTATGATGAACTGATGCTTCTCTGCCTCCTTTTCTTGGGAGGGAAGCTTGATGGTCCTGTGAGAATTCGAAGCCCTGGAGCCATGCACCATGCGCGACGGATGGCCAAGACCATTTACACGCTCAAGGTGTTCTTATTCAGAGATCAATTCACCTTGCTTCAGACCGAGAAATGGAACATTGAGGAACTAAGCCTGTTTATCACGCTCCTTTATGGTCGCTACTGGAACAAGGCCAGTGTTGCATACATGGCTCCATTGAATGACCTCACTTTCTTGCGCCAGCTGAAAGCTCACCCAGGAAAGATGAATGACGCGGCATTTGCCACGATGAAGCGCCATTTGTGGTTCATTTCTGAGCACTTAATCCCCTTGGCACTCTTTGATCCTCGAGTTCACGCGTCCACGAACGAGAGGATTGCTCACAACATTGTAGCTGTTCCCGAAAAAAGAAAAGGACTCAAGCGCTTGGATGGAAAAACGTTCTCCTCGAGCAATCCCTTGGAATTCTATGCCACCAAATGTTCAGCAGTCTTCTTCAACCTCATCATGCAGCACGGAAGTGAACAGGCGCAATCATTCCTGTCCAAGACACCAAATGATTGGAACACAGATCCAGCTTACCAAAGAATGAAGGAACATGTAGAGAAGATGGCAGTGGTTAACTATTGCACAGAAAGAGGAGTTGCGCTCATTAAGGCTTTCAACAGTACAATCGCGAAGGATGAAGTGCAAAAGCAGTACCTTCTCCGCGCAGTCACTCAGCACCGCAAGGAATTCAAAGAGCCGACTAAAACTGGTCTCAAGAAGACCTAAAGATCTTCAACTGTGTGCATTATTTGTTCTGCTGTTATAATTTTATTATATATATATATATAGTCATAAATTGTCAAGTCATTATTATCCTTGTTCAATAAATGTTCGTCATTATTCAAATTGTTTCATTTTGAGCGAGTGCATAAAATGGTCCTAGAGCAAAGATAATTGGCACATTTATTCTTGTGGGGGAATAGAATAAGGGCAGATGTGACCGAATTTAAAATTCCAAAAAATGCTGTTGTGGACCACCCTAATATATATAAAATATGGATCACCTGAAGATTATCCCCCCTAGCCCAATCCACCTGAAGATCTTCAGGTAATCCCTTTTTAAATATATTAAGATTAATTTTTTTCCCAGTGGAATGAACAGTTAAACACACTTTTATTAGTGATAACAAGGTGCAAAATGACAAAATTCAAAACTATGAATATCAAGGTATAACTATATAAATAAAAGTTCTACAACAAAGGAAAGTACAGTAAAGCCTCTTGATAATGACATTCCACTATAATGATACCTCTTTACTGAACACCTTGAGCATTTTGAAAAACCTCTATCAAAGACATGTTACATTATAAGATGTTTTCGCTTACTCAGCATGAACTGCATGTGTTCATCCCCATTGCCATTTCCCTGATCAACAGAGTAAGTGGCATGCTAATTGGCTGATGCCTAAAAGCTGATACATAATTAATTTGTGACCCTATTGAATTATCCCAACATCACAAACTTCTTTCCCAATTTATAATTTTTCCACACCTCTCTTCACTATATTGTGAAAAATTTGTGAGAATTGTGGAAATATCTTATTATTGCACCAAAGTCATGATTATTCAGAAATAATGACTCAGTATAACAATCCATACCATAGTGATCACAAAAAGGGTAAGTCTAATACAGAGAAGTGGGTTATCCAATCACTATGTGTAAGGTACAGCTACTATCACACCCTGACCCAAGCTTTGTCCTGTCGGACACCTAGTGTAGTGCTTGCCCAATGTAATGAAGTACCATAGTACATATATCTAGTATAGTACTGTATATATGTAGTGTATGTACTATACAGTAGTAATATATCTAGTACAAATATGTATATATAGTCATCCCTCATTTTTGGGTTGGCCTGGTTTGTCTCTCTCCATTTTTGTCATCAATGATTTAGGGAACATTTTTGGTTTGCATTGTTTAATGTCTCAAATTTGTGTTGTTTTATCTCACCCCAACTGCCCAAATTTATGTAGTTTTATCTCGCTGCAGCCACTCAAATTTGTGTAGGTTTATCTCACTCCTAACTGCCTGAATTTCCCTTATGTAGCCAAAGCTTCCAGAATGTTTCCACATGCCTGGGTCATGACTTGGCATTTCTTGCTTGCTGAGTATAAAAGAGCATCTGGGACAGTGTTTACTCTGTATTTGCCCATCTCCTGTCTAGTAAAGGTCTCACTCATCACTCTCAGTTCATTGCATTCTTTGTTAACCCTTAAATGCTGGTCAGCATCAATTCTCTTCGAGAATGGCAGTTGGCGTCAATTGATGTTTTAGGTTTTTCCGCAAATGATAGTCAATATCTATGGAGGCTTTTACCTTTCCTGCCTTTGTTTGAGATTTAAAATAACTAAATAACTCTTAAATACACTACAAAATTATTCTTGATTTTTTTTTTTTTTTTTTTTTTTTTTTTTAACAAAAATATCATAACCTAACCAATTATTAAGGGTGTACAGTTGACCTAATTGGGCATTCAATTAACCTAACTGGGCATTGAATTAACCTAACAGGTTAATATAATGGAAAATGCCTGGTTAGGTCAACTGAATGACCAGTTTGGTTAATTGAATGCCTGGTCAGGTTAACTGTATGCCTTTGATAATTGGTTAGGTTAAGTTATGATATTTTCGTTAGTTTAAACAAAAATGACGAAAGCAAAAATACATCAAAAACAGTTTGGTAGTCCCGATAATATGTAAGTACCGAATTTATTAATCATTTAAATGAAATTAGTTAATATGTAAGCGATAATCATTTAGTAGGGGGCCAAAATGTCTGTCATCTAAAATCATAGAAAAACGTCGCTGCTTTTGGTATGTTGTCACCACATGAATTCTGCAAGATACAAGTCCAGATGATGGTGGGTGGTTAGGTATTCCCATTAATGGGAAAGCACGAAAAGAAGTTCATCAGTTCAAATGATTCATATGTACTATCAAGTTTCTATATCCGAGAATGCATCCTCAATTATTTCATTGTTTTCTATGGGAAAATTATTTTCAGACTTTTCATTTTATGTCATTGTCTTCAGGAATGCATCCTCAATGCAAAATGAGCGATGACTGTAGAATATATATATATATGATGAATAAAACCACGAAGGAAAGGAAACACAGAATGGTGCTCAAGCACTTTCGTCTAATGACATCCTCAGGAACACTGAAGTACATAGTTACAGCCTATATATAGGTTACAGAAAAAAAAAAATATATATATATATATATTAGGGTGATGCAAAAGTGGGGGAGTAAAATTTTTTTATTTCAAATTTTTGAGATACCCTCTCATTTGGTTTAATTTGGTGGAAAAATTATCCTGGGGAAATTTCGGGTCAAAATTCGAATATTTGGAGGTCACGCCCGCCATTTGAAAATTTGCTGATTTCCATGACACCCAGGAGGTACAGCAAGCGTCACGTTACTTTTTTTTTGAGTGGAAGTTCCCCACGAGGCCTATCATACCACCTTCCTCTTTTCCATTTGTTCATAAAACAGATACAATACAATAGATATTTATAATAGATACATAGAATGGATATACTCGTAAATTTTACTGTTGCGTCAAAGATACGAGAGTTTTCTTAGTTTTGTCCGGAAGCTTCTTCCGATAATTTGATACAACTTGCAGTAGATATTGCTTCTGTTGTTCATCATTGGTAATTAATTTGTTATAATCTTCAATCAATTTCACTCCTCTTTCAGCAATATCATTAACAACTTTCATGTGATTCACTACATTCTTTGCAACCCAATAACTCTCATCGAGAAGCCAATCTTCTACTGGTTTGCTCAAGAATGTTGAAGACAATCCGAGTATACTGAAGAAGGACTTTGTGTTAGCAGTTACAAAATCTTCAAGCTGCTTATTGTCAATAGTTTTGATGTCTATTTGTGTCTTCTTTGGAGGATCTGGCTCCGAAGATTTTGTAAGAGCCTCCTTCATTTTTTTTTGGTGTCAAAGCTGATTTTATCATCAAAGAAAGCCAATGCGATCAACTCTTCTGAGAGATACCACAAATGATTCTTGAATTTTTCTAAAGCAGCATTTGCTAGTTGTTCATTTGTGCTTTTGTAGCTGTGAAGATTCTTGAGAAGACTCAGATCATTTCGTGGAGCACTTGCTGCGCAGGGTGCTGAAAACCAATGCTTAATATAAATTGAAACAGAAAACCAACAAATTTCTTTTAGATTTCTTTCTTCTATTGCTGTTATTTTGAACTGACTTTTGAACATAAAGATTTTCATTGAATAAATGACTTTCGCCATCCAACAGGCTCTATGATAAGCCCCAGGCTTCCTGAATTTTATTCCAGTCGTTGGAGTACCGCCAAGCAAGATGATTGTCAGTTCCAATAACTCTCTGTAATCGTCGCGAGGTTGATCTTCATTGATTTTTCTTACTGCAAAGTTGATGATTTCCTCTTTTTCCTTTTGTGGATAATTTTCTAATTTATCGTATGAAGTTAGATTAATCTTATTCCAGTTTGTTTTGAATCTTTTGAATAACTGAATGTCAGGGCCTGATGAAGCCTGTAATGCAGGGGATACCACTGCTTCCAACATGATTTCAAGGATATGGTGTCGACAAGGACACCACAACAAATCTTTCTCCATTTTCTGTTCAATTAGGACACAAGCTCGTTTTTACGACCTGTGTTCGATGCAGTTGTATCGAAACACATGCCTTTTACCTTATCTATTAGATTCCAATCAATGATCGCCTGATGTACTGCATTTGCAGTATCCTTTCCTGTGCCATGATCTATATTTGGCACTCCAAGCAGTTGATCTTCTCCACTGCCAGAGATTAGGACTGGCAACCGATCAACAACCTCATTCCCGGTAATGTCTTCGAGGAGTTTGCCATCCCAATGAACAATCAAGGGTTTGTCAGCTTGAAATTCTTCTTTCAAGTTTTCACTGAACTTCTTTCTTGATTTCTGTCTTGCCCTGCGAATCGATGAGTAGCTAACATTGTAATTCTCTGGATCTTTTCCAACATTTGCGATTGTTGGAATAATTATTAAAGAGGCTGATTGGTCGCTGATCTTAGCAACATCCAATGAGGAAAGCAGATTTTCATTCATAATCTTGAATTTTTTTCTTGGAAGGCCTCTTTTGGATGTTGAGGGCACTTCCAGATCTACTTCTTCCGTAGATGCAGGTGAATCACTGCAGGAACTGCTGCTGCTTGCAAGACCAACTGTTTCATCAAATGCACTTGATTCATGTAACCTTTTCTTATCCATTTTTTCATGTCTTGTCTCTTCGCAGCTTCCTTTCGACGTTTTTCTTCATCCTTATCAACTGCCATCATTTTACCCTTTCGACCTTCCCTTTGTAGCCGTAGAAACTCTCTATCTTCCTCAATAGTTATTAACTCGTTAGCATTTGCATGCGCAATATCAAAGAGTCCATCCAATTTTTCTTTCCATGTATTCTCTTTCTCTATTGAAAACTTCGATTTTTTTTTTCCTTTGCTCTTCTTCAGCCCTTGCCACTCATCATACAGTTTATTTAATTTCTTCACAACATTACATTTCTGGGTTGTTGGTATTCCTGCTCTCTGCCACACTTCCAATACATCATTAACGGTTGAAGTTAATGCTTCTCTGACAGTTTCATTCTTGATATGTTTATAATTCATGAATAAGGAAATTACTTCTTTCTTTGATGGAAGCTTACTTTGATTCAATTTATCTATTTGTTGACCGATCAGCCAGATATCTGTTGAGCTTCTTGATCTCATTTTTGTCACAATTAAGATAGAGGAAATAGAAGAGAAATTGAGGTGGAGAGACTCACTGATATAGCACCTCTCCTGGACACTGCCACAAGCACACTGCGATACCGATTTCCTTGAACGCTATTTGCTCATATACGCATCACCTACCACTCTGCCTGCAGCAAACCTGCACAAAACCTGCAACCTGCAACAAACTTGCAACAAAAATAAGAACAAATTCAAAAAATTTGATTTTACTCTAATTTTTTGTAATTTTCAAATTTTCAATTGGCGGGCGCGACCTCTGAATGTTATTTGTTTGACCTGGAATTTCTCACAGGGTGTTTTTGTGACAAATTGGAACAAATGAGGGGGTATCCCTAAAAATCCACGATGGTCATGATTTGTGCATCACCCTAATATATATATACAATAAATGGAGAAATAAAGTTAAAAATTAAAGGATTGTGGGAGGGGCATACAAATTTGTAAGGAAAAACTATCGATTTTTAGCACAAGATCAAATGAATTTAAAAAAAAAAAACTACCAATTTTTAGCACAAGATTAAATTAATTGTTTCCAACCAATGTTATAAAAAAAATAATAAATTTATACTGGAAATCTGCCTGGGTTTTAGCACTCTGCCCATCTTGTATATAAAAATAAATTGAAAAATAAATTCTTTTTATATACAAGATGGGCAGAGTGCTAAAACCCAGGCAGATTTCTAGTATAAATTTGTATTTTTTTTTACAACATTGGTTGGAAACAATTAATTTGATCTTGTGCTAAAAATTGGTAGTTTTTTTTTTTTAATTCATTTGATCTTATGCTAAAAATTGATAGTTTTTCCTTACAAATTTGTATGCCCCTCCCACAATTTTTTAATTTTATTTCTCCGTTTATTGTACAGTGTGTCCGTAAAGTCATGGTGGGATTTTAAATAGCTATATTATTGCAACGAAACATGATAATGAGATGAAAAAAAGGCAAATTGAAGAACAACTCTAAAAGAATAACTTTATTTAACGTAGTTTGATATGGGCTCCTCTGGTACCCCTGCAGACATCTAGGCGGTGATTCAATTCCAGCCACACATGCCCAAGAACATCAGGAGTGACGGATGCGATAGCTTCCGTGATTCGCTCATGCAAGTGATGAATATCCCTAATGGGTACACTGTACACGCTTTGCTTGACGTAACCCCACAAATAAAAGTCCAAAGGTGTCAGGTCCAGAGAGCGTGGAGGCCATGGCTTTCATCCTCCTCTTCCTATCCATCTCTGTGGAAATTTTTCATTAAGGAATTCTCGAACAACATTGGCATAGTGCGGAGGAGCATCATCTTGTTGAAAGATGACATTATTGTCAATAAATTGGGGTACTGCAAAATGTTCCAACATAGCGAGGTAGTTGTGTGACATCACAGTGGGTTCCGCGAAGAAAAATGGGCCAATCACTCTATCTCGTGCTAGAGCACACCACACATTAACTTTCGGGCTATTACGCTCATGTTCAACATAGGCATGTGGACAGCCTAGACTAACTACGAGATAAAGGTTAAGCTTAGCCTAGACTAACTACAAGATACAACTTTGAGAGTTGTTCTTAAATTTGGCATTGTTTCATCTCATTATCATGTTTCATTGCAATAATATAGTTATTTAAAATCCCACCATGACTTTAGGGACACACTGTGTATATACGGTATATACAGTATATATATAATTTTTTTATTTTTTTATTTTTTATTTTTTTCTGTAACCTATATATAGGCTGTAACTCTCTATGTACTTCAGTGTTCCTGAGGATGTCATTAGACGAAAGCACTTGAGCACCATTCTGTGTTTCCTTTCCTTCGTGGTTTTATTCATCATAAATATTTTTCACGTGTTACTTTTGTGAAATAATTTTCATATATATATATATATATATATATATATGTGTGTGTGTGTGTGTAAATATGATAAATTTTGATGTTCTCTTGTGGTGAGAATACTGTAAGTAAATAGTATTTTATAACTACTACTAGAATCTAAAAGCATGGTTATCTATATACTTTAGATCAGAAGTGTGCAACCTTTTAATGGAATTGAGCTACTTTTACAATGATCCACTTGGTTTAGCTTCTGCCTGAATTGTTCATTCTGTTGAAGGTCAAGCTTGTCACTCCACTGTAGACCTACAGTTTAACATGAAATCTGAACCATGCTCCACCAGCAGCCTAGTGTCTTAACCATTAGGCTACCCAGGGTACCCATTTATTTCCCAACCAATTTTTTTTGTGCGGGGAAGGATGAACAACTGGGTTTTGCAGCATGCTGCCTGCTGTCATTGGGTCTTGATCCCAGGGCCAAGGAATTTGTAGTCAGTGATGCTAACCACTACACCACTGAGAGGCACCTACCTAGTCCTTCCTATACTTAATTACCTTCCACCCCTCCCATTCTCACCTCTTCTCACTTCCACACTTTACAACTGCAGTCATGTCCCATGTCATTATTTATACTATGGTATACTAAATTTTAAGAAAGGACAAAAAATTATGCAAATCATGTATTTCTTTTTACAATTATTTTCTATGGTTACTACAATTTTCAGGGAAAAAGTCCATTTCTACTTTCTGATCATCTCAAAAATACCTGATCATCAAGTGGTTGGGCAGGCACCCCTTCCTTGGATAACCTAATTAGCTACCAATTTTTTATGGACCTTTATTTATCATTGGATTGACACATGAAGGATTAGTTATTGTTGCTGTAATTAATCCTTTTGGTACTGTGCGTGTGTGTGTATATATATATATTTGGTAAGCTATATACTGCGTGTGAAACAACTCAGCACTGAAAGGGTTAAGAAGGGAATTTTTCAGTCAGCATATTTAATAAGGAAATCTAGTGCTTAGACCAGCATTTTTAATCCATTTTTCTATTCAATATAAACTACATATGCATGCCATCCATGTACAGTACAGTACAGTACATTCACCCCTGCACTTTTATATTTGATTTCATAAATTTGAATGTTTTTATATTTTTACTTATTTTTCACAGTTTACAGTCCAATTCATGGGATTCTTTGTCTTAAATATTTTTCTTTCCTCAGGAGGGATTTCTTCTTGGACATGTTGAGAAATTTACTTCACATAGCATTAGTGATACAGAGATTAACAATGAAAATACGAATGTTGTTATAAGTAAGTATTTTAAACATGCATATTAAAATCAGTGCATGGCAATTAGGCTTATGTTAGTTACCCTTTAAATCAGTATAATTACAACCACAAATGTATATGGGATAGTCTGGACACTATTATTTAAATAGCTGTTCACTGGGCCAGGTTTTGCAGACATGTTGTAAAAGTCAACAGAGCTGAGAAAACTAACTGATTTTGTGGGTGAAAAAATCATAGAATGTTACATTTTTTTAGGTATTTTCATGCAAAATGAAATTGTAATTGTTTTAGTGTAAATTTCAGTATTTTTTAATGTATTTTCCATACATCAACCTTGGGGAAAAAAATTAAATCTCCCTAAATACATAAAAAAAAATAGAAAATCTATTTAACTTCATATTGAAAGTTACTAAATACTGCAAATTAAAAGATCTCCATATAGGATCTCTATAGCAAGGAATTGCCATCCACCTCAATCTGGTACAATAATTGAAAATAGTTTGACTGTTTTTTATCGTAAACTTTTATTAACTAGAATTTAAGAGTGAAAGAATAATGTGGTGGTAATAATAATAATAAAAAAGGTTTTAAATTTAAAAGTTATTATATTATTACATTATAAGTTTTGAGTGGTCTAAAACCTAGGTCTTAGAAATTCTATGGTTTAACGCTGAAGGTTGGGTCAATATTATACGTGTCTATGATTACAAGGCTGCATTGTTATAAATTTTTTACTTTGTTAAAAAATCTCAGTATCTCTTCAGCTATTTTGACTATAGGGTAGCTACAGATTAAATTAGTTAATTCAATTTTGATTACCTATACAAAATTAATTGGTACCAGTTAGGTAGGATATATTCCAGTGTCTATATAGAATGCTTAGTGATTTATTTTTTTTATAATTCAGGAACAAAATATACTTAGGCCTAGTTACTATGACTAAATAACAATTGTAACACCAAATGCAGTCGTGTATTCATGAATATTTTCATTAATAAATATAAAAAAAAAATTATTACTGGTTACATTACATAATTTTTTATTTCATTGTGACTAAAATTCTTCAAAAGTTCTAACTCAAAGTAAGCTGACCTAGTTTTAATTTTTGCCAAATGTTTATAGCTGTATTTTTGGAGTAAAAACTATTATTAACACGTTAACTGCCTTTTGGCAACTGAATCCTGCCTGAGGAACTTCAATGTACCACCAATGTGCAGGTGGTGGTTAATGTGTTAAAATTCAAGATATATGTGGTATTTTTTGGAGTTGGGTGTTGGGCTACATGTAAGGGGTGTTCAGTAAATAAGGTAACAAAGTAATAGAATCTCAGTATAATCTTTGTTACCTTGTCTACTAGGAAACACACACACACACACACACACACACACACACACACACACACACACACACACACACACACATATATACATATATATATTATGGTAGTTCATAAGTTTTTTTGGATGAAATGTTGATCTTATCCTCTAAACTGGGTTCCTTTTGGGTAGAAAACTTTAAATATCAAATTTCAGCTAATTTGGACAATATGTAGAGGTGGTTTAATGACTGAAGTTTCCTCCTATGACCCTGGGTAAATTTTTGTATAGTTCCAAATTTCTCTTACTTTTGTGAATATTGCCCCCTCAAAGTGTGTGGGGGAGGAGTTACAGTGCCAGCTACTCTCTATGGCATGGTCTTACAACTGATGATCCTGATCCTCTGCTTCTAGACATTCATTAGAGCTATTTATTTAGGGGTTTCAAAGATTTTTCTATGTTCTGACACCACTTCCACCACATTCCTAACAAGTTCAACACCCTTTTCATAATAATTATTGACCACTTTTAGTCCTTTGCTACCACTTTGCCTTCTTTGTAGAACTGTAGATACTAGATTGGGCCAAATTGCCAGATCTTCTAGGTGGTTATGGTCAATTTCCAGCAATGTGAAGAGGAATGTAGATTTTGAAGTGACAAATTCTTTCAAATTCTTGAAATGGATGTTCTGAAAACTCAATTTCTTTGGCATTTTGAGTCCTTGTCATCTTTTCTGGCATTTCTTTTGGGTCCTTCAAGCCTTTATTTTCTTTGTTTCTAGGGATCCATCATCACAGAATAAACTGAGTCCCACCAGGTCTTCTCTCAAGTACCATAAATGTGTCATTAATGTATGTGAGGCTGCTGCTATGATGGCTTTATGGACTATCTTGTATAGGTTCAAGTTTTACAGGAAGGTGAGATCATTCAAAAATGCAGCAGTGGAAAAGCAGGAGTTGTCTCATATCTTCATGTAGCTTACAGTAGTGAAGTGAAGATGTTCAGTTCCAACAACAAATGTTCCTCTCTTGAAGTCAACTTGAATGTAGAAAATGGATCTTCAATCAATATATATTGCTTTAATCATCCACCTGACATGATGAAAAATCCCTGGTGCCATGATGATAAGGCTTAATTCTGAGAACTCACAATAGTCATCCCATGGTTGTTTCTTTTCCTTCAACTTGGTGGCTTCTTGTTTCAGCAGATATTCCTTCATTTTCAGTGCCACAATGTCATCATTCCCACAAGTCTTGAAAGCTATCTGATTAATGAATTGACACTTTTCTTGAAATCTTTTTCAAGAGTCAAATATCAGGTCCACTCAATAGGCCTGACAACAACAACTATATATCTGCCATTTCATGGATGTAATGGTGGTAGGCAACATAGAGTAACTTCTTCAACTTACACTGAGTAAGTTTGTAGGCTCTACTGTGATTCCTGTGTTGCTTGATGTCTGTCAGAAAACATTCAAATGGCTAGATCTTTCACTCCCTATTTTTCAAGTGCCTTTATAACTGTCATTGCATTGCCTTTCCCATTCCATAAACAAGCTTTGGAACATGCAGTAATTTTTCCATTTCCACCCTTGTAACTAGAACTGGGAATTGATCAACTTTTTCTTTTCCTGTGATGACTGGCAATAATTTTCTCTAGTGCACAACTAATGGCCTGTTTGAATGCAAGTCCTCTTTTGCCTACCTTGCAGTGTCCACAGAATTCTTCACATTCTTTCTCTTCAAACAAGTGACTGTGAAATTGACAGCTTGCCAATGTTATAACCCAAGCTCTGAGCTCTTGCTGCAATTACAAATGTTGCATTTTGGTCAGACAATTTTGTTCTATCTAATGCCATTGGCAGAGCTGGAGAAACTAGGAATTTAGTTGCCTCTCCCAGTTTTGGTGCCCACTTTGGGATTTTCTTCATTGGCTCTTGACAGCTGTCGCAGTCTGTTATCTATATCTGAAAATGAGTAGTCTTCTGATGTAATAGAGTACAGTACTGCTTTTGCTGCAGCTTTTTCATACTGCAATTTCTCTTTTTCAGCACAAACTGTTTCACTTTGTCTTTACATTCCAGGTTTTTCTCTTTGAGACCCACTTGCCTGTCAGTTGATGCCATGTATCCCTTCTGGACACCTCAGTTATACAACAAAAAGGCTCTCTCTTCCTCACTTTCAATCATCTCTAATGCCTTTGCATGTGCAATGTTGAATAACTGATTCAAATCCTTTTTGAATGCAACTTCCAACTTCTTTTAGCACTACTTCTACAGTATACTTCACTTTTTGGTTTGTGATTCTTCATTTTTTTTATAACAATCCACAATCTTTTTGAAGTTTTTTGATCATGTATCATATTTTGCACTGGTTGGTATTCTTGTCTTGTGCTAGACTACCTTAATCTTTTTCATCATAATTGCTACTGTTGCATGGGTGATCTCTCTCTTTATCTCTCTCTCACGCTATATTGATAGCTAAAGTCAAAGGACTAGGAATCACCGGGCTTGTTTCCAACTGGATTGAGGATTGGTTAAAAGATAGAAAGCAGAGAGTGGTAATAAATGGAGTGGCTTCGCAGTGGGTGCCTGTCACCAGTGGTGTCCCACAGGGTTCCGTGCTGGGTCCTTTACTTTTTATCATCTATATTAATGATATAGACGTCGGGCTTCTAAGTGCAATCTCAAAATTTGTAGATGATACGAAATTAGGAAGTAGTGTAGGTACTGAGGAGGGCATAAGAATGCTTCAGAATGATCTTGACAGGTTGGGCGAATGGTCTGCTACTTGGCAGATGCCATTCAACTTGGACAAATGTAAGGTAATGCACATAGGTTATAAAAACCCAAAGACCGATTACTCTCTCTTGGGAAGGAACTTGACTGAGACCGATCTAGAGAAAGACTTAGGAGTCTATATCAGCAACGATCTGAAACTGTCAAAGCACTGTGCAGAAGTCGAAAAGAGGGCCTTAAAATTATTAGGTTATATTAAAAGACAGTTCCAGTTTCGGAACAAGGAGACTGTAATGTCTCATTATAATTCTCTAGTCAGACCTCAACTGGAATACTGTGCGCAGTTTTGGTCTCCATCCCTCAGGAAGGATATAGAAAGGTTAGAAAGAGTACAAGCAAGGGCTACAAAATTGATCCCTTCAATGAGAATGCAAAGCTACCAATGGAGATTGGAGCGCCTAAATCTGTTTAGCTTAGAGACGAGGAGGTTGCGGGGTCAGCTTATTCAAGTCTTCAAGATGCTCAAAGGAATAGACAGGGTAGATTACAGACACTACTTCTCACTTAATGCCAATCCGACAAGAAATAATGGGTTTAAACTGGAACTAAAGACATTTAGGACCTCTGTCTGCGGAAATTTCTTTTCCTATAAAATAGTTAATATCTGGAACCAACTTCCCTCAGAGGTTGTTTCCAGTCAAAGTGTAAATGTGTTTAAAAATAGGCTAGACAAAGTACTGAACACACTCATAGTTTAAGATTAAAACCTCAGAAAACTCTGCAGGAGTTCGCTTGCTCGGTGTCTCTGTGAGCAAGCTAAATATAGAGCTATTTATATATTCTCCACTTTCCTGTAAAATTTCCTTGGCTACTTTTCCAGGGTCAAGGTATTTTCTTCAACCTTTTTCCGTACCTGCCTCCGGCAGGGAGGGAGCGGAGGGTGGGGAGAGAGCCTTCTACTTTCTATCCAGTTTTACTACTGCTAGGATAGTTGAAAGAACTAAACTTTTACAAAATTTTCCCTGGCACCCGTTGCCATTGGTACCTCCTCGGTATGGGCCGCAAGGCCTTTTGAGGTACTTCTTTTCCTTGTAACTCCTTGTAACTCTCTCTCTCTCTCTCTCATGATAGGTCCATTAAAGGACGGAAGCGGCGTTCTGCGGACCTCCGACGCAGACATCGCTAATGTGCTTAATGAGTACTTTGTGGGAGTGTTCACCAGGGAGGATACCTGCATCATCCCCGAGCCAGGTGTGAGGCACGAAGGTGCTGGCCTGGATAGTGTTAGATGTACCGCGACAGTCGTTGCCGATAGAATAGACAAACTGAGCGCGTTTAAGGCTCCTGGGCTAGACCAGTTTCTCCCCAGAGTGTTGCGAGAAGTGCGCGACCAGGTTGCTCCCCACCTGGCTACAGTCTTCAACAAATCGTTGGAGATGGGCCAGGTGCCTGGTGACTGGGGGAAGCCAATGTGACCCCTATCTTTAAGAAAGGGGATCACGAAAGTCCAGGGAATTATCGTCCCATTAGTCTCACTTCAGTTGTAGGTAAATTATTAGAAAGGATAATAGCTGATAGGATCATTGACCATTTGGATTCCTACAAGCTGCTTGGAGACTCCCAACATGGGTTTAGAGGGCATTGGTCGTGTCTCACCAACTTGCTCGAGTTTTTCAATGTTATGTTGAGTGAGTACGATAAAAGTAGGGCGATTGATGTTCTTTATCTCGACTTTCAGAAAGCCTTTGATAAGGTACCTCACTGCCGGCTAATGGCGAAAGTGCGCGTGCTGGGTATCGGTGGGGAAATAGGTAGGTGGATTGAAAACTGGCTGAGGAATAGGCGGCAGAGGGTGGTAATTAAAGGGGCTAGTTCGGGTTGGGCCTCAGTCACTAGTGGGATTCCTCAGGGTTCCGTTTTGGGTCCACTGTTGTTTATCATTTACATAAATTATATCGACGGTGGCATCGTCAGTCGGATCGCCAAATTCGCTGATGACACCAAGCTTGGGGCCAATGTTGGGACGCCTGAAGCGATTGAGGAACTGCGTCCGGACCTAGGTAGGATAGGAGAGTGGTCCAAAAAATGGCAAATGCCATTTAATGGGTAAATGCAAAGTGATGCACATTGGCTACGCCAATCCCAAGTCGGACTACTCGATGTTGGGTAGTAATATCGAGGTGACTGATTTAGAAAAGGACTTGGGTGTGCTAATTAGCAGCGATCTTAAGTTTACGAAACAGTGTGTAGAGGTGGAAAAGAAAGCCCAGAAACTATTGGGTTATATCAGGAGGCAATTTCAGTTTCGGAACAAGGAGATTGTGCTCTCACTGTACAATTCCCTTGTTCGGCCGCACCTGGAGTATGCTGTGCAGTTCTGGTCGGCCACCCTCAGGAAAGATATTGAGAGGCTGGAGCGAGTGCAGGCGAGGGCCACAAAGTTAATCCCTTCCGTTAGGCATATGGGCTACAATCGACGGTTACGCGCCCTAAACTTGTTTTCACTTGCAACTCGGAGGCTGTGCGGTCAACTGATTGAGGTTTTCAAGCTCTTACGCGGGTTCAACGATGTCGATTTTAGAAGTATGTTTAGTTTAAATGATAACCCAACTTGCAACAATGGTTGGAAGTTGGATTTGAAACGGTTTAGGACTAGTGTGTGTGGGAATTACTTTACGTATAAGATCTGTGACACATGGAACAGGTTACCTTCGGAAGTTGTGAACAGTTCCTCTGTGGATCAGTTCAAGAAAAGGGTAGACGAAATCTTGCACACTATTTGAGTGTGTAAAGACATTTAGGACCTCAGTCTGCGGAAATTGCTTTTTCTATAAAATAGTTAATATCTGGAACCAACTTCCCTCAGAGGTAGTTTCCAGTCAAAGCGTAAATGTGTTTAAAAATAGGCTAGACAAAGTACTGAATACTCTCATAGTTTAAGACTAAAACATAAGAAAACTCTGCAGGAGATCGCTTGCACGGTGTCTCTGTGAGCAAGCTAAATATAGAGCTATTTATATATTCTCCACTTTCCTGTAAAATTTCCTTGGCTACTTTTCCAGGGTCAAGGTATTTTCTTCAACCTTTTTCCGTACCTGCCTCTGGCAGGGAGGGTGGGGAGAGAGCCTTCTACTTTTCTATCCAGTTTTCTACTACTGCTAGGATAGTTGAAAGGAAAATAAACTTTTACAAAATTTTCCCTGGCACCCGTTGCCATTGGTACCTCCTCGGTATGGGCCGCAAGGCCTTTTGAGGTACTTCTTTTCCTTGTAACTCTCTCTCTCTCTCTCTGGGGACTCCCAACATGGGTTTAGATGGCATAGGTCGTGTCTCACCGACTTGCTCGAGTTTTTCCATGTCATGTTGAGTGAGTACGATAAGAGTAGGGCGATTGATATACTTTATCTCGACTTTCAGAAAGCCTTTGATAAGGTACCTCACCGCCGGCTAATGGCGAAAGTGCGTGCGCTGGGTATCGGTGGGGAAATAGGTAGGTGGATTGAAAACTGGCTGAGGAATAGGCGGAAGAGGATGGTAATTAAAGGGGCTAGTTCGGGTTGGGCCTCAGTCACTAGTGGGGTTCCTCAGGGTTCCGTTTTGGGGCCGCTGTTGTTTATCATTTACATAAATGATATCGACGGTGGCATCGTCAGTCGGATCGCCAAATTCGCTGATGACACCAAGCTTGGGGCCAATGTTGGGACGCCTGAAGTAATTGAGGAACTGCGTGCGAACCTAGGTAGGATAGGAGAGTGGTCCAAAAAATTGCTAATGCCGTTTAACTTGGGTAAATGCAAAGTGATGCACATTGGCTACGCCAATCCCAAGTCAGACTACTCGATGTTGGGTAGTAATATCGAGGTGACTGATTTAGAAAAGGACTTGGGTGTGCTAATTAGCAGCGATCTTAAGTTTACGAAACAGTGTGTAGAGGTGGAAAAGAAAGCCCGAAACTATTGGGTTATATCAGGAGGCAATTTCAGTTTTGGAACAAGGAGAGTGTGCTCTCACTGTACAATTCCCTTGTTCGGCCGCACCTGGAGTATGCTGTGCAGTTCTGGTCGCCCACCCTCAGGAAAGATATTGAGAGGCTGGAGCGAGTGCAGGCGAGGGCCACAAAGTTAATCCCTTCTGTTAGGCATATGGGCTACAATCGACGGTTACGCGCCCTGAACTTGTTTTCGCTTGAAACTCGGAGGCTGCGCGGTCAACTGATCGAGGTTTTCAAGCTCTTACGCGGGTTGAACGATGTCGATTTTAGAAGTATGTTTAGTTTAAATGATAACCCAACTCGCAACAATGGTTGGAAGTTGGATTTGAAACGGTTTAGGACTAGTGTGTGTGGGAATTACTTTACGTATAAGATCTGTGACACATGGAACAGGTTACCTTCGGAAGTTGTGAACAGTTCCTCTGTGGATCAGTTCAAGAAAAGGGTAGACGAAATCTTGCACACTATTTGAGTGTGTAAAGACATTTAGGACCTCAGTCTGCGGAAATTTCTTTTCCTATAAAATAGTTAATATCTGGAACCAACTTCCCTCAGAGGTTGTTTCCAGTCAAAGTGTAAATGTGTTTAAAAATAGGCTAGACAAAGTACTGAATACTCTCATAGTTTAAGACTAAAACATAAGAAAACTCTGCAGGAGATCGCTTGCACGGTGTCTCTGTGAGCAAACTAAATATAGAGCTATTTATATATTCTCCACTTTCCTGTAAAATTTCCTTGGCTACTTTTCCTGGGTCAAGGTATTTTCTTAAACCTTTTTTCGTACCTGCCTCTGGCAGGGAGGGAGCGGAGGGTCGGGAGAGAGCCTTCTACTTTTCTATCCCGTTTTCTACTATTGCTAGGATAGTTGAAAGAAAAATAAACTTTTACAAAATTTTCCCTGGCACCCGTTGCCATTGGTACCTCCTCGGTATGGGCTGCAAGGCCTTTTGAGGTGGTACTTTTCCTTGTAACTCCTTCCTTGTAACACTCTCTCTCTCTCCGCAGGGGGTATAAAGGTTATGCACGTTCCTTCTGGGTGTTATAAACTTTATACTTTGTGTGTGACAGCCCTCCGGTCCCAAGTCATGGGATTCTAGAGAAATTGGCTGCCAATTCCTTTAGGATCTCTTTCTTTCGGGAGGGTGGGTGAAGTCTGTTGTACAAACCTGTCCCGTGGGTTACTAGGACCCCTTCCCATCCCTACTCTGTCCTTTTAGCTTAGGTTAAGGATGCTCTCCTCCGACTGCAAAAAGGAAAAAAAAAAAAAAGAACTTTTAGTATTATTAAGTCTTTTTCTCTACTCTTACGATTAGGACCCTACTGCTACTTCATGCGTGGGAAGAGAGGCTTTGGAACCTCTATAAATAACACAACTTCACTTCAGTTGTAGGTAAATAATTAGAGGGGATAATAGCGGGTAGGATTGTTGACCATTTGGATTCCTACAAGCTACTTGGGGACTCCAACATGGGTTTAGAAGGCATAGGTCGTGTCTCACCAACTTGCTCGAGTCATTCCATGTCATGTTGAGTGAGTATGATAAGCATGGCTGTGGAGTTGGCACATAAAAAACTGACTCCGACTCCTCAATTTTTTGTCTATCCGACTCCGACTCCGAAGGTATATTAATTCTAAATCTGCTATGATGATTAATTAATTACACAAGAGGCATTTCATCACCACCACGTGAAGCATCATCATCTGTGGTCATTGTTACGGTAACTTTGTCTGTAGTAAAGAATCTTGTAAGTGGTGCTTGTCATTCAGTAGATTTCTGATCTTTTGTTAACTTTGAAGTAGTTGGAAGGTTTTTATTACTATCTTTCTCAATGACAACTTCTAAAATTTTGGGATGGAAACACTGCAAATGTCTTTTCAAATTTGATGCTCTGGTTGGTGCATTTTTATCAGAGCCAGTAAAACCACTGATTTTTGCTTCACATAATTTTTCATCATCATCATCTTCTATCATACACTGACACACGAAATGTTTCCCATCTGTGGTTATTGTAAAATATTAAAAAACTGCAGACTTTGTTGGAAGTGTCTTTGCCATTGTGAAAGGGGTTTTAGACTTGAAAGTTAAAAACTTATGAAATTTAGAAAGAACTCGAAATTAAATAAGCATTAAAAATAAAAAATATTATCTGAAAAGAAAAAATTAATTAATGGCATTAGTGTCTGAAATGGAAAACATTGTGTTTATTATTTAAGTGGTTTAACCACCTAGCTGCCAGTGATATCACACAAAAACATATTTTATTAAAATTTATATTGAGGTCGGAGTCGGTACATTTTTACCAACTCTGACTCCGACTCCAGCACCACCAAAATTGCTTCCGACTCCGACTCCATGACTCCGACTCCACAGCCCTGATAATAAGAGTAGGGCGATTGATGAGAAAGCCTTTGATGAGGTACCTCACTGCCGGCTAATGGCCAAAGTGCGCGCGCTGGGTATTGGTGGGGAAGTAGGTAGGTGGATTGAAAACTGGCTGAAGAACAGGGCTGTGGAGTCGGTGATAAAATTTGCCAACTCCAACTCCAACTCCAAAAATTTTAACATTCCGACTCCGACTCCAGAAATCTGACTTGTATAATTATGACTCTGACTCCGATGGAATGTTAAGGCCAAATTGATTACGATTAGCTTTATTAGGCCAATGGAGATTCATAAACAAGGCATTTCGTCACCACCACATGACTCATCAGGTTACTTAGTGGCTGTAACTATGCCTTAATGGCTTTTTTTCTCTTTATTAAAAAATTACAGTAAATCCCAAAATACAAACTGATTGAAGCTTAAACAAAATAAGATTATTATTGGTTTAGCAAATTAATAAGATGTTTTTGTATTATTATAAACAACTGTAATAAAATGTACTAACCTAAACTGAATT
The DNA here is from genome assembly GCA_023014485.1 of Bathynomus jamesi. Lineage (NCBI taxonomy): Eukaryota > Metazoa > Arthropoda > Malacostraca > Isopoda > Cirolanidae > Bathynomus > Bathynomus jamesi. The sequence goes on along the minus strand of JAJOZX010000579.1, from coordinate 983,557 downwards.
TGTTCTTAAAAAAAGGATTGCTTCCATTAAATCTTCTTTCAGTGATGCTCTTAAGTCAGAGTGGATTATTTTAAGGGCTGAAAATAAGTGTTCTACACTAATTTGAGTAGGTGGCAAGGCCGTAACAGTCATAGAAGCATCTTGGACAATTTTGGGGTATTTAGCAATTGCTTCTTTCACAGTCAACTTTGATGAACAATCAATCTTTTCCACCTCCTCCAATGATTTATAGAAATTGATTTTGAATTTATCCAATGCACTCTGGGGGTGTTCCTCCTGTTCCAATTCCAATCGCCTTCGCTTTGATCGTTCTTGTCTGTCCAGATGTTTTTCAAAATCTAATTCTTCATCAGAGCCTGAATTTGATGACGACTATGAAATCGTATGACTGCCATGAAGTGGCCCAACTACTGCCTCGGATTCATCATGACCATGATCTCGTAGACCTTCAATATGTATGGCTACATCACATAAGGCAGCTTTGGCTCTGATTTGCTGCACTTCTGTTAATGTCACACTGTACATGGCATCAACATATATAGCAGCCAAAAGAATATCATTGTCTAGCAGAAGCTTTTCTCTCTGTATCATCGAATTCCTTATATCATCGGCTAGTATGCCACCAGTTTGAGAAAGATGGAAAATAAGCGTCTTCCACTCCTTATAGAATAAGCCAGGAGTCAAATCATCTGATTGCAATTTTTTTGTCACGTTATAAGGATGATGAAGTAAGCCCTCGAGTTGTTTTACCTGATCCCACTGAGCCTCAGTCATGATGACATCCGGGGAGGCCATGTCGCTAAGGAAAGGTTTTATTTCAAGAATCCGTTGAATCATCATGTATCTGCTGCCTCACCGAGTCGCTTGGTCCAAAATTGCTCCTTTGCCAGCTCGTCGCTTCAAAATAGAGTCTAGTTTTGGCGTCCAAGCTGCCACAGCAACTTTTCGTATTCTTCCAATGAGATTAGCTGCATGTTGTCCTTTCAAGCCATCGCGTATTGCCAACTGCAGTGTGTGGACACTGCAGCGCATATAATGGATTTTGGATATTCTTGCTGCAGTATCCACAAATTAATCTAATGTATCGTGACTATCATGATCATCAACCACCATTACTTGTTCACTATCTTCAGAATAATCATAAACATAATCATCAGTCTTCTGAATCTTCCACAACTTCTTTTTTGTTAAATTTTTCAAGTGTTTTCACCATGTTGGAAGCATTGTCCATTACAATTGACAATACCTGGTCTTTTCTGATGTTAAAATCATTTAATACATCCATTAGTAGTTTTTCAAGATAATCACTGGTATGCTGTGCTTTAGTATCTCTTACTGCTGATGTCCGCATGACTACTTCTTTTTTATCATCAATAAAGCGAATATTAATTGCAAAATAGTTTACTCTATGGCAAGTACAGGAATCCATCTTTAAGAACAGGATTCGTCCTCGAAGACATTCTTTTAGTGCATGCTTCTGCTTTTGCGATTCTTCCATTATCATATTACGAATGTTGCCACGTTCTAATGAAATGCCAAGTATATTTGCCATTTCCCCATTCAGATTAGCAAAGGCCGGGGTTGAAAAAAATGTTAGTGGGAGAGAATTCTTTACAACCATTTCAATTATGCATGCTTTAAATTTGTCTGCTGTCATAGTCACTGTGACTTTTTCACTCATAAAATATTTTGTGACAGTAGTTTGAGAAGAACTTGTGCTTGAATTGTCATCAGCCTTCTTCTTTCTTTCATCATCCTTTTCATTCACAATTTTGTAATCCTTTGGATGATGCCATTGAAGGTGGCATTTTAGATTTCTTGCTCTTGTTGGAGCATTGGATCCTTCACCTGAGAAGGCACTAATTTTGGCATCACATATTTTTTCCTGATCATCAGTGCCCTTTTGGCACTGACATACGTAATATTTTCCATCAGCAGTGAGTGAAAAATATTCAAAAACAGCAGATTTATACTTTTGATGTGACATTACGCTGTTATCATTACTTATCAAATTGAAATCTAAAAATCTGAAAGATTTAGGGTTGCTAGTACAAAATTTTTAAATTTCCTTATTAATTATGTTAATTAATTAATTATAAGCAACTATATTTATATATTATTTATATTTATATATTACCTATATATTATTTATATATTATATTATATATTATATTATATATATATTAAAACATTAGGTTAAATCTATTTTATTCATAAAATTGAGCTAGTTCTAGGCCTAGGCTGCTATGGTTATAGTTGAAGGATTGACTCCGACTCCATCCAACTATGCACTTCCGACTCCACTCAAAATTGACCAACTCCACGACTCCGACTCCACAGCCCTGCTGAAGAATGCCACAAAGTTAATCCCTTCTGTTAGGCATATGGGCTACAATCAACGCTTACGTGATGCGGGTTCAAAGATGTCAATTTTAGAAGCATGTTTAGTTTAAATGATAACCCAACTTGCAACAATGGTTGGAAGTTGGATTTGAAATGGTTTAGGACTAGTGTGTGTGAATTACTTTACGTATAAGATCTGTGACACATGGAACAGGTTGAAAAGTTCCTCTGTGGATCAGTTCAAGAAAAGGTTAGACCAAATCTTGCACACTATTTGAGGGTGTAGAAAATTTTCCCTGGCACCCATTGCCATTGGTACCTCCTCAGTATGGGCCGCAAGGCCTTTTGAGGTACTAACGGTACTAACAATCCTATCCCTGTCGTCTATCAACATGATGGTGCTCCTTGTCACTATGCCAAAATTGTTCAGGATTATCTAAATGGACGTTTTCCAAATCGCTGGATTGGACGCGGAAGCAACAGACCTTGGCCAGCGAGATCACCAGATTTAACCCTTTAGATTTCTTTGCATGGGGCTTTATCAAATCGCACGTCTATCAGACAAAGATTACTAGTCTTGAAAACTTACATACACGTATATGAACTGCTGCAGATAACATAACCCTGCAAATGCTCCAGAATGTGTTTAGAAATGCTGCAGAATGATTTGAGCTGTGCAGGGATACTGATGGGTGTCACGTCGAATCCTACTCTTAATTATTTAATAAATGTTACCACTATCATTTTATGATTGAATTCCATATAATTTCCAACTGCTTCACAAAAATAGATCCTGACTTTATGTACATCCTGTATAAGGCTTTCTATGCAAAAGGAACCAGATTAAAAAAAAAGTATATGGGTGGACCACCCATATATACAGGGTGAGTCAAAAGTAGCGCCCGATTTCTGTCAGTTGATTGTTTGTTTGCCATTTGTATTACAGTGTACAAGAAGGTAGAAATAAATGAATGACATGTTTATCTAACCATTTATTCGGGGGAAAATTATTACGGAACTGTACCAAGCTGTTTTACTTGCAATTTTCAAAGTGCCCTCCCTCGTGATCGATGCACAATTGCAGCCGAGCAGGCACAGAGTGGCACACACGCCTGCAGAGTTCGATATCAATTTCCTCAAACTTTGCAGCGATTTGAGCCTTCAATTCTTGAATGGTACGAGGCTTTTCACGAAAAACAAGGTCTTTCATGAGCCCCCAAAGAAAGAAATATGGATGTGTAAGGTCTGGGGAGCATGCTGGCCACTCGATCGGACTGCGGCGGCCAATCCACTTTCTGGGAAAGTTTTCATCAAGCCACTGACGAACATGACGTCCATAATGAGGTGGAGCTCCATCTTGCTGGAAATAACAGTCCTGATCTTGTACCCTGGGCCAAAAGAAGGTTTGCAACATATCCAGGTAAATTTCTGCAGTGACAGATCCCTCAAAGAAAAAGGGTCCAATTATCCCTAATGGAGATATGGCTGCCCAAACTGTCACGCCAGGTAAATTTATCTCCTTCTCAACTGTCACTCTTGGGTTCTCCGCAGCCCAGTAGACACAATTGTGTATGTTAATTGTGCTGTTAAGCTTAAAACATGCCTCATCTGACCACCAGATGTTGTCTAGCATTGTGTCCTCTTCGTCAAGTTTAGCTAAGAACTCTTCGCAAAATTGAAGACGGCGGTCGTCATCCCCATCATGAAGGGCATGCAGTAAGCGTGGAATGTAAGGTTTCCATTTTTTCTGGTGAAGGATACGGATAACACTTGATTGGCTCACTTCCAACTCTGCAGATAAACGGCGAGTTGACTTTTGCGGACTTTGTTCCAGTCTCCTGATGGCTTCTTCAGCCTTAGCTACATTCGTTGCCATTTTTGGACGACCGGACTTCTTTGCAGTGGCTACCGACCCTGTTGCTTCAAATTTCTCGACAATCAATCGTATGTTTCTTCCCTGGGGTGGGTTAATATCGAATTCCTGTGCCAAACGGCGTGCCGCCATCGTTGGTTGTTCATTACATTTGTAGTAATGTTTCACGGCTGCAATGCGTTGATTCATTCAAAGGTAATTCATGGTTCAATTTGGTGCAAATTCAGTAACTTTCCAAACTCTCAGCAATAACCTGCAAAACAAAAATAAATAAACTAAGAAAAATAATAATCTGCAAGATAATTATTAACAACATGACTTCCCAGAAAGAATCTGACAGCCGAAAAAACAGAAATCGGGCGCTACTTTTGACTCACCCTGTATATATATACAGGGTGTCCCATAAGTCTGGTATCATAGGAAAAATAATAAAAAAAGGCAAAACAAAAGCTTTTATTTACAGAACGTGCTCAATATGTCCACCATTGTTTTCATTACACAAATTCAGATGTGATACCCAGTCAGCAAGCACACGGTGAATGATGTCAGGAGTAATGGTGTTACATGCCCCAATAATGCGCTACTGCAAATGTTCAACACACCTAATTTTCTCTGCGTATACCAGCGCTTTCAAGTGGCCCCAGAGATAAAAATCTAGTGGCGTGAGATCCGGGCTTCTAACTGGCCATTCCACAGGCCCTCGATGTCCTATCCAATGACCAGGGAATTGTTGGTACAGGTATTCCCTTACTTGAGTGCTGTAATGTGCAGGAGCATCATCTTGCTGGAACCATGTTGGGAAATTTCCTTCTTCGTTCAAGACACTGGGACATGACTCCAGTTTCCTGGGATCTTGGGAGCATTGCTCCAGTAAATTTGACTGAGAAAAAGTAAATTTGGGTTTGGGTTTTGTTCATCCACTAGACGTTATGCAATTTTTTTGCGTATACGTTATTGTACAAACCAATTTTTTTTTAATTACAAATTTAGTTATTTTAAGTTTAGTTGGTAATTCCATATTTAACAATTATTTTTATTTTTTGTTAAGCTTCAATGTTTTGATAATTAAAATTTTATTAAAACGTATATTTTTTTAATATAAAATTATCAGGATTGGACTATGTTCCATTGATCTCGGCCAGGTTTGATAAATTGGCCAGATAATTACTTGTGCGGTTTTAAGTAATCCACCATGACTCTAGAATTGAAAAGTTTAGTTAAGTTTAAACTTACTTTTACTTACTTTAACTTACCTACTTTTACTTACTCTTCCTTACTTTTACTAAGTTTAAAGCACTTACTTTTACTTACTCTTCCTTACTTTTACTAAGTTTAAAGCACTTACTTTTACTTACTTTCATTGTACTATATTTACTTACTTTTACTCACTTTTACCATACTATATTTACTAACTTACTTATTTTGTATTTTTTCAGGTAGTCAATAATCAATAATGGATCCTAATATTGATGGTTGGAGAGAAAAGTGAGGGTGTTAAAAGGGTTTACTTTTGTGGTCAATGCAAGAACAAATATTCAAAGAAGCAAAACTGGGAGGAACATTTTAATTCCAAAAAAAATATTTGTTACAATACAAGAGGTCCCAGAGTTTGGGCCCACATCTTAGATATTGCAGTAAAGAAATACCAGGATGAAGTGCAGCAAAGAGATACGGCAAAGCAGTCATTTAGTTTGTTCACAAAATGTGCTAGTGCTAGACCTCAGAAAAATGAACCAACTTCATCAACTGCTAATCTAGAAAATGAAACTTTTTCACGATGTTTCACAGACTGAAGAAAGTGCTTCTCCTCCACCTAAGAAACAAAAGGTAAGTGAGGAATCTGCGCATCAGACTAACAAAACTGCTTTAGAGGAATTTGAAAATTCCCAAATCTAGAAGACATTGAATGCAATTTTGCGCCTAACAAAAGAAACTCACCAAGCTGTTATGGTTAATAAAGAGAAGTCAAAATATGCCTTCAAGTTCAAGTGTTGCATCCAAATCTAATAAAGCAAAAAGCAACAAATTTGACATTTCCATAGCCCATTTAAGCAAGTGTAAATCAATACAAGAAATCCTGAACAATGATTTGATCAAATCTACATTCAAATTGGTGGAAAAGAAGGATCTAGGGCATGCTGATGATTCATTTTCAGTACCAAGTGATATAATGGAAAACATTGCAAATAATGACACTAATATGCCTGATGTAGATACAGCTGTTGAGGATGAAGATGATGATAATCAAGAAGATATTGATGATGCTTCTGATGATAAAATGTTTACATTATATTGCATAGCTTGCACAGACCCCAAAGCATGTGCTTCAGAGGTTACTTCAATGTTAAAGATTTAACCTATGTATGCAAACAAGGAGAAAATCAAGAGAGATGGTTTAGAAATCTGAAAACCCACCTGAAGAGACATTTAATTAAACTTCAGCATCATCAAAGAGCTGCTGTTTATGAAGTGATGAAAACATCTTCTTGGAACACTACTAAACGCATAGAAGACTTATGTGGCAACATCTTATACTACATAATGAAAACAAACACTGCATGGGCTCTATATCCAGTACTTCTAGCTGTATTACATAGGTCAGGTTGTGAGGTTGGAAATTTGAATCATAGCACACATGCGTGCGAGACAATTTGTGAGCTATTAGATAATCAACTTAAAGAACAAACTGTAAAGTGGTTCTTAGAACAAACTTCAGTAACAATAACAGCTGGCATTGGAACAATTTTGGGATTAAGCATGCTAGTTGTATTAGTTATGAGTGAAGAAGATAAGACTGTAAAACTTGCTGGGATAAATTTAGTACGCAGCAAATCAGGAGTTTATTTGGCCAATGAAATTTTTGATGTGTTGAAGTCTCCTAATCACTTGAAACTATCTGAAGAAGCAATTAAATCCAAGGTATCTGGAATGGTTGGAGATGGGGCTTTTTGTAAGGACAACGAGCCATTTAAAAACGAAATGAAAAGTTGTTTGGAGAAAATTTCAAATTTCGATGGGACTTAATGCATCTTGTGAACAGAGCCCACGTTGATGCATTGAAGAAAATTGTAAACTAAGTGAGCTTTTAGACTTTATTCAGAATCACACTTCAAATCTGAGATCAGGCCTTGACTATACCAATAGGTTCTTGACAATATCATTGGTTTTAAGAGACCAAAACTCAAATCTGATACTCGCATGGTTAATTACGAATTTGATCAATTTGACAGATTTGTGGAAAATTGTTTTTTTTTTTTTATCATCCACAAGAGAAAGAAATTAGTGCCAAGTTCTATGTATTGATTTCCTATGTAACAAAGATTATGTTGCAAGTAGCTCAAAAAACCACAGTTAGTGCAGAATTTGTAGAAAATATATTTTATAAAGGAGGAGGGAAAACTGTTATGTTAAGAGTGATGGAAACAATTTCCAAATTAGCTAATGGAGGAAATGCAATTGATGTAGTTTCTGAATTTAAGCACGATACCACAGGGCAACAAAAGGAACTAACAGCTGAGGATTACATCCTAAATGAAGTTTACAAATACATCAAGAAACGTTCTGATTACTACCAGGTTGCTGAAGTTGCTAGACCATCCAGAACCAGATCTGAAAGTAGTTTTACAAAAGACTCAGTGATAAATTGGCTGACAGAATATATAGAACAGCTGTGGAAAGGAATCACAGAGAGATTAAAGCATTTTGATAAAGATGGATCAACTGCCTGGAGTGAAGCACCAGCTGAAGGGACATTCTCCATTCTTGGTTACATTGTTGAACACAAAGGATCCATTAAGCCATCTCATTTGACTAAGCTGTGCAGAATTGTGAAGGAGGGTCCAGCTCCAGGCACTAGATCTGCTGTAATGATCACACAGAAAGCCATTGATCAGTGGCCAAGCATACATGGCGGTAAATTCACAACAAATGCCTACATGCAAGGTCTAACATCGTCACTGTTGCTGCTGCAATGAATAAATAAACTTAAGGGGAGTTATAAACTGTACATTATTGTATTATTATGTTTAGCTAAAACAATTTGTAATTGGTATGTCGTCAATTCAAGAGTTTACTATCATTAACCCCTCTAGTGGTGTAAGGGGAAAAAAAGTAAATTCAGAGCTGTGCTCCAGTAAGTTTTTTCAAATCTGGAGTCATGTGACTGGGAAATGCTTCTTCCTTGAGCATATGTAGGTAGGTGCCTCCAGTGACATGTTCATCGAAAAAGAGGGGGCCTATGATATGATCATTCCAAATGCCACACCATACCATCACCCGAGATGCACCTTGTTCCTTTGAAGAGGTATAACAGTGAGGGTTATTTTGAGACCAGTAGAGGGTGTTCTGTCGATTTACCTCACCATTTCCATAAAAAACAGCCTCATCACTGAACAGAATGGTGGACGGGAAATTAGCATCCTGAGCATAAGAAAAATATGAATTATGGTTTGTGGAAATAGAAAAATATGAATCTCTCCTATGATGCTGGACTTATGGGGCACCATATTATATATATATATATATATATATATATAATATATATATATAATAATATATATATATATGTGTGTGTGTGTGTAAAAATGAACAATGAATAATCAATATTCATTTTTACATGAGAACCAAAATTGCTTAACGCGAGTTTGGATAATAATTTTACTTGTAGCTTTCTCTTTTTGTTTGTGTCACAACCCTACGATCTACCATTTCTATGGTTTAGTCGTATCCATTTTCCATTTGTTATAGAAGTTATTATAATTAATTATGATTGTCTTGCATCTTACCCTAGATTATGCATACACATTGCATATAACAGGATTGGAACCCGTAGTTGTACTTCTTAGTCATTAATACCCACTCTTTGTCTCTAATTCATTCTTGTAAATCTTCCTAATAATGATTTGTACTATACGTACAAATTCAATAACTATGACGTCATAAAGTAACTAAATTCTCTTCACGTTTCCATACCGCCAATACTGAATCATCCATTTGGTATGTGGATATCTTTCATGTTCAATATATAGTAAATTCTTTAATCGTAAAAACTTCATTCTCTATACATCATTATTTATATTGTGTCCTACCTATTGTCTACTGATGCCTAGCCTATCAATCTATCAGTCCATATTTTACGTGTGTCTATATTATGTACACAACCTATTGTGTTACGTACATATAAAATACATCCACATGTATTTTTTTTATTTTTTTCTTTAAAGTGCGTTCACCCCTCACAAATTCATAAATGCTTGGATAAGTGGTCGAATTCGCTGATGAGAACAAAGTCGAACGCTTCTGAGATAAAAATCTCCTCTCACTCCGATCCAAATTTATAACATATTATAACATAATTTATATACAACATGTGTTATATTATCTTGTATGTGCTCATGTACTTGTGTTGTACTAATAACCATATATTATAACCACTGTAAGAATGGTAAACGACGTAATGTACTTCAATGAAACTGTAATTGAATGTAATGACTTAATATATAATGTAAGAATGTACTTTAATAGAACTGTAATGGACAATCATAAGCGAATGTGAAGTAATCCATAATTGCAATCATAATTGTAATAAACCCAAATGAAAATGTACTCAGTTGTGTACTTAAATTGTACTTATGTACTACTATGAAATGATATCGCCTTCAGAAATGAAGACTCGGCAAAAAAATACGATTAGTTTTTTAATTTTTATTTGGAATCTTTCAAAACATCTGATCATGTGTTTAAAAGGGGGAAACTTAACCTTCAACTGCCTTCCCCCAACATTTAGGCTTATATTATACATGTATTTGTAAAATGAACTACACTTCATTACGGGACTCTGCTTTGGTCACTGCTACGAGACTCCCTTGTTAGCAGCCTCGCTGCGGGGAGGGGGCAGAGGCCCCTTGCCTCCTTAACTTTTTAGATTCCAGCCTGAGCCATGGTCGAAAGAGGTCGAACCTCTACCCCTGTAAAATTCAGAACACTACCTGTAAATTTGTAAGAAGTAAATTACAGTAAGAGAAACTTTTTATTTTCCCCCTCGAATTGGGCTATCTTCAGAGGAACTTAGTCAGTAAAGTTGATAAGTTATAAAAGAAAAGTCGATAATTTGTCTCAGAGAAAGTATCAGAGTATTATAGCAAGAGAAGAATTAATAACTGTCGACCCTAAAGCGAGAGAAAAGAATTAGAATGTTATAGAAGAAATATCCGTTGCTGCCTCCCAACTAGAACCCCCATCAATTCGAACCACCCAGGGCCATAGACGGAGGGGTTAACATATATATATATATATATATATATATATATATATATATATATATATATATAATATGAAACCTTGTTGCTGTTCCATGCGTTGGTCTCTTCACACGGAGGTCAAGTTGGTGGCCCTGCCTCTAGGTCTGGCTTGGTGGAGGAGTGAGTTGCTTTCTTGCACTCCACCATACATAGCCAGGTACACCCAGCTCATCTGGTACTGTCCTGAGCCAGGCATCTAGTCTTCTAGTCTTCTCTTGAAGACTTCAACTTTGACCCCTGTAACGTTTCTGAGGTCCTTTGGAAGCTGGTTGAAAAGTCTTGGCTCCCTGACAACCAAACAATTTTCCTTCAGTGTTGAGGAGGTCCCTTGTTGGGCCTTTAATTTGGGAACACTACACATTCTGCCTTTCCTATTTTCCAGTGTTTGAATGGTAATTGGGTTTAGCTTTAGGTTTGGTACCATCTTTTCAATCATTTTCCATATGTAAATTATGGTGTACTCCTCTGTTCTTTCCAGGGAGTACAGATTTAGTTTACGTAGTCTTTCCCAGTAGTTGAGTTCTTTGCAGCCATCAATCTTGGCTGTGAAATCTCTGCATTTCTTCTAGTTTATTAGTTTCTTCCTTTTTATATGGGGATGTCAAAAGTGAATAGTATTCAAGTTTTCATATAATCAGTGTTTTTAGCAGGGGAATTATTACTGTCCTGTCCCTTCTTTTGAACGTTATTAGTACCTGTCACGCGACTTTTTTTTTTTTTTTTTTTTTTTTTAATCGCTATCTGATTTTGTTTCAAATTTCGCATCATCTATCATTATTACCCCAGATCGATCACTTTTGTGCTTCTCTGAATTTTCTATCTATCTGGAGCATAATATGCAGTCTGAGTTCCTCTTTTCTACCATATCTCAACCGCTGAAGTTTCTTGGTGTTAAATGACATGTCTTCTGACCATTTGTATACAGTGGAACCTCAATATACGAACTTAATCCATTCCTGAGGGTTGTTCTGATATCGAATTGTTCGTATATTGAATCAAGTTTTCCCATAAGAAATAATGTAAATTGGATTAATCCGTTCCAGACCCCCAAAAGTTACCCCTTACAAAACATTTTTAAGTAAAAATATTGGTTAATTAAACCTGTAGAATAAGACTTCCATGCATAAAATCATACATGAAACCTGTAACAACAATAAATAATGCAATATTAGACAAATAAATGAAAATTTAACCTGAACTTTACCTTTGCTGAGGAGTGATGATGGCCTAAGTGGAAGCTGGAGAGGAAGGTGGGGTGGGGCCATGGTCACTTAATTTTAATAATAATATAAAAATAACACCAGAGAATAACGGTGGATTCACAAGATTCACAAACGTTTCACGGAGCTAAAAAAAAAAGCGATGCGCACCGAATGCTGGCTGGAGAGAAACTGACCGGCTTCTTTCGGTTCGGATATGAGGGAATGGTTCGTATACAAGGACAATTTTTTCTCGAAAAAGTTTTGTATACCGATTTGTTCGAATAGAGATGCGTTCGTATATTGAGGTTCCACTGTATTTTGTTTGTCCCTCTCTGCAAGGCCTCCATTTCATTTACATAGCTGATTTTTCTGCTGATCTTTGTATTGTCTGCAAAGGATGTTACTGTACTGTTGCTGTTTGTCTGTTAGCATAATAATGAACAGGAGTGGGGCCAGTAGTGTCCCTTGTGGTACTGAGCTGCATACTTCCGATTCTTGAATTTTGAATTTGAATTTTGAACCTTGAATTTTGATGACCTGTAGATGTTCTCTGAGGAAGTTTTAGATCCATTTTCCCACTTTGCCTGCTATTCCCATATATTTCATTTTATATGCTATTATACTATGATCACATTTGTTGAAAGCTTTAACAAAATCTATGTATATGACATCATAGTTGTCATTGCCTTCCAGTGCATCTAGGATATTGTTGTAGTGCTCTATAAGTTGTGATAGGCATGATCTACCTGATTGGAATCTGTGCTGATTTCTGTTGAATCTTTCCAGTGTCTCCAAGAAATCATAAATTTTCTCTAACTATTCTTTTAAATACTTTGGTGAGGTGGGATGTCAATGACACTGGTGTGTAGTTCTTTGCTCGAGATCTATCGCTTCCTTTATATATAGGGACAATGTTTGCTCTTTTCAAGATGCTCAGTATTTCCTTAGTGTCTAGGAATCTTCTCCGTATCCAATATAAAGGTGTAGCTATTTCATTTTTACAGTTTTTAATCAATAATGCATTCCAGTTGTCTGGACCTGCAGCTGAATGTGTTTTCATTTGTCCTGTAGCTCTCAACATCATCTAGGGTAAAATCAAAGTCTGTTGTATATACTCCTTGCAATTTCTCTTCAAAAACTGTATCTATATCAGGTATCACTATCATTTTTTGGGGTACTAAAAACTGATTCATACTGAGCTCTCAATGTTTCAGATATTTCTTTTGGATCGTCAGTTAGTTCATTATTTCTCTTCCTTAAGGGCCCAATAGCAGCATGCATTTTTGTTTTCCTTTTCGTATAACTATAGAAGTATTTTGGATTTTCCTTTATTGCTTCTACCACCTTTTCCTCTTCCCTCTCTGTATGGTCCTTAATCAGGGCTTGTATTTCCCTGTTGATACCCTCCAGTTTTCCTTGTATTACATTCCTGGCATTATCTCCCCATTTGGCTAACTTCGCCTCCACTCTCTTTCTTTTGCGGAATAGTCTTCTCCTTTGGCTGTGATTTCTGAGCATATTTTTCTAAAATTCTCAGCGTCTTTTCTTCCAAGATTGTTAGCATTTCTTCAGTTGTTTTATTCTCTCAAACTGTTCTCCACTCTATCTGGGCTATGGGCGATCTGATTATTTCCCAATTTATAGTCTTGGAGTTTAAGTTAAAGGCCCTAAATTTGCTTCTTTCTTCAATGTGTATTGTCTTTTAATCCTTTACCATCACATGTTGCCTCCAGTTAACTTTTCAAATACACACATTTAGACAACCCTACAAAAAAGTTTGGCATTATAGGGTTAATGTTGGTCATATTTGTTGATATCTCAATTAAGTTGTGGTCTGAGATAATGGTTGGGGTTATTTTTAATACCAGCAATCAAGTTCGTGTTATTCATGAATACCAGATCCAGGCAGTTATTTTTTCTGGTATTTTCTGTTATCTCCTGTGTCAGCATAAACTTGTTTGTGAGAGTCAACATTTTTGCTTGCTCCTGGTCTTCTTTTGTGCCCCCCTTGTCGTGGTGTGTATATATACCTTACCTTACAAAGGTTTCACGTGATGATTCCTCATTTCACGAAGGTCAAGCTTGTCGCCCTTCCTCTCAAGTTGGCCTGGTCAAGTAGTGAGTTTGATTCTTGTGCTCTCCACCTCACATAGCCAGGTATGCCCAGCTCATTGGGAATTGTTCTGAGCCAGGCGTCTAGTCTTCTTTTGAAGATTTCTACTGCAACTCCCTTCGTGTTTCTTAGGTCTTTGGTCAGCTGATTAAACAGTTTTGGTCCTCTCACTACAAAACTATTTTCTTTCAGGGTTAAGGATGTTCCATGTCTTGCCTTCAATTTGGGAATACAACACACACTATTGTTTCTACTTTCCACCATTGTTTGGGGCATTATCAGGTTCAGAGTAAGATTAGGGACTAGTTTCTCCATTATTTTCCAAGTGTAAATAATGGTGTATCTCTCTCCTCCTTTCCAGTGAATATAGGTCTAGTTCGCGTAACCTTTCCCAGTAATTTAGTTCTTTGCACCCGTTGATCTTGGCTGTGAAGCTTCTCTGAATCCCTTCCAGCTGTCTAATGTCTTTTTTTATATGGGGATATTAGGACTGAGCAGTATTCCAATTTGGGTATTATCAGGGTTTTCAGTAGAGGAATCATTACATTCCTATCCCTTCGTTTAAAGGTTCTCAATACCTGTCCCATTATTCTCTTTGCTCTGTTTACTGCTATCTTATTTTGTTTCAAATTTCACATCATCTGTCATTACAACCCCTACATCTTTTGCTCTGGAATTTCTCTGGATTTCCTGTCCATTTGGGGTATAATAATCCATGGATTTTAGGTCTTCTCTTTTTCCGTACTGTAATAGCTGAAATTTCTGTGTTAAACTTCATATTGTTGTCTTCCATCCACTTGTAGATTCTCTTTGTCAGTTTATAGAGATCCTATGTCTTCTGGGTTTCTTATTTTTCTCCTGATCTTTGTGTCATCCACAAAGGATGTTACTGTGCTGTCTCTGGTAACGTTCTTATCTATGTCAGTTAGCATGATTACGAAGAGTAGTGGAGCTAATACTGTTCCTTGTGGTACTGAGCTGAGGACGTCTGATTCTGATGAAGGTACTCCTTGTACTAGGGTGTGACAGTTGCCCCAACTTTGTCCTACAATGCTGTTCAAAATTTTGGTGTTGCATAGTGACATAAAAAATACCCACGTGCAATTTTTTGAAGATTCATGCATATTCGAGTGAGCACCAGCAATTTGAAAAATAGCGATTTTGGTTATACGGCATGCGCGCCTATATATGAGATTACACAACCATCATAAGGGATATTAACACAAATCATTTGCCTGTCTTAATTAAAAGCTGTTATCACTAACACAAAAAAGTTAATCATTCTTATTCTCTCATGGTACATTAAGGGGTTTTATCATATATTCACAAGGTATTATTTCTCTAGAGCAAGAAATCATGATTTCTGTTCGGAAACAGATGATCATTTGTGCTGATTAGGAACGCGGAGTCTGTCATTTTCAACTACTTGAAGGACTTCTTGAAAGCGCTCCTCATCCCTGGCAACATTAAGAAAGTCATGGCAAAGTTTTACACCACGCTCTGTAGCCTCATTGACGACCTGAAGCTTGTCCACAACCCGTTTCATGTTCAGGTAGTCGTCATGATCCACCCATTCACTGGCTGGACTGTGGAGAAACTGATAGGGCATGCCTAAAATGGTGAAGAACCGGCTTGAGTCAGGCCCAATTAGGTCCACCAGGGCAGTGCCACTTTCTGGGACAGGGGGAAGATATGGCTTTCCATAGCCCCCATGATTGAGCCCCACTCTCTTAGTAACTTCAGTGCCTTCATGGCAAAGAAGGGCCTTCCTCATCTCCTCTTTTGTCCTTTCTTGTACTTGGGACGAGAACAAAGCCAGTGGGGCCAACTCCTCAGTTAGGTACCAAGTGTGTCTACCGAGTGCCACACGTGCTTTGTCAACTATTGTGGCATCATATGGGGCAAATTCAGCCAAGGTTTTGACCAAATTCAAGTCATTCAATGGCGCACTTGCTGGAATGGGGCAAACAATCCACCATGGGACATAAACTGACTGTGAACACAGCAAACCGTTCTAACTTGCTGATTTGACTTGTAGTCACAACCTCGGCTTTGGGAAACTGCTCTTTGATCTGGCCTGACAAAAGAACAATCTTGAGGGTATAGAGCAGTTTAGCCATCCACCTTGCTTTGTGAAGTGCGCCGGGGTAGACCATTGTGAAGTTCACTGGCTCGGATCCTTTAGTTACAAGCAGCAGACAAAGCTCTACCAGCTCCTTGTAGTCGCCATGTGTAAATGATTGGGCTAGAGATTCACGGAAGAAGTCAGCCATCTCCTGCTGGCTCTCCTCAAACACTCCAGGCATTGCGGGGTAGTAGTATTTCTTTTTTTCATTGTACGCCAGTTGAGAGAAATGGTTCTTGAACCTAGAAATGCAATTATTGGGATTATTGTATTTCGTACTAATCTATAATATTGTTTTAGGGGTATTAAGATTGATATGATCGATCATTTGCTTGGTGTTAGTATATCTTATAAGTCTAATAAAAGAAATTCCACTAAATTTGTTCATTAGATAATAATATTCCTTGTTATTTTGTAAAGCTTATGACTCACCTCTGGAAAACCATTATGTTTGGACTTGAAGAGCCCTCCACTTTCAAGCAATCCCAGCAAACACCTAGGATGACTTCGCCCACATGCCTGCGACAGGCGCACCAGAATACGGCACGCTCTAATTCCTTTTGGAGAGAGACGCAAGCAGCTGTTTTTTGTCCTGAAAAAAAAATGTAATTGTAGTTTAAGGCCACCATTTCAGGCACGTGCTTTTTGCAGATTTCTGTTAAATCATTCACCGTATTTTGGTATTAATGTCGTGATAAATTCACGCTGATGTTTGAAATAGGTTTACCTGTATTGGATGAAGTTGTGTCGAAAACCATACCAATGACATTCTGTTCACACTCCCAATCGACCAGAAGTTGTTCATAAGCTGAAATAGCAATACTTGCTGGTATGACGGTGCTAGCTCAAACATGCACCGATCTCCAAGAAAATTTACAGGGGTGTTTCCTAGATAAATACACAACACTAAAACTTTGAACAGCATTGTAGGACCATTTTTTGATTTTTGGAGGGCAATGGTCACACCCTACCTTGTACTGTAATGACTTGCTGCAGCTCACTAAGGAAATTATATATCCATTTCCCTACTTTTCCTGTTATTCCCATATATTTCAGTTTATGTATTATGATTTCATGATCACACTTGTCGAATGCTTTAGCAAATCTGTGTATAGTACATCATAGTTAAAATTCATTACTTTCCAGTGAATCAATGTTGTAGTATTCCATTAATTGTGATAGGCATGATCTGCCTGACCGAAACCCATGTTGGTTATCATTGAATTTTTTCTGAGTTTCCAAAAAGTCAGATTTTCTGTCTAACTATTCTTTCAAATATTTTAGTGAGATGGGATGTAAGCGAAATGGGGGAAGAAAAAATCAAAATCACTGCTAAGGTTTT
Source organism: Bathynomus jamesi (assembly GCA_023014485.1). NCBI lineage: Eukaryota > Metazoa > Arthropoda > Malacostraca > Isopoda > Cirolanidae > Bathynomus > Bathynomus jamesi. The sequence goes on along the minus strand of JAJOZX010000579.1, from coordinate 966,260 downwards.
CACTCCTCGTGATATTGATGGAAATGAGTACTCATAGTATACTATGGCCCTGTACCTAAATGACAGCAAAAGGAAACTTCCCTATGTTGTTTTTTATATTTTATATAAATTTTTAAACCGTGACCTTGTCATACCCCGAGATGGGGGGAGAAAATATTGGGTTGGGGGAAAACGTGGTCTCCTGGGCAGGACCTTTATTGTTTAAAATTGTTCAGATATTTCAGCACACACATACAATGTTTTTCAATCTCAAATTTTGTACGTCCAAGTGTGTGTGTGTTGTGTGTTTTCTTTTTTTTCATACCTTTGTCTTCATCTTTTCCCAGTAAGAATTCATGTCCTAATCGGGGAAAATAAGGTAATTTTTCTGGACTGTTGGTGTAATTGGCCTGTAGAATATATACTTGGACGGTACAACTGAGATGTCTGACGGGTTCTTCTCCATCCAGACCCATTCTGCCGCACTAGCAGTTGGAGTTTTCTTGTGGAGGAAGTCCAGCTCGACACTACTTGCCACGTCATCGGTATCATCATCTGTGAAAATCTTCCGTACTTTTCCCCAATAATACGTCAGCAGTCTGGTATAATACACAGCAAAATATTTTCCGATGTCTTCTTCAGTGACTTGAATTTCGGTGTGGGTTTGGCTTTGACTGATTTCTTTTTGCAGCTTGCTTTCACTAGATTCTCCAGATCTGAGCTGATATTTTCCAGGTCTGTTGTATCTGATTCATCATCAAGGTGTAAAGATGAAGTTGAAATGCTTGAATCGCTGTCTTCATCATCTGGTCTGTTTCTACGTCTGGTGGTGGTGCTCTTCTTAGTACTTTTTTCTCTTCTTGTAAATGCTTCACTTGGTCTAGACAGTCAGCTTGAGTGATGATTGCACTTTTCATATTTAGATGTTGGCGTCTGCTGGGTTCCTTTGATGAACTTTTCCCTCTGGCATGGATGATGGACTCTAAACTCTGACCCTCCTTCTTGTCCATCAAACTGACGTGGTAGTAACATCCTTCTGGAGCCCTAGTCCTCAATTCCATTAAGAGTTCTTGAGTCAAATACTCTTGTAGGCCTTTCACATTGCTGGGAGTGGTATTACCTGATGAATCCCAGTGGCTGCAGCCAGGCGTCATGGGTGTCGATGTTCTGGATGAAGATGGAAGTGACTGGGTAGCAGGTGTTGGGGGGTTCCTGATGCTGCGTGCTCCAATGATGGTGAGGGCATTGGCTGCTGCTGGCTGGTATCCATTGCCTGTGGCATTTCTGTTTGTCTTTGGGGGAGTACTGGGTTTCCATCTTGATCTTTTGGCTTTCCATCTCTTAACCAGGCCTTGTATGTCTGCAGTGTGGTTTGGTTTAGCCTGTTGACCTTGTATGTCTGCAGTGTGGTTTGGTTTAGCCTGTTGACCTTGTACTTCTTACGGTCAAAGGGGTATATGCCAGTCTCCTCATTAAAGGGCTTAGCTTTTTTACATAATTGCATGGCATCTTGACAATATTTAAGTAATATAAAATTAATCTAGATATCAGATTTGTATAGAACTAGCTATTTACTGCTGAAAATATAAGAAGAAAAGATTGTCAATGCAGAAACCCCAAAACATAATAGAATATACAAGAAAATAATAAAAAATTAAAAGCGTAGAGGAAGAAACTTTTCTATTTACACCTGGGGTAATGTAAAATCTCCCATGGGGTAAATAATAATACCCATTGGGGTAAGTAAAGGTCAAATTTGGGGTAACATAAAATCACATTCAGGGTAAAATGTGGTCACCATTGGGTAAGATGAAATCAGTAGCTTATTTTATTTCCCCCCATGAGTGAAAAATGGTGGGGGAACCTTAGGGGTGGGAACCTTAGCGCTTAAATCCAGAACCTTATTTTTGAAATAGTGTTTCGTATGTTTCCGGAAAAATTGCTCTGAAAGACAGAAATACCGGTTAAAATTGACAAGATTCACATATATGATAGGAGAAAGGTTGTACTACATAATATATGAGCTATATTGAGGTTTGGCAAATTTTGCCCCCTATGGGGGGGTGATTACTTTTTACCTCCAAACGCCTCTGATTTTTTTCTTACCCCATTTGACTATATATATATTTTCTTATCCACCATTTTGTATTTTATAAATGGGAAGTTAGTCTCTGCAGATCATTATATTGGGGGATGGAGGGTTTATGTCCTTTATTAGCTTTCTGATGTCATCAATGGCCTCCCAAGAATTTTTTGGTTGGGGTGCTTGGGGTCTATGGATGACTATTGGTATCATGTTTAGTTTTTCTATTTTCACCGCTAGGAGTTCCACAAAGCTGTTTAATTATATATATATATATAAAAAATGCGTCACCTTGCAGAGCTGTCTTATTGCCACAACAATGCATTTTTCTTTTGACAAAAAAATGTAGGCAAAAGTGTCCTGAATGCAATGGTATATTGCTTAAGGCCATTAAGGAACTGTAATATCTTTAATTTCTATGGGGGAAAAGTGGACAAATCTCAGCATTTTTTCTGAACTTTCTCAATAGCAATAGGACACATCATATACAGGGTGAGTCATGAATTGTATGGTGTTATTCTTGAGACAGAAGGTAAGAAAAAAGACCATACATATAAACACAAATTGAGAAACCTATAGGTTTTGTGTGGGCTGGCATTATTGGAGATCATCTTATTGGTGCCCATATCTGCAACTGCAGCAACTGACAAGATTTGTATAGGCATTTCCTTGATCAAACTTTGCCAGTGGTACTTGAAGATATGCCTATTTGAACTCAATGACTAATGTGGTTCATGCATGATGGTGCACCAGCTCATTTTGCCCATTTAACAAGGGAATATCTCAATGCTGTGTATCCTGACACCTAAGTCATCAGATTTAAATCCTCTTGATTATTAGTTGTGGTGTCATTTAAAAAAACCTAGTTTATGTTAGACATCCAAGCATGTGATGAATTGTGGCAGTGAGTTCAAGACAATTGCAAAACAATCCTCAATACTTCAGGAATTTTTTAGCATCAGAGAATCACCTGTGCAACATGCTGAGGCATGCATTCAGGAAGTAGGAAAGAATTTTGAACATTTACTTTAATGAATGAAGCAAATGTATCACACTGTATTTGCATAAAAATGTAAAAACACACACACACACACACACACACACACACACACACACACACACAGTCTTTTTAGGCCCTTGTAATTTAAACATTTTTGAATTACAAATTTTTTTTTTATTTAAAACATTACAAGAGGACAACAGAGAATATTTTGATCATTCTTGTCATGAGGGGGATTAGACACTTGAAAGTTAATATTTTCAAGTAGACCTATTGCACATTTTCATGTTGAGTTTTCTTCACATTGTATTGGAATCATTGTCCTTAATTTGCTTCAAAACCTTTGAAGTTAACAATTTTTTTTTATTTGTGCCTCTTAATCTCCTTTGAGACTGCAGTATATTCCCTGCAAAGTCAAACAAGCTTATAGGATACACAAAACTAGGAAACTTCTTGTAGATGGGAAATTTTCATATTTTTATTATAAAAACTTTGTTTAATTGTATGGTAGGGAAAGATTTTTTAGTAGTAGGCCTGTTACAAAATTTTCAGCACTCACATTTTTGTGAGACATAGGCCTAATGAAAAAGAAAGAAACCTGTCAGTATGATACAGATCTTTCAGGACTTCATGTTGTAGAAGGCCTATTGTTTGACAGACTGTGTCCTCTATTAAAAAAGTACCTTGTAAGATTATTCAGGCCTTGTCTCAATTTCGTTTCATCTACAAATAATGTAGCTTAAAAGACTTTCATTAATCTCCTCATGTTGCTTTATATGTGATATCTTCACCACTTCATTTATTCCTTTTTAGGCAAACCCATCATTTTACTGTAAATTTGCAAATTCATGGTTGTAGACTGTAAGAAACATATTTAAACATATTTAAACATTATCAGACATGATCTCTTTTGGAATTCAGTATTGAAATAATTGTAGATGATTTGGCAGACTGAAGACTCTCCTAAAATTTTGCCCACATTCTTTCTATTTGGATGTATATTTTATCCAGATATTCCTTTGAAGTAGTCCCAGAATACATTACAGCATATTACAACTCAAGTCTCTCTTGCTTGCTGCTTTAATTTTCTAATGAACTAAACTAGAATTTCATGAATTTGTTTTAATTCCTAAGTGCATTACATCAGTAGGGATGCACTGGATATCCGGTATATATCTGGTATCTGGCCTATCTGGCCCCTTTTTACTATCTGGCTGGATATCAACTAGATATCTAGCCAGATAATTAATTAAATATAAAATAAGAAATTCAAAGGGAACAAATTGAAAAGTAATGTTTATTTAACCAAAAATGGCACTTACAAATTTTTCCAAGAATAAAACAAATTCCAATTTTCAATTTCATTTAAACAGCATGGTGGATGATGACAGTGAAAGTAATTACAAGTTAACCTAACCTACTCAGTATGGTACTGAGTCTGAAACTCAATCATTGCCATCATAGATTTACTGTGATTCTGATAGCTTACGATTTTTCATGATGAAAAGCAAACGCTCTGCATTACATGGCAAAAGTCTCTCTATATTTTCGGTATATATTTGTCCAGCAGTGCTGAACAAACATTCAGAGCAAACAGAACTTGGTGGAGCACTTAGATACTTTACAGCTAGTGATTTGAGCTTTGGGTATTGAGAACAATTATTGCGCCACCACTCTATTGGGTCCTTCTCCCTAGGCCACAGGGGCTCAATTAGATATTTTTCTATTTTGGCTTTAATGAGTGCCATCTTACTCTTACTCTTCTTAGGTTTTTTCACAAGAGCAGAACCAGAAGTTCCTGGTGATGTAATGTCAATATTGATTTCTAGGCTACTGATTTCTGCCTCATTAGACTCATCTAACTGGTTCGAAATGTTGGTCATTGAAACATCTGGGAGGCATTCTCCAACATCAGTTTCGCTGCCGCTGGTGTCAGTTTCTTGCTTTGACTCTCTTCAAACTATTTGATCAAAGCATTCCCAAATGTCCTCATGAGTTTCCATTAAGAGACTGCTGCTTGAGTGTGGTTTTTCTTTTCCTTGTTCTTTTTTAGAAGTGGTCTGAATGTTTTCAATGGAATGAATGCTTTTCTCACTTTCAATTATTTTGTCTACCACTAATTTTTTTGCTGCAACTGCAGGAATTACATAGCTTACTTTCTCCTGGTCTGCACTGGCCTGTTTTGTCATTTCATCAAACAGTTTCAACACCCTAATGACGTTTTCAATCAAAGCAAACTCGTATGCAGCCAGGATTGGAATATCATTTTCAGCTGCATATGCTGTCACTGCCTGTCTCTGTTCATGTAGTCGTTGCAGCATGCATGTTGAATTCCATCGTGTAGTAACATCTTGAATGAGCTTATGAGTTGGGAGTTTTAAGTTTTCTTGAATTAGTTTGAGTTTAGTACATCCAATTGCAGAATGGTTGAAATGGCTGACTATTTTCTTTGATTTTGCAATGATGTCAGCAATTGACCATTGTGACAAAATGGCATCTTGCACAACCAATTGAAGAGTATGTATGAAGTAGCTAATTCCCTGTACTGGTGTCAGTCCTGTAAGCAAAAAGAAGATTTTTAATGTAGAATAAGTTTGATAAGTTGATTTAGAACTTTGTTTACTGTGTAATGTAGTTAGCTTCTAACTGAGTCGTATTTTACAAATATGGTGATTCATTTCGAGCATATTCTAACCATGTGACTGACTAGCATAATAGCATTGTGTAGTATAGCTGTCTGGCATTTACCACATATATAGATAGCTATAGGTCTGATGTAGCTAAACCCCCATGGAGGCAGTCCTAAAACCTAACTGTGAAAAATTTTGTGTTTGGAATAAGCCACCCTGGTTCCATCCAGATTAATAACTGAAACCAGAATAATAACAGGTCTAACTGCTAGCTAAGGGTAGAACTCGTGAAGGCATCAGACTAACTTAATGTAGCTAATGTATTAGCTAATTTTAAGGAGCAGCAACCAGCCTGACAATAATGTGGATACTGTATTATTATATTATATGGATACTGTATTATTATGTTATATATGTATTACACACCTGTACCAATACTGATGTTGGCAGCGTTGTCACGAAGAATGAGATGAACCTGACTTGGACCGATGTTCCATTCCTCTAAGGTGTTATTCAGCATGAGTGCAATGTTGGCTCCTGTATGAGATGCTGGGAAGTGTTTGCAGTTGAGGACACATCTTATTTTCCATATTTTTTGTAGTAATGAAGTGGGCTGTCAAACTTATGAAGGATTCATTATTAGTTCTGCATATCCAAATGTCTGTTGTAAAGGAAATGACTGAGGCTGATTTCAGCTGTTCTTGTACTTGTTGTTTTTCTTCTTCATAGATTTTGGGCAGAACAATTTCGGAAAAGTACTTTCTACTAGGCAGAGGGTACTGAGGGGCCAAATGTTTCATGAGTGCGAGAAAGCCTTCTCTGTCTACCAGAGTAAATGGTTCTGCATAGAGTGCCATCATTTCGCCTGGAAACCAAATTAAATTAGTGAATGTGTATGCATTGTATTTGGTAAAACAAAAAAAGACAAAACTTATTTTCACATAAGATTGATGCCTATTCATAAATTTTATAATTTACTAGCTCACCTATCTTCTTGGTGAGAGCTTCAGATTTAGGATCATTCAGGTCCCATGTTTTGCTGCTTTCGATCATGGCTTCAATTGTTGGCTGAGATTTTGTGGAACATGATGGTTTGGGTGCAGGGCCATGAGGATAAGCTAATTCAGCTTCCTGCAATTCTTTGTATTCTTCAGGATGCTTTGTCTTCAGATGATTCCACATTGGTTTAGTAGAGTAGTTTTTAGGGTTTTTACCTCTTACAATCAATCTTGATTGTGATTTTGGATCACAGTGTTTACATTCTGCTTTATTCTTATGCTCTCTTAATTCATCACTGTATATTTGAAAACAATTCCAAATACTAGATTTTAATTGAGACATTGTTCAATTTTTCAATTAAGTCGTTAAGTTATTTTTATTTTAGATTGCAAATATATTACTGACATGCTTCCTTGTTGGTTAGGGTGGATTTAAATTGATTCACAACAAAAAATTTAATTTTACTAATATAAAATAAATGTCTAACAATGAAAATATAGTTTATAAACAAAATGTTCAAATTATAAGACGTTATGTTCAAAATGCAAATACTTCAAAAAATTATTTTTTCACTTTGAAAGAATCGTTTCATCATCAAAAATGTCATTTAAAATATGTTTGCAACTAGTATTACGCACTTAACTTTTCATGATGGTAATACAATCTAGCAATCGTAAATTTAATTTGAAGAAATCACTAAATTTGTGAAATTTAATTCATTTAATTAAATTAAGCCTCTCTAAAAGTTAGTTTTAGTGGAATAATTATTTAATGGCTTTTTAAGTGTTGTAGTGAAGGGACTTAAAAAATTTTGCATGCCACAGGTAGTGCCCTAGCATAAGTGTACAGAGTACGCGCCCTACTTGTTAGGTAACTATTAATTATGCCAATTTGATGGAAGAAATTGACGTGCAGAACAGCTTTTAATTTTTTTTTTTTTTGGAAAATCAACTGCCACGATGGGGAAAACGAACCCTAGACCTTTGCAACCATAGTCAAACACACTGTCCACTGACCTACAAAGTATGGTTAAAAGATTGTCACGTTAGCACTACCACATGGTAGCTAATTGAAAGCCTGTTATCATATGACAGCAGACAATCCCCCACCAATGTTAGTTACATATTATGGATACAAAGGCTTAGGCTATAATATATATAAAATATAAAGGCTTAGGTTGGGAGGGGGACTATCATATGACTGATATCCAGCCTAGGCATTTGGCCGGATATCCATTATCCTGCTATCCGACCAAAATCACTATTCGGTGCATCACTAATTACACGCTCAGTGATTGCAGTTCCTTTATAAAATAATAAGTGTTATACAATACCGTATAGGTTTCTTTTTTACAGATTACTTAGTCCTAAGTAGCCATACTTAACTTCAATTAATAAACCATTATTAGACTCAATAAATGAAAATATGACTTCATTTGCAGTGTTTGTTTGCAGCTCGCATTCCCAGTGAAACACTTTTCCAGTTGGAAACATTTAAATTTAAAAAGAAAGGTTCCATTAATTACTTACTACAAAATTATCCATTCTGTTGCCCTACTCCTAAGGAGGGACAGATAAATCCCCCCATATAATTTTTATGGCTAAAAAAAAAAGTGTATATATGAGTATATTCTTTGATTTCTTCCATTTAATTCTTATGTTTATTCTTTTTAAGATGTGTCTGGTTATATACCATGTTCATCATTGGGAAGTTTTTATTCTGGATGTGGAAGAGTAAATTTTCAGTATCTCAAACAATATGTTGAACATAATATGGAGGTATTTATAATTTTTTTTTGTTCCTACTTGAAACTGTATAGTTAGTGGAATTCTTTTCATAAAAGGCGAAATAATGAATGTGAAATTGGTTGTAGAGAGATTTAGGATGAAGAAAAGCAGCAGTGTTAATATCCTAAATTTTGCATTGGTTAAGGAGGTTAACACATTGGACCTGAATGAAAGGAAACAAGGTATGTCTCGCTGTTTAATGTATTTGGTTCCCAAGAAATGTTTGACTCTGCATTCATCAAAACCTTTGTCAGAAGGTATATCATATGCCTACTTCTATTATTCTTATCATATATGGTATGGACATGACACAAGAGTGAATACCACAGCAGTTATACTTGTTTTACCTTTCTCCTCCTAAATTTTAAATCCTGTAGTTTTACATATATTTTTTATTTATATTGTGAAGTTGATATTCATTTCAGTACTGTACTGAAATCATGTAAGTAAACCCCATGCATAGAAAACTTTGTTTGATCTTGTATGATGTATTTTGCAATAATGGGTAATTTCCCATGAAAGGAAGGTAATAATCCATTCATGGATTATTTATACCATTTAAAAATTCCCTTAACTCAAGAAGTAGTATGTTGTAGGTTTTTCAGTTATTCTCTCATATTCTCAAACTTTTCACAATTATCATCATTGGTCTGATCAAGGAATTTAAACTGCAACATTGTTAAAATTGATAAGCGTGCCAATAACTATTAATTAAAGCTTTGTAAAGTTATAAGTAAGGCAAACCTATAAGACCATATATGATAGAGATATAAAGTGAAAAAAAAAAGTTTTTAATTGTTAGTTTTCAACAGATTCTAAAAGTTTTTTACATAATGACGTTTTTATTTAACTAGAGTTGATTAAATGAAAAGAAAAGCAGATGAAAATCAAAGCTAAACTAATTAATGAATTAAAACATACTTAAAATAATATTTTACCTTATGCTCAGAAGATACCACTGTTTCCTTGTAAGCAGGGATGCCACTCCTTGGGATTTGTCCCAAGATCTTGGCATTTTCAGTGATACCTTGGGATATTGGGATTTCTTTAAACAAATATAGCAAATCTTAGGGTGTGTATATATATCTTGGGATTTTCTATGAGTGGATCTTTGTTTTTTTTTAAATTTCTGAGTGGCATCCCTGCTTGTAAGTGAAGTGAAGACAATTAGGTCTGGGGTTTCACTCAGTATTGGTAACAATAATCCAGAAGTTAGGTTGATTGGCTGCATTCATATGGCATGAGTACTGTGCCACTTTCTGGCCCTCCTCTCTAATTACTATGTATGAAATAATTATTTAAATTGGAGAAATGAGTAAGTAATGGAGCATGAGAAATTAACAGTAAATAAAGTAAGAATGAAAAGTGCACTATTTATATTAATATCAATGTGTGACTATGTTTTAAAGATATATTTATTGCCATTGGAGTCTGTTTTATTACTAGTGATAGCGACAGACTTTACGATGTGTAAATGATTGAAGACTGTGTTGGATTTGTGAAGAATTTCAAACAGATCAGTTGGTATGGGATACTCTTTATTTTGACTGATCATTGAATGAGGATTCTTCAAGATACTGCATTTCAGAATGGAAACATAACAGCATAAAATTTTGTACACTCCATGTATTAAAGTTTTTGTCCCCAATGATATACTGTATAGTGTGCATATATATCCTTGACTTCCAAACACTCCAACCAAAAAAAAACTTGTGGAGGCCATTGATGAAACCAGAAACCTAATAAAGGACATAAACCCTCCATCCCCCAATATAATGTCTTGCAGAGACTTTAACTTCCCATCTATAAAATACAAAAAGGTGGATAGGAATATATATATATACAGGGGTTAGACAAAATAATATGAACACCTTGATAAATGGCGGTTTTTATTCTTAATATGGAGTTGGTCCTCCTTTAGCAGCAATAACAGCTGCAATGCATCGGGGAATTGATTCATACAGCTTTTGGACAGTGGCTAGAGGAATCCTGAGCCATTCTTCGAGCAAACCCTGCTCCAGTTCCTCCAAAGATGCCGGTGGTGGGAATCGGCTTCTGACCTGCTGCTCCAACTGACACCACAGATGCTCGATAATGTTAAGATCCGGGGATTGTGGAGGCCAATCCAAGCATTCTACTTCACTAACATGCTCTTCAACCCAGTTTTTAACGACCCCAGCGGTGTGGATTGGTGCATTATCATCCTGGAAGACGGTGCCACCATTGGGAAACAGCGTTTGGACCATGGGATGGACCTGGTCAGCCAATATTGACAGATAGACCTGGGCGTTAACCCTACCATGCAGTACTACAGCTGGGCCAAGAGTATTCAACGATATTGCTGCCCAAACCATCACAGATCCGCCTTCATGCTTAATGGTTGGGGTCAGGCAGTCAGGGTCATAAGCATCTTTAGGCTGTCTCCAGACATAAACTCACCGGAACATGGAAATAGCATAAAGGAGGATTCGTCAGAGTAGACTACATTCTTCCACCGGTCCATTGACCAATTCTTATGGTCATTACACCATTTTCTGCGCCGCTCAATGTTGATGTGCGAAAGGAAGGGTTTGGCAATTGCAGCCCTCCCATGGTATCCAGCTCCATGGAGCTCGCGACGTACAGTTCTGGTCGATACTGGGCTTGCAAGATGCTAGTTAAGCTCTGCAGTCACTTTTGGAGCTGTGGTCTTATGGTTCTTTGTCACAATGCGCTTTAGCACCCGGCGGTCTCGATCACACAGCTTCTTCTTGTGTCCACTATTGCATTTGTCGGTGCTTGTCTTTCCATGGTTTTGGTATGCAGACATAACCATAGAGACAGTTCCTCTGGATACATTGAACATCTGAGTGGTTTTCGTCACTGATGCACCAGCCATCCGCGCTCCGACAATTTGCCCTCTTTGGAAGTCTGACAGGTCTTTCATAACTGCTAATTCATAATTCACTCAGATCTGTAAAAACAACGTGAGGGTTATAACATGACGTATACACACTAGGGGTTAAAACCGGTATTGAAGAAGTACAAATAATACCGATACCGATATTATAGGTTTTTGGTATTGACAAAAATTGCTATTGTAAAATTTAGGCAATTTAGTCCTCCGATGGGCAAATAAAATGTTTTTAGAGGATTCGGAGAAAAAAAAAGTTTCGGGGTATTTTGCAGTTAACCTCTTTTTTTCGTTTTCTATTCCTTTCTATCAAAGAAAACTATTTATTGCACTAGCTTTAAGAGTGATTCATTCAACTGTAGCCATTTCTTCAACAGAGTGGGAAATTATTGAAAACCTTTGACACCTTACGTCCTGTTGAAATAATTCTTAAAGGGTTATGCTTGAAAGATGCATCACTCCTGACAGCTGAATCATCAATGAAATTTATTTCAAAGAAACTAGGAGAGAAAAATATCCAATAGCAAAAGAGTTAAAAGATTGTCTTAGAAATCGTTACATTTCAAGAAGACAGCAAGACATGGTAGGTTTAATCAAATATCTTCATAATCCCGAAGTTTTAAAAGTTCAAGAAGAGGAAAGTTTTTCTGTTCCATCAAAATTAGTTCTCAAAAGAACTGCAGAAAGGCTCCATAAAAGACTTTTCCCTAAGAATGTGGTTGATTTGGAGATAGAAATGGAAGAACAGGAATTTCCATGTAACCCTGAAAATGTAGCTGCAAATAAGACTGAAGTGGAAGCAGATTCATTACTGAGTGAATACATGCAAGAAATGGACAAATGGAAAAGTGCCATCTAAAAAAAATTCCATTGATTTTGATGTTACTAATGAATTTAAAAGCTTGGAAGTTACTTTACAGAGAAGTGAGAATTTAGAGAAGCTGTACAAGGCACTGCTTTCAATTAAACCTACAAGTGCAGAATCAGAAAGAGCCTTTTCTGCTGCAGGCCTATTTCTGACGAAACTGAGATCAAGTCTATCTGAACAATCCCTAGATGCTCTTTGTTTCCTCAAAGCATACTTTCAAAATCAAACTAAGAAATAAATATTTAGATACTAATAATTTCTATCTACCCCAGTAGTTGTATAATAATATGCTAAAAAAAAATTAAAATAATATTTTTATTACAATTTAGTAATTTACTGTATAAACTTTTTCGAATAGAATGCCATCTATTTGGAGTTGGGTTATTAATTTATAGTAAATATGGTGAGTACTGCAAGTCCCTCAGACTTGTGGGAGGGTTGGTAGGGTGGCACCATAATAAATCAAAATAAGTTATTTTTTTCATAATACCAGTATCAATACCGGGATTAGCATAATTGCCTCCAAATACCGGTATTGAAAATTTTGGTATTATGCAAGCACTAATACACACTGTTACGCATTTAAATAGGTTTGCCAGTCATATGACCGTTTACTTTGTGTCTGAGCAGTCTGTAAAGATAACTGGTGAAATCGGCGGGTGTTCATATTATTTTGTCTAACCCCTGTGTATATATTATATATATATATATAGACAGGGCGTCCCAAAAAAATGTATACACACTTTAACAGCTGATAGCTCAATTGATGTTTCTTTCTTTCCAAGTTAAACCCATTAGAATTAATAATGGCAGTCAGACTAAGCTTTGAACAAAGGAAATTCATTCTAAAATGCTACTGGAAGTGTGAAAACGCAGTTGAAGTGCAAAGACAGTTTAGGAGGGAGTTTCAAACAGATCCACCAACGCGACTTACCATCACTCGAATTAGAGATAAGTTTGAAGCCGATGGAACTGTTCAGAATGTCCACAAGAAGCGTTCCGGAAGACCACGGACATCGACAAGCCTCACAAAGCAAGAAAGAGTACTGGAAATGTATCACCAAAGTCCAAGAAAATCTGTGCGGCAAGCGAGTCGTGAGGTAGGAATTTCAGAATCGTCTGTCCAACGCATTTTGAAGCTGTCAATGGAAAAGTTACATTCCAAGATTAGTCCATGCTATTAATGAAGATGATCCGGACCGAAGAGTGGAGTATTGCGAGTGGTACTTGGCACGATGTGGATGTGGATTGGACGAAGGGGTTTCGTAGAATACCCTCCGCGTTCACCAGACCTCACACCACTAGACTTTTTTTATATGGGGATACTTAAAAGACAAAGTCTACGCTATAAAACCTGCAACAGTCGCTGAATTGAGAGCAGCCATTGAATGAGAATGCACACAAATACCAAACGAAATGTTTCGTGATGTTTGCGATTCCATTGCTTCGCGTTATCAGCAGTGCCTGGACCAGAACGGACGTCAGTTTGAAAACAGGCGTTGACAAAACAATTAAATAATGTCTGTAGATTCTATTACATTTTGAAAATGAAATGTATTTTAATAAACACTGCCTTTATAATTATTTAAAGTGTGTATACATTTTTTTGGGACGCCCTATATATATCAGGTCATCCCATAAGTACTGTCGTTTTTTAGATCAGAATTTGAAGGACAAAACAAACTCAACAAACTTTTTAATCTAGTATATATTTTCCATCGGAATCAATGACACTCTGCCAATATCCTACAAGCTTTTCAATGCCATGTTTATAAAATTCAGGTGGTTTTGAGGCAAAAAATGTACAAAGACTGGTGTGCAGGTCATCTAAAAAAAGTATACTGTTTTTTGTCACGATAGTTTTGCAGACTCCTGAAGAGATGATAATCTGAAGGCACAAGGTTTGGAGGATGTGGAAGTTTTTCCCACCCAAGCTCCTCAATTTTTTGCAGAAGTGATCCGAGTGGTATGAGGACGTGCGTTGCCGTGGTGTAACACGATTCCTTACTGATTAACAAAAGAAGGTCTCTTTTTTTTTTTAGTGCAGTGTTCAATCGATCCAGTTGTTGACAGTAGACTTGAGCGGTGATTGTTTGGTTGTGTGGTAAGGTTTCAAAGTGTATTACACCACCTTTATCCCACCAAACACTAAGCAACACCTTCCGAGGGTGAAGATTTGGTTTTGGCTGTGGTGTCGCTGGTTCTCTGGCACAAACTCACTGTCGACGGCGCTTAACATTCTGGTACAGTATCAACTTTTCATCACCAGTCACTAAACGGTGCAAAAACGGATCTTGGAGTTCACGGGAATGAAGAGCTGTGCTAATGTTTACCCGCACCCTCAGATTGTCGACTGACAATTCATGTGGTACCCATTTTCCTAACTTAGGCACTTTCCTGAGTTGCAAATGTCGATGGATGGTGGACAGGGATGAATTGAGTTTCTGGGCCAATTCTTCGACAGTTGTTAAACAGTCTTCTTCAAGTGTGGCTAACAGCAGGTCATCATCAAACTCAGCAGGGCATCCAGAGCGTGCTGCATCTGTCAAACAGCAGTTACCATTCCTAAACTTTTGAGACCATCTTTACATTTCCTCACATGCAGAATATTGTTGCCATAAATGTCCTGAATGTTTCGCGTTGCTTCAGTAGCACTATTCCTTTTTTTGAACTCTTAAAGCATTATATGCCTGATATGCTCTTCTGATACTGCAATGTTTATGAGGGGTTCACATAAAGCAAAACACACGTCTTCACTGGTCAAGGTCTGTAAAGTATGTAGTGAAACATGATAGATCTGCTCTTAGATATAACCTTCGGAAAATTTATGCTTAAACCAAATAGGACTAGTTTAAACTTAATCTATCGTAAAAAACGACATTACTTATGGGATGACCTGATACAGATACACACACACACACACACACACACCAAGACAAGGGGGCCACAAGAGAAGATGAGGAGCAAGCAAAAATGTTCATGGCACTCAAATGAGTTTATGCTGTCACAAGAGATAATGGAAAATACCAGAAAAAATAACTGCCTAGATCTGGTATTCATGACTAAGACAAACTTGATTGCTGATATAAAAATAACTCCAACCATTATCTCAGACCACAACTTTATCAAGATATCAACAAATATGGTGACATTAAAAGAAAATACACATATTGAAGAAAGAAGCAAATTTGGGGCCTTTAACTTAAACTCCAAGACTATAAATTGGGAAGCAATCAGATCACACACGGCCCAAATAGTGGAGAACAGTTTTAGAGAATAAAAGAACTGAAGAAATGCTAACACCCTTGGAAGAAAAAGCGCTGAGAATTTTAGGAAAATGTGCTCTGAAGCCACAGCCAAAAGGAAAGAGGAGCTGGCCAAAGAGGCAAAAGAAGAATATTCTGCAAAAGAAAGAGTGGGGGCGAAGTTAGCCAACTGTGGAGATGATAATGCCAGGAAAGTAATAAAAGAAAAACTGGAGAGTATCGATAGGGAAATAAAAACCCTGATTAAGGACCATGCAAAAGAGCCTGTATGAATCAGTCTTCAGTACCCCAAAAAGTGACAAAGCAATACCTGACATGGATGCATTCTTTGAAGAGAAATTGCAAGGAGAGTGTACAACAGACTTTGATTTTACCCTAGATGTAGTGAGAGCTATAGGACAAATTAACACACATTCAGCTGCTGGTCTGGACAACTGGAACACATTATTGATTAAAAACTGTAAAAATGAAATAGCTACACCCTCATAGTGGATATGGAGAAGATCCCTGGACACGGGGGAAATACCAAGCATCTTGAAAAGAGCAAACATTGTCCCTATATATAAAGGAGGGGATAGATCTCGAGCAAAGAACTATAGACCAGTATCATTGATGTCCCACTTCACCAAAGTATTTGAAAGAATAGTTAGAGAGAAAATCTATGATTTCTTGGAGATACTGGAAAGATTCGACAAAAATCAGCACAGATTCCGATCAGGAAGATTATGCCTATCACAACTTACAGAGCACTATAACAATATTCCTAGATGCACTGGAAGGCATAAAATGAAATATATGGGAATAGCAGGCAAAGTGGGAAAATGGATCTACAACTTCCTCAGAGAATGTCTACAGGTCGTCAAAATTCAAGGTATATCAGAATTAGAAGTACACAGGTCAGTACCACGTGGTACAGTACTGGCCCCACTCTCCTGTTCATTATCATGCTAACAGACATAGACATTGGCGTAAACAGCAATGATATAGTAACATCCTTTGCAGACGATACAAAGATCAGCAAAAAAATCAGCGATGCAAATGAAGTGGAACCCTTGCAGAGGGACAAAAACAAAATATACAAATGGTCAGAAGACATGACATTTAACACTGAGAAATTTTAGCTCTTGAGATATGGTAGAAATGAGAAACTTAAACAGGCTGCATATTATGCTCCAAGTAGACAGGAAATTCAGAGAAGCATGAAAGCGATCGATTTGGAGGTAATATTGACTGATGATGCAAAATTTGAAACACAAGATCAGATAGCGATAGATAAAGCAAAAAGAGCCGCAGGACAGGTACTAAGAATGCTGAAAAGAAGGGACAGAACAGTAATGATTCCCCTGCTAAAAACACTGATTATACCAAAACTTGAATACTGCTCAGTCTTGATGTCCCCATATAAAAAGGAAGAAACTCATGGACTAGAAGAAACTCAGACATTTCACAGCAAAGATTGATGGCTGCAAAGAACTCAACAACTGGGAAAGACTACATAAACTAAATCTGTACTCCCTGGAAAGAAGAGAGGTACACCATAATTTACATATAGAAAATGAATGAAAAACTGGTACCAAACCTCAAACTAAACCCACTTACCATTCAAACAGTGCTAGAAAATAGGAAGGGCAGAATGTGTAGTGTTCCCAAATTAAAAGCCTGACAAGGGACCTCTTCAACACTGAAGAAAAATAGCTTGGTTGTCAGGGGGCCAAGACTTTTTAACCATCTTCCAAAGAACCTCGGAAACGTTACAGGGGTCAAAGTTGGTCTTCAAAAGAAGACTAGGTGCCTAGCTCAGGACGGTACCAGATGAGCCGGGTGTACCTCGCTATGTGCAGTGGAGAGCGCTAGAAAGTAACTCGCTCCTCCTCCAAGCCAGGCCTAAAAGCGGGACCACCAGCTTGACATTCACGTGAAGAGACCAATGAGGTTAATGACGTGTGTGTGTATTATAATTTTTTTTTTTTTTTTTATTAGAGGGATACTTGTCACACCATTGCAGGAGGTTACCCAATGTAACCACTTTCCCTTACTTTATATAATTTAGTCAAACCTACCATTGCCATTTACCATAATACTGTACAGAAAAACATTGTCCACAAACTTTTGCTCTCTGTTTTCTCAAATGTATCCAAATATTTTCTGATCAACAAGTTTTCCTACTTGCCTCACTTTGAATACCTTGCATGGTATTTGGCATCCATAACCCCTTTTTTTTAAGTAGATGCGTGTGATGTGATAAAAGTGTTACGAAAAAATTGTTGAAGAAAACCATTGTTTGCGTGAATTGCAATGAACAATGTCTCATAACATAATATGAGCAATTAATAAATGGTAAAAAACTACAAAATCTTGATTGTGGAGGTGTCAAAAATCAAAGGGTATGAATAGTGAAAATGTGAGTAAGTGTGGAATTGATAAACCTGCAAATAGAATATGAAGCATTGTTATCCCGCCATAAACTCCGCTCGAACTTCACGCTCTTCTTAATTATAGATAGCAGAGATTTTTAGTAAATGCAGGAAAATGTCTATGAAAAAAAAGCTTACATTTTTTTTAAGTTTACCTGGTGCAGGTGTTGCAGTATAGTAGATTTGGCAACATCCATCACTTGAAAGTTGGCTGGGAAATACATCACTTGAAAGTTGGCTGGGAAATACATCACTTGAAAGTTGGCTGGGAAATACAGGTAGCACGTGTCATTGACAGAAAGGGTCAGTGACATTGTTCTCATAGTTCTCAGTGAAAATACTATATTGCAAACCAAGAAAACCTACCAAAAATTCGATAATTCGTCATATATATATATATATATATATATATATATATATATATATATATATACAGGGTGAGTCAAAAGTAGCGCCCGATTTCTGTCAGTTGATTGTTTGTTTGCCATTTGTATTAGTGTACAAGAAGGTAGAAATAAATGAATGACATGTTTATCTAACCATTTATTCGGGGGAAAATTATTACGGAACTGTACCAAGCTGTTTTACTTGCAATTTTCAAAGTGCCCTCCCTCGTGATCGATGCACAATTGCAGCCGAGCAGGCACAGAGTGGCACACACGCCTGCAGAGTTCGATATCAATTTCCTCAAACTTTGCAGCGATTTGAGCCTTCAATTCCTGAATGGTACGAGGCTTTTCACGAAAAACAAGGTCTTTCATGAGCCCCCAAAGAAAGAAATCTGGATGTGTAAGGTCTGGGGAGCGTGCCGGCCACTCGATCGGACCGCGGCGGCCGATCCACTTTCCGGGAAAGTTTTCATCAAGCCACTGACGAACATGACGTCCATAATGAGGTGGAGCTCCATCTTGCTGGAAATAACAGTCCTGATCTTGTACCCTGGGCCAAAAGAAGGTTTGCAGCATATCCAGGTAAATTTCTGCAGTGACAGATCCCTCAAAGAAAAAGGGTCCAATTATCCCTAATGGAGATATGGCTGCCCAAACTGTCACGCCAGGTAAATTTATCTCCTTCTCAACTGTCACTCTTGGGTTCTCCGCAGCCCAGTAGACACAATTGTGTCTGTTAATTGTGCCGTTAAGCTTAAAACATGCCTCATCTGACCACCAGATGTTGTCTAGCATTGTGTCCTCTTCGTCAAGTTTAGCTAAGAACTCTTCGCAAAATTGAAGACGGCGGTCGTCATCCCCATCATGAAGGGCATGCAGTAAGCGTGGAATGTAAGGTTTCCATTTTTTCTGGTGAAGGATACGGATAACACTTGATTGGCTCACTTCCAACTCTGCAGATAAACGGCGAGTTGACTTTTGCGGACTTTGTTCCAGTCTCCTGATGGCTTCTTCAGCCTTAGCTACATTCGTTGCCGTTTTCGGACGACCGGACTTCTTTGCAGTGGCTACCGACCCTGTTGCTTCAAATTTCTCGACAATCAATCGTATGTTTCTTCCCTGGGGTGGGTTAATATCGAATTCCTGTGCCAAACGGCGTGCCGCCATCGTTGGTTGTTCATTACATTTGTAGTAATGTTTCACGGCCGCAATGCGTTGATTCATTCAAAGGTAATTCATGGTTCAATTTGGTGCAAATTCAGTAACTTTCCAAACTCTCAGCAATAACCTGCAAAACAAAAATAAATAAACTAAGAAAATTAATAATCTGCAAGACAATTATTAACAACATGACTTCCCAGAAAGAATCTGACAGCCGAAAAAACAGAAATCGGGCGCTACTTTTGACTCACCCTGTATATATATATATATATATACACAAACTCAGAATGGTTCCCTGAGAACATTATATGTTAAACACAGACCGTGCATGGAACAAGGAACTCTTCTGGGAAAATTAAATCCACTATAGTCCGAATAAGTAATGGTAAATGACAAATACCATAGTTTTTTTTTTTTTTTTTTCCTTTTTCATGATTTTAGCCCGATGCTCAATGTCCCGGTTGAGGTTTAAGTTTTGGTTTTTTTGGCTAAAAATACAATAGTTACCCCCTTTTTCTTTGATTTATTCAACACGACGTGAATGCAACGAGTCTTTTACTTATATAGAGGTTCTGAGTGTAGGGATCTAGGTTTGCTTTAAACCCTAGATCCACGTCCCAAAGCTGGATCCTGTCTGCTTTGCAGATAGCTGGTGAGGGAAGCTATATTTATGGGATCTCTTTGCGAGAGACCCGTTGCCCACGTCGGGCTAAAATCATGAAAAAGGAAAAAAAAACTATGGTATTTGTCATTTACCATTACTTATTCGGACTATAGTGGATTTAATTTTCCCAGAAGAGTTCCTTGTTCCATGCACGGTCTGTGTTTAACATATATATATATATATATTTTAAGTTCGGGGAGAACCGATTCGCCTCTATTTAAAAGGGCATATCTCGGTGGAAAAAGTGAGAGGAAAGACAGAGGAAAAAGAAAGGGTGGAGGAGACAGTCTAAGTGGAAAAAGACCAAGGACTGCAGGGTCGAGCCCCATCATCCTTGGGTGCTAGGGCCGGGAGGGCGCACGTATATATATATATATATATCCTGATGTGTGCGCTGAGGGACACACACACACCTCTGCCAGAACAATTTGGCCCTTCTATGAAATGAGTTTGCAAAACAGAACAGTAATGGGAAGGAAAACGCAAATATTGGGGGGTAAACCTTTCTAGTTAAGCGACATTGAGTCTGTGTAGTAGTTCGATAGGTGATCGTACTTTGCTTGCAGTTGTAGTGACCCGTCATTCGGATCCCATGTAAAGCCATAGGTTCCCTCCGTAATATGACCTTTACTGTTACGAATTACGTTAAACAACCCAAAACATTATTATTGTGATGCGTAGGGAAGGAGTTGATTGCTCTGACGTCACCTCCACTGCATGGTCGTAAGATATCAGTAGGATGTCAGTATACTTAGCAGCATTTAAACGCACATCAGTGAACATTAACCCTGTGTTTCCTGAGTACCAAATAGCTGCTGATGCTGTAACATTTCATGGTTAGCTGAAGGCAGTGAAGGGCGAAGACCACTTGGATTCCTCCGTACTCAAGTCTGCTTTCCTGATATAAATGATCGAAATTTTGATTCGTCAGGATATCACGTGTCTTCAAAACCCACTCTCCTACATAGACATTGTTTGTAGCAAAGGTTATGGAGGATACATTGAGCTGTTTTTGGCGTGCATCACATGCATAGGCAACGTAAATGATGGAATTTTGACGGTGAGCATTAGCATAACAAATCTGAGCACGCTCTAATATTTGTGTCGCAATGAAGGCCTCTCAGGTCGCTTCCAGGCAGTAGTTTTTTTCAAGGAAATATATTAATATATAATAACATTCCTTACACTTGGGCCTAACGTGCCAAGTTTGTTGACAACCTGTCATTGACTTTAGTCTCGCCGGAAATGGCCTCCGATACGTCCCCGACCAGTTGGAGAAATGTCAAGTCGATCCAACTGTTTTCGGCATACTTGCGACGTAAACTGTATGACTAAGTTTACTTTCACACCTCCACTTTTTAAATGAAAAATTCTATTGTGTGCCATCTTGTAATTAACATATGGGGAGAAGCCCAAATTATTCTGACAGGGTTATCTACATATAAATGCAGAATCCGATGTGTAATGTCTGTTTCAATGGGGTAATTCTACGAGAAATAGACAAATGAAGTACACGGTAACCTCTTAAAAATTCATGAAACTTGGTGAGAGGGTTGGTTTAGGTCCAAATTACAAATTTCTGAATTTTTTTGAAAATTGGTCAAGTTGGTCAAATTTTATGGCTTGACCAAATTTTGGTCAAATGAAAAAACCAATAATTTCCAACGTAAAATATCTCAGCTCCTAATTGTGGTAGTGTAGTAAGTCTTAAATGATAAAATATGTAAAATTAACTAGTTTCTAAATAAGTTTTTTTTTTTTTTTTTTTTTTTTTTTTTTTTTTTTTTGATGTATGTACACCATAATAAGTAATAAAAAGTCAGCTTATCGACGATTATTATGAAAAAAAAATGAAAAAAAAAAAAATCCTCCAAATTTTAACAATTTTTTGCTTTCTTTCCAGATTTTCAGTATATACCTAATTTTCTAGTATACGTAAATTTACCTAACCCTTAAAATGCCTCAAAACACAATTTTGTTGCGATCCTATGAAAAAAAACACAAGAAGAATTTTCTGTAACATCAAAAAAGTAAACTCTGCCATGGCAGCTGCAAGCTATGGAATTTTGGAAGAAAATCAATTACTATGCAGCAATTGCTATGTCACAATTAAAAAGAAGCCAATTGTATTAGAACATGTTCAACGTTCATCCAGAGAGCCGGAACCTGCACCGATACCTGAGCCAGACATACTTAACGAATGTATGGAGCGAAGCAGTAGCGATTCCACGAATCCACCACCATTGGAAGAATTTGTCGTTCAAGACAGGCAATTCAATAAAGATTTGCTCAGCGACAATATTTTACCTTTATTTGATGAAAGCCCTATTAAAACAGGTAATAAAACAATAGAGACTCCGTTCAGGACATTTGTTTCTTAATGCCAAATTCGTAGTTTTCTGTTTTTAAATATTAGCATCAGCACTTGAATACATATATACAAAATATTTGATATTTGATTATTTCACGCAACCTAAATTTATGAATTTGTTTTGCAGCTGGATTGAAGCCGGGACAAAAACGGATAAAGGCTTCTACGAAATTCAGATCGACAACGGAAAAGGTTAAACGAAGTTTTGAAGCTGCTTATGGGGCTCCTATTGACTATTCTGAAGCTGGTCCGTCCAAAAAAAGTTGTTTGGAAGATGATTTAGAGAGGCAAGACTACTTTTCGGACATAGTTATTGAAATTTGACATTTTAAATTAAATTTAATAGTCATCGAAGTATATACTAAATTAAGTTTTATCTGTTTACATTTTTATAATCGGACAATATAATACATATACATATATTTTATGAAAAGTTTAATTAAAAATATACTAATTAAACTTAATGTCAAATACACTTTATTTCAGGTATCAAAAGGTTATGGAAGAATTAAAGGAGAAATTTCAAGCAAGTAACGATCGCAATCTTAGGTTACAAATACTATCATTGTATCCCTATCCCATTGAAAAAACTGCTGACTTCTTTGGAGCAACAAAGTATATGGTGCGTAAGAGCCGCAATCTTCAAAAACAGTTTGGGATTCTTCCTAACATTCCAAACATGACGAAAGGGAAGGTCGTCACAGCTGAAATGAAAAAAATCATTCGGGAGTTATGAAAATGACGAATATAGTAGGATGTGCCCGGGAATCAAAGATTATAAGTTTGCAATAAATGAAGAGGGTGAAAAAACAAAAAAGACTGGTATTGTGTAACTTGAAAGAGTTATATGCTGAATATGCAAAAAATGATGAAAATCCCAAAATAGGCTTTAGTACCTTTTGCTCATCTTCGACTGTCGTGGTGCGTGCTTGCGGGACAAAGCGGAACTCTCACTGTCTGCGTATGTACGCATCACCAAAATCCGAAACTACAAATATCAGCGTTAGGCATTAAAGATTTAGACTACAAAAAATTAATGTCTTTATCCGTCTGCGGCATGGACAATGAAGATTGTATGATGCACCGATGCAAAAGATGCCCGCGAGAGGTCGGAATCAAAAATTATTTGGAAAGTTTGGACTTCATGGCGATGGAAGAGATAAAATATAAACAATGGGTGTCCGTCGATCACTATGTTAAAAGATACCACCGAAACTGCAGAGGAATACGTGGAATCGCTCACCAAAAAAATTGCACATCTGACAAGACACCACTTCACGAATAAATGTCAGTCGAGTTACTTCAAAAATCTAAAAGAAACTGCCCGAAAATGAAGGTGTTTTGGTGGGCGATTTCGCGGAAAACTTCTCATTCATCGTACAAGATTGTGCCCAGGGGTTTCATTGGGAGAACTCGCAATGTACAGTGCACCCATTCGTTTATTATTCCAAAAACAATGCAGGAAAACTAATTTGCAAAAGTTACTGCTTCGTTTCAAACCGTCGCAGGCATGATACAATTCTGGTTCATAGTTTTCTCAAAAAATTAATCATGTGCATCCAACAACAAAATTCAAACCTAACTAAAATTCATTATTTCACAGATGGATGCGCGGCTCAGTATAAGAATAAAACATTTTCTAAATTTATGCCATCATTTTGAAGACTTCAAAATTCATGCTGAGTGGAATTTTTTCGCGACATCCCACGGGAAGAATGCCTGCGACGGTATTGGCGGAACGGTAAAAAGAGCAGTCGCCAGAGAAAGCTTACGACGGCCTCTCGACCATCAAATCTTAACAGCTGAGGACTTCTACAATTTCTGCTCTCAAGAATTCCTAACCGCTATTGACTTTTTTTACGTCTCTGAGGCAGAAGTTGTAGATGTAGAGCTTTCTTTGCAAAAACGTCTGAGTGAACCTATTACTTCTATCAAAGGTACTCAACAATTACATCGCTTCTTCCCAATTTCCAAGAATTCGTTGAAGGTTTATCCACTCTCTCAGAGTGCACAGTCAGTCGAAATAAGAGAGCTCATTAGAGTTTCTGCTTCGGATCAAGAACATAATACTGTCTCTCAACGCGAAATTGAAACAGGCTCTTTTGTGGGTTGTATGTATGAAAATAAACTATGGCTCGGATTAGTCCAGTCCTTTGACACTGAATATGATGATTTTCTGATAAAATTTCTCCATCCTTCGGGCGTATGTCCCTCATACATTTTTCATGCGCAAGATGATGTTTGTCACATTCCAACAGAAATATATTTGGGAGTATTGAAGTAAGTTTACGAGGAGGAACAAGAATACAATACATTTTTCCGCTTCAAGAATTAAATAACTTTTCAAAGAAGATAAAATAAATTCTATCGAATGTATACTATTTAAGATTGTCTATATAAAATTTCTAAAATTTTTATCTAAGATTTGTGTATCTACTTAATAGTTATAAAAATCTTTTCAAATTCTTTTTTCTTATATTATTAGTGTCTAAAATTTGGATTCACTGGATGAGAATACTGTCTCTTAATTCATTTTCAAAGACTTGTGTACGTGTATTAGGAAGAGTATTTTATACTCTGATAAGCGCTTTATAAATTAAACATTATTATTGTCAATATATTGTCCCTAAATATAAGAGGGGTTATGTATGTACATTGTACATATATTTTAAAAGATTTTTTCTCCTTTGGTTTATCTCATGTATTTTTTTATATGATTTGAAAATTGTCTTTTTTTTGGACAAACAAGTCTAATAAAAATTGACATTTTTTCCAAAAAATCATAATTTTATTTTTGTTACCCTAAACAAATGATACATATTTAGAAACTCCAGTTAATTTTACATATTTTATCATTTAAGACTTATTACGCTACCACAATTAGCAGCTGAGATATTTACGTTTGAAAATTGTTGGGTTTTTTCATTTGACCAAAATTTGGTCAAGCCATAAAATTTGACCAACTTGACCAATTTTCAAAAAAATTCAGATTTTTGTAATTTAGACCAAAACCAACCCTCACACCAAGTTTCATGAATTTTGGAGATGGTGGAGTGTACATTTGGCACTTTCATTTGTCTATTTGTCCTGGAATTACCCTTTGAGAGAGTCGATAATAAGTTGTTTTCGATTTGTTGAAGACCTAGGATCATAGACTCAAGTTTAAAAAGGTTCTGCTGCGCTACCATAATGAAGTGTTTGGTTACACAACCCACAAACACCCCACCTCTTGTAAGGGTGCATATGGCATTTAGCATCCTCCATAAGAATTGCGAGATATATCTGCTAATAACTGGTCGTAGTTGCTCTGCTCCGATATACCTTCTAAGTGTTAGATTTGTTCCTTTTTGTTTCCTCAATGTCAGAAATGAGGAGATTAAAATGGTAAATGGAGCCAGTGCAGGGTTCATACACACCTGCAAAAATATCAGGATTTTTTGGATTTTTTGAGAATGAGGGGAATATAAAATATTTATGAAATATTTAGAACTTAATTATTTGTAAATATTTTATAAATAATTTAACTATAAATTAATTTAAAATGTTAATATAAAATAATTAAACAAAAACGAGCACTGTTTGTTTTACATTATATAAAACTCGTGCATTTTGTTATCTAGTATTAATTTTTTCAGCCTGCCATGGGATTTTTGCATACGTTTTTTAAGAGTAGTTAGAATAAAAATTAGGTTTTAATTGTGTTATCTCAAATGTGAATTTTTTTTTTTACACCTTTTATGCAATTTTTATATAATTTTTATATATATATCAGGGGATCAGATCTGAAATATCAGGGGATTATCAGGAAACTTTATTCTTGGACCTGTGTATGAACCCTGCAGTGGAATTCGAATTCGCATCGAGTACCCTCATACTCGGTGATTTTACCGACCTCACTGTCCAGAATGATCCATGGTTCAAGTGAAGCTACTATTTATGCAGCTTCCCTTTACTTTGTCCTGAGCGATAGGGCGCGTCCCTCTGTGGGAATGTGGGAATACACCTTTCTTCGGTGTAAGGGCTTTCTCTGCCCTCGTGGACCATTGGACCCGTTTGGGGACCCGGCTGATCTCTTGCTTCTTTTTCTTTTTCTCCTTTCACCCATTCTTTCTGGCTTCTCTGTTTTTTGGCGTCGTTCTTTGGACCTTGATTTTGACCCATTCCTTGTCGCTTTTCAACCAAACCCACGCCTGTCCCTGCCACTTTTCACCGCACGTTGGATGAGAGTGGCCGCCTTTCAGGCACAGGGACTGGGTATGGGTGTATCTCCCCTGCGTGACATCTGTTGGCGGTGGGACCAAGTGTGCCCACGATTCGCCTTTCCCTTGTTGGAGTCGGTGGTGGCTGGATGCGCGCGGGGGATGAAGTTCTTTTTGTTCGCTATGGACACTTCTCCCCTCGGCTTACGACTACTGCTTCTCATTCCCGGACTACTCTTCTCTCAACACTCGGGTGGTGGGCAACCAGGCCCTCGAGTCCTTTACCACTGGAAGACCGCAACCTAATGGGGTTGACCCCCCTGTGGAAGCGGAACGCTTGCACTCTCCTTTTCCGTTGCCGACCCCAGTCCGTCCCTCGACTATGCCCTTGGACCTACACTCTCTGGAGCAGGGGTCTCGCCCCAGCCCACTTCAGCCACCTTCGGGCAAGTCAAGTTCCACCGAGGACTTGCCCCCACAACCCGGCTTCTTGCTCTCCCCATATGCCCCCCTCACCCGCCGTCAGCCCACCTCCCCACGGAGAGAGCCTCGCGGCGGACGGGGGAGCCGGCATTCACGGCCGTCCTATCGACCGTTGAATATCCCAGTCCATTTCGACTCTACAGCCTCCCTCTCCCTTCCAAGTATCCACAAATTCCTGGTGATTCGGCCTACATCTGGGTCCCTCCCGACAACTCTGAACGGACGTTCCAGGCGATCCGAACCCACAGCAACTCCAGCCGCTATGACGTACGCCCACAGAGGGATGGCTCCCTCCTCGTAAAATCACGCTCAGCCGCAGAGACAAAGCCCTACTCTCCGTCACTGAGGTCCTTGGATGCTCGGTGTCCGTTTCCCCACACCCTCGCCTGAACCAGAGTCAGGGCACTATTTACGCCACCCGCCTATTGTCGATCGCAGTGAACGAGCTCCTGGAGGACCTCGCACCCCAAGGAGTCACTAAGATTATCGTTCACATCCCGACAGGGAGGCACCCCCTCCCCCACCCCACGTCTGCTCCTTACTTTCAATAACTAATCCCCCCCGGCCGCATTGTATGGGGTATGGGAGACCGCGCGTCATGCGAGTTTTCTATCCGCCCATACATCCCAGACCCGACCCGTTGCTTTAAATGCAATAAGTTTGGACACGTTAGCTCCGTTTGTCGACAGCCGCATCAACTGTGTTCACTGTGGACGACTCGCTCACCCTGACAGGTGCCCCAACACCCAAATGCTCCAACTGTGAAGGCGCACACCCCTCTTCATCCCGCGAATGCCTTTTCTTCAAGTTCGAGAAGGAGGTCCGAGGCCTACAGTGACGGACTTCCTTAGCCCCCGTGAGGCACGAGACAGGGTGCGGAGTCGGGAGGTGAGGCCGGGGGTGTCCTATGCCGCTGCTCTCGGCTCTATCATCTCGGCACGCCGCCCTGGCCTGCCGCCGAAACCCCCCCCCCACTGCTCCCTGTTCCCCCAAAGAAAATCCTCGCAGGACCCGACGGTCTCCTGTCCCCCCACCATTCCTCCTCTTCCCGCACCTCACCTGCCACGAATCCCCCAGGAGTCTGGGACCAGGACACCCAGGTCCCATCCACCTCAAACCCTGCCTTCCCAGTACTCCCTGCACACGCCCGAACCTGCCGCCCGGAGCAAGCCGTCGAGGCGGAGACGCCGGAGCGTGTCGCCAGACCCTCCGGCCTTCCAACGTCTCTCTCCCTCTTCCCCTAGAACCAAGAAGACGGCTCGGACCCTCACACCGCCCACCACGTCTACTATGTCCATCTCTCCCCATCGCAGAAGTCCCACCACTCTACCCCCACAGACTCTGACAATAGTGGCTGAAATCCACGACCCGCCCCGTACGACGAGACCGTCAACAATATCCTCTCCCCCGAGATCCAGTGGATGCGGCCCTGGCGCAGCTGCACGGTGTGACCGAGGGAAGCTCGGCCGCGCCCACGCCCACGATCTGCCCTGGTGCCATTTTCTCCACCCCTCCACGAGACCACTCTGGTTCACCTCCTTCCACCCCCATAGTACCTACCCCCCCAACATCCCCGGCCCCTCCTTGTCAGCTACCCTGAGTACGCCCTCCCTCCCACCCGCCCGGTCCTTTTGGTACCCCCTGTCACCACCTAGGGTCCGCCGTGAGACCCCGGACAGGCGGGGTGCGCCACTTTTGGGGTTAACGTGCCCCCTCCTGGCCCGACCATAGAAGCCCGTCAAACACTTCTGACCCTCTCAGCCCACGATGTTCCTCTGCCTGCCGTGATCCACGCCTCCGGTCTCGCTCGGCCGACTCGACCCCGCAACCTCCGCGGGGTTCGACAGGCCGACCGATTCCTTCCCTGGTGAACGGTAGATAGCCAGCCATGCTCCCGACCCATCCTTCAATTTCGCGAACTCCAGATCTCCCTTCACACTCCAACCTCCTAGCGCCTACACCTTTACCCATCCCCCTTCATCAACTAATGGATCCCCCGAAAACCACAATAGTCCACTGGAACTGTAGGAATATTCGCGAACTATGAAGGCCTTAACTCCTTGATTGCCACTTCCCGTCCGGTGTGTGTCTGTCTCCAGGAGCTAATCCTGGGGACCAGGCCCATGCCCTGCCCTACTGGTTATTTTGCATCGCCACCCCCCTCCTACCTGCACTCGAAGGGGAGCTGCCATCCTCGTACACCACGCAGTCCCCTACAATCTCTCCATCCGGTCCCCCTACAGGTGACTGCCGTCCGGCTCTCCCTGGATAGACAGTACACCGTCTGCTCAATCTACCTCCCCCCCCACGCTCAAGTCTCCCGCGACGACCTGGTGGAAGTCGTAAACAACTCCCCAGGCCCTTCCTACTACTGGGCGATTTCAATAGTCGCCACCCCTTGTGGGGCGACACACACTCCACCTATATGGCCCCAACCCTGATATCTGTCATGACCGAGCTCTCCTTCGAGTGCCTCAAATGGCTCTCCTACATTCTACCATGCCACCACCTGCACCATCCTGTCCCTCGTTTCAACTGATGCCCTCCTAGACTTCACGTGGCAAGTCCTCCGAGAGGACCATGGAAGTGACCATCTCCCCATTCAACTCACCTCAATCGACCCGACCAGACTGTTCGGGTACCGGTAAGGTGGGTTACTACCAACGCGAATTGGGCCCGCTTCCGCGACAACATATACACCCTTACAACTGCCCACTTCCCATCCATCGACGAGTGCATCGCATACTTCGAGTCCGTCGTTCTAGCGGCCAAGCACTAGCGTACCACAATCCTCCGCCTACCCCCGCGCCCGACGGGTGCCTTGGTGGACCCCGGAGTGCGCGGAGGCCGTGCGCGCCAAGAAGAAGGCAACTCGGCGCTTCTACCGGACGCGACTCCCCATCCATCGCACGGAGATGCAGCGGGCAGGGCCATCGCCCGCCGCACAATGAAGACAGCGCGCCGAGCCTTTGTGTCCGGCATCACCGCCACCACACCTTCGGCTACCATCTGGAAGAAGGTACGGGGTGTCGAGAGGCGACATGTCCCCTCCCGACCCCCGGTCCTCCGGACTAACGACGGACTCCTATGTGAGCCCAAGTCGGTGGCAACCACCTTGCTTCTACCTTCGCCGCCGATTCCGTACCCGCCCCTGACGATAGCCCTCTCCACCGTCCATAGACAGCACCTACAACCGATTGTTTACCATGCGTGAACTACAGGCGGCACTGGCCTCTCGACGATCCCCTTGTCCCGGTCCGGACGGTATTCCGTACGGCATGATCCAGCACATCCACACTACCTTACAAATTTTCCTGCTAGACCTATACAATCGCATATGGATAGAGGGCGCCTTCCCCTCTAGGTGGAAGGAGGCCCACGTCATCCCTATCCCCAAACCCGGCAAAGATTCCCTGGACCCCACAAACTACAGACCAATCGCCCTGACGTGTTGTGCCTGCAAATCCTCGAAAAATGGTCGCTACGCGATTATCGTTCGTCCTTGAAATAGCAATTCCTTCCCGTCTACCCAGTCCGGCTTCAGACAATTCCGCTCCACCACTGATCCCCTCCTGCTTCTCAGCCGAGACATACAGGATGCCTTCGACAATGGACAGTTCGTACTGTCAATTTTTTTCGACATCCAGAAGGCCTATGACACCACCCGTCGAGCAATGATCTTCGGTCAGCTCTGACATCTGGGCCTCGTCGGAGCCATGCCGGCCTTCATCAGGGGCTTCCTTTCCGCCCGACCCTGCCGCCCGGAGCAAGCCGTCGAGGCGGAGACGCCGGAGCGTGTCGCCAGACCCTCCGGCCTTCCAACGTCTCTCTCCCTCTTCCCCTAGAACCAAGAAGACGGCTCGGACCCTCACACCGCCCATTACGTCTACTATGTCCATCTCTCCCCACCGCAGAAGTCCCACCACTCTACCCCCACAGACTCTGACAATAGTAGCTGAAATCCACGACCCGCCCCGTACGACGAGACCGTCTGAACAATATCCTCTCCCCCGAAGATCCTGTGGATGCGGCCCTGGCGCAGCTGCACGGTGTGACCGAGAGAAGCTCGGCCGCGCCCACGCCCACGAATCTCGTGGTGCCATTTTCTCCACCCCTCCACGAGACCACTCTGGTTCACCTCCTTCCACCCCCATAGTACCTACCCCCCCCAACATCCCCGGCCTTCTCCTTGTCAGCCACCCTGAGTACGCCCTCCCTCCCACCCGCCCGGTCTTTCTGGTACCCCCTGTCACCACCTAGGGTCCGCCGTGAGACCCCGGACAGGCGGGGTGGCGCCACTTTTGGGGTTAACGTGCCCCCTCCTGGCCCGACCGCAGAAGCCCGTCAAAACACTTCTGACCCTCTCAGCCCACGATGTTCCTCTGTCTGCCGTGATCCACGCCTTCGGTCTCGCTCGGTCGACTCGACCCCGCAACCTCGTGGGGTTCGACAGGCCGACCGATTCCTTCCCTGGTGAACGGTAGATAGCCAGCCATGCTCCCGACCCATCCTTCGATTTCGCGAACTCCAGATCTCCCTTCACACTCCAACCTCCTAGCGCCTACACCTTTACCCATCCCCCTTCATCAACTAATGGATCCCCCAAAAACCACAATAGTCCACTGGAACTGTAGAGGAATATTCGCGAACTATGAAGGCCTTAACTTAACTCCTTGATTGCCACTTCCCGTTCGGTGTGTGTCTGTCTCCAGGAGCTAATCCTGGAGGCCAGGCCCATGCCCTGCCCTACTGGTTATTCTTGCATCGCCACCCCGCCTCCAACCTGCACTCGAAGGGGAGCTGCCATTCTCGTACACCACGCAGTCCCCGTCCACAATCTCTGCATCCGGTCCCCGTTACAGGTGACTGCCGTCCGGCTCTCCCTGGATAGACAGTACACCGTCTGCTCAATCTACCTCCCCCGCCCACACTCATGTCTCCCGCGACGACCTGGTGGAAGTCGTACAACAACTCCCCAGGCCCTTCCTACTACTGGGCGATTTCAATAGTCGCCACCCCTTGTGGGGCGACACACACTCCACCTATATGGCCCCAACCCTGATATCTGTCATGACCGAGCTCTCCTTCGAGTGCCTCAATGATGGCTCTCCTACATTCTACCATGCCACCACCTGTCCCTCGTTTCAACTGATGCCCTCCTAGACTTCACGTGGCAAGTCCTCCGAGAGGACCATGGAAGTGACCATCTCCCCATTCAACTCACGCTCAATCGACCCGACCAGACTGTTCGGGTACCGGTAAGGTGGGTTACTAGCAACGCGAATTGGGCCCGCTTCCGCGACACATATACAACCCTTACAACTGCCCACTTCCCATCCATCGACGAGTGCTTCGCATACTTCGAGTGCGTCGTTCTAGCGGCTTCAAGCACTAGCGTACCACGATCCTCCGCCTACCCCCGCGCCCGACGGGTGCCTTGGTGGACCCCGGAGTGCGCGGAGGTCTTGCGCGCCAAGAAGAAGGCAACTCGGCGCTTCTACCGGACGCGACTCCCCATCCATCGCACGGAGATGCAGCGGGCCAGGGCCATCGCCCGCCGCACAATGAAGGCAGCGCGCCGAGCCTTTGTGTCCAGCATCACCGCCACCACACCGGCTACCATCTGGAAGAAGGTACGGGGTGTCGCGAGGCGACATGTCCCCTGCCGACCCCCGGTCCTCCGGACTAACGACGGACTCCTATGTGATGTGAGCCCAAGTCGGTGGCAAACCACCTTGCTTCTACCTTCGCCGCCGATTCCGTACCCGCCCCTGACGATAGCCACTCTCCACCGTCCATAGACAGCATCTACAACCGATTGTTTACCATGCGTGAACTACAGGCGGCACTGGCCTCTCGACGATCCCCTTGTCCCGGTCCAGACGGTATTCCGTACGGTATGATCCAGCACATCCACACTACCTTACAAATTTTCCTGCTAGACCTATACAATCGCATATGGATAGAGGGCGCCTTCCCCTCTAGGTGGAAGGAGGCCCACGTCATCCCTATCCCCAAACCTGGCAAAGATTCCCTGGACACCACAAACTACAGACCCATCGCCCTGACGTGTTGTGCCTGCAAAATCCTCGAGAAAATGGTCTCTACGCGATTATCGTTCGTCCTTGAAAATAGCAATTCCTTCCCGGCTACCCAGTCCGGCTTCAGGCAATTCCGCTCCACCACTGATCCCCTCCTGCTTCTCAGCCGAGACATACAGGATGCCTTCGACAATGGACAGTTCGTACTGTCAATTTTTTTCGACATCCAGAAGGCCTATGACACCACCCGTCGAGCAATGATCTTCGGTCAGCTCTGACATCTGGGCCTCGTCGGAGCCATGCCGGCCTTCATCAGGGGCTTCATTTCCGCCCGGACCTTTAAAGTCCGGGTGGGCTCAGTCCTCTCTGACACCTTCGTGCAGGAGGACGGGGTCCCACAGGGAAGCATCCTCAGTGTTCTCTGCTTCTCCGTCGTGATGAACACGGTCTCACAATGCCTTCCACCCACCATCCGCTCTTCCATTTACGCGGATGACCTTGCGATTTACTTCGCAGGGCGAGAACCGTCCGTCGTTCAACGACAAATGCAGCTCGCCAACTACCGGGTGGAAAGGTGGGCGACGTCGGTGGGTTTCCGCCTCTCCATCCCTAAGTCCAAGTGTATGGTCTTCAGTAGAAGAAGACCCACAACCCTTCCTCTACCCTGTCACATTATACGGCAGTCTTCTTGAGGTGGTACCCTCCACGCGTTTTCTGGGCATGACCCTAGACCGACGGCTCAATTGGGTTCCCCATCTCAAGCACCTAAAGCAATCCCTTCGACGCCCCCTCGCTCTCCTGGATCACCTCTCTCACACCACATGGGGTGCAGATCGACGCTCTCTTCTTCGCCTTTACAATTCCGTAGTACAGTCGAAGCTGGACTATGGTAGTGCAGTTTACGGTTCAGCCTCCAACGCCCGCCTCCGTATCCTGGACCCGATACTTAATAGAGGCCTCCGCCTCGCCACCGGTGCTTTCCGCTCCTCCCCAACCTCCATGTGGAATGCGATCATCTCCCTCTCGCCCTCCGACGGGGTCTCCTCATGAGGACATACCTCCGTGCACAGAGGCTACCTTCTTCGCTTCTGGGCACGGCGGTTTCAGAACTACCACCTCAAGAACGGAGCTGGCACTTCACTGAAGTGGTCCGCTCTTTCCTTGATCTTTTCAACATGCCCGCCCCCTCAGTTATCCCCATTTCATTCGGCATCTACCCCCCCTGGATCCTCACCCCTATCAAGTTTTGCATGGATCTGTGTGCCCTACTCTTCCGCGAACACGCAACCCAACACCCGGACGCAGTCGCCATTTACACAGATGGTTCCCGCTCGGAAGCTGGTGTGGCCTCCTCAGCGGTGATTCTGTCCCAGCCGCTTTCCCGGGGTGTCGGCCTGCCCCGCGAGGCCTCCGTTTTTTCGGCGGAACTTTTCGCGATTACGGAGGCCCTCGATATTGTGCGCACCCACTCTGCCAGCTCTCTCGTCATTTATTCGGCTCTTTGTCTTAAATAATGCATTTATATATTTCCCATAGCATTTATATCGTTGCTTAGGCATGAAATAACACACACGCAAAATTTTATGACTCTAGGCTAGGGTTTAAAAATACGTTTTTGACTACTAAAATGTGATTTTCATCGCTCTGCCGGGGGCAGAAGATGATTACCTATTAAGCTAAGATTTTGCAGAGGCTATTTTCTCATGCATGCGCAAGTTTTTGTCTCTATTAGAATATGGAAATCGAAAAAAATGTAAAATCGATCCACCCTAATGTGTATATATCATTGTAAGACGATGTGTCGTGAACAAGAATCAGATTGTTTCATCGAAGGTCAAGATCATAAAAATAGATGCCAAAAGTCAGATAGAGGTCCGTGCCATAACATTTCAACCACTTAACATAAATTGATGAAACTTCATCCATATATGTATCATCACAAGACGGTGTCGCAAACAAGAATCAGGTTCTTGCATCAAAGGTCAAGGTCAAGAAAACCCCCCTTCGAGTCGGCATTTGCGTTTGGAATACTTGTTACACTTTTCTCGGTTCGATGGCACTTAGGTTAGGCTAGGTCAGGTCAAGTCGATTAGTTTTTTAGATGTATGGATTTGAAGTCTGTATTTCGTGTGTGTGTGTGTGCGCGCGCGCGCGCGGGCGTGCTGTAAAGAAACTGATTTTAATTATATTTACTGAAATATTTTATATACATTAGTGAGATTTCAATGCGTAAAATATTTCTAAATGTAAATTGAATTATAATATAATTTCATTATTAATTAGAGAGTCGTTGGTTGGTACCATTCGAGAAGATTCTCCGACACAGTCTTTTTGAAAGAAATGAGGATACACGAACAACTACGTGAAGAAATGCCTCATACAGATGGTCATTTCTTATTTGCAATTTTTTCAAGAGTGCAGCCAGCAGAATCAGGAACCATGGATGTCAGCTATAAGTTTCAAATTATGTTAAATAAGTAAGCGAAATTTAATAGGTAATGTTAAGCACTATATAATTACAGTAATTAATTGTAATTAATGGTAATCAAGCCAAAGTATAAGCTGTTTGTTCACTGGTCAGTGTGTACATTGAGATATTCAACACCCAAAGTTTTCCAAACACCAGATTAATTTCCATTATTCTGAAGTAGCTTGTCAAGTTTTATTGAAGAAAAGTAATCAGAATGTTCTTCTCATTCAAATTATTGAATACTATTCGGTTTTCTTACATATTTATAGTTTTTTTTCCCCGTACAAAAACGATTTCCATGTATGGTTTGACGATAGGTCGGTAGGTTTCAATAAGATAATGTAAAGGAAGATGATTTCTAAATCCCCAGGTATTGTTTGATCGTGAAAAGTAAATTTAATTATATTTTCAGTAACGAATTTGAAGGTGTTCCTCTAAGAATTGTTAACATGAATGACACCTCAACTTCTCAATACATCAGAGCAGCACCAGCCGCTTCCCTTTATAACTCAAAATCTTTACAAACCATTTTAGAAGGCCTTAAGTAAGTTCATTATATTAATACTTTTCATGCTTTGGGCATTATTTTTGTAGAAAATATGCCAAAATATTTTTCCATTGCAAACAAATGTTGCATAATTAATATTTTGGCAGTTTCCAACAGCACTTGGGTTGCACATAACATTTGAGAGCAAATGAGACTTCTGATATAGCTATACCTTGTAACCTTGTATGGATTCCGCGTGGCGATCACTCCTCACACGGAGGTCAGGCTCGCGGCCATATCTCTGGAATTGACTTTGTGAAAGAGAGAGACGCTTTCTTGAATTCTCTATCTCTCATAGCCAGGCACACCCGACTCATCTGGTGCTGTACTGAGCCTAGTGTCAAGTCTTCTTTTGAAGATGTCCATATGAGCACCAGTTGTATATTTCTTTTGATAACTGGTTGAATATTCTTGGTCTTCTACGACAAAGCTATTTTCCTTCAGTGTTAAGGATGTTCCTGCACATTCTGCCTTTACTGTTTTTCAGTATTGTTTGTATGGTTATCGGGTTCGGTTTGAGGTTAAGTACTGTTATTTTCGTTGCGTATATTCCAATGAGTCTGTATTTAATTTACATATTATTTCACAGTAATTTAGTTCTTTGCAGTCACTGATCTTGGCTGTAAAATTTCTTTCAATCTCCTTTAACTAATTATTATTATTAATAAATGTGTTGAGAGAGACCTACTGGGATAAAGAAAGAGCTATTCCAAGGCCTTTATTTACCAGTATACTTTGTCCTTTTTACCTCTGTAGGGGGTTGCGGGGGAGGGGGAAATCCCTCTCCTCTGCTCCACCTACTCCAAGTGTTGATATTGTAAGTTAAGCTAATGTGTACAGTATGGAGAGGAGTGATTAATGCGTGAAGTGTAAACAAGATCAACGGAGAGAGGAGAGAAATAATTTTGAAAGTTTGTTTATTTTTAACAAACAACAAAGGCAAAGAAAAATATTTATTCAGAAAAACTATACAAGTGACATAGTTTTATAATACTTTAGATATCTGATATGGCATTAATA
The DNA here is from genome assembly GCA_023014485.1 of Bathynomus jamesi. Taxonomy (NCBI): domain Eukaryota; kingdom Metazoa; phylum Arthropoda; class Malacostraca; order Isopoda; family Cirolanidae; genus Bathynomus; species Bathynomus jamesi. The sequence continues at coordinate 928,996 of JAJOZX010000579.1, read as the reverse complement.
TATTCATTGTGTTCTAATTCGAATATTCCGTTGAAAGCATGGATGCTTTTTAGACAAAAATTAGTATTAGTATTATTATTATTATTATATCGCATAAGATGAGTCTGTTTTTATTTACTTTCAAATCTGATGTATATCTTTAAACCACCTTAGAAATATGGAACCAGGAATAAAAGAAGCAGAGCAGTTACACAATGGTCTCTTGAATCAGCTGAGAAATCTCCTTCCTAAGTATGCCTGTATTCAAGAACAACATAACAAAGTCCTACAACGAGTTAATAAATTGCACGAATTTTGTTACAGCTCGGAAGTAAAACCAGGTAGGGCTTGTCTTAAATTTTGTGATTAGCAATTGCGTCTGAATAAAAAAAATAATAAATGTACAGTTCAGTAATTCGTATCAATATTATATTAAGCATGGATACTTTATCAGATTTTCGGCCAAATGAAGTTAAAGAGTGCGACTTTGATCTCATGGATCTTGAATCATCAAATTCCAAATTCATAACGAGGCAAGTCAACGGTTCCACAAGCGAAGCTTCTCATCAGAAAAATGTAAACTCTTCCAGTGCGAAAAAAAATGACCCGTTTGGTTTCGTTGAGAAAGAAATGGAGAAACACCAAGAAAATGGTACTGTCAAAAAGAAAAGTTCCAAAATTAAGAAAGAGCAAAGCGCAAATTCAAATGCAAAGAATGAAAGCGAAAACGAAGTAAACACACCTAAAAGCAAATCAAAGCCTAAAGTTCTTAAAAAAAATTCACTTGATGCTGAAACACGAGTAATAAGAAGCTCGAGTAGGAAAGGGGGAGCAGCTCATTCTCCAAGTTCTTCTCCATGCCGGAAGAACTCTAAAGAAAATATCAGTTTGAAAAATCAGACTGTAACTCCTCACAAAACGAAGTCGCTTCGTGGTGTGAAATTAAATTCGTTAGCGGAAAAATCTTCTTCACCCAATGCGAGGCATCGCAGTCCTTCAATAGGTGTTAAAAACTCGCCGAAAATAAAGGAAAAAGAAGCATGGACTGACAATAAAATGCGTAGTGATTCTCCAGAGTTTTAATAAGAATTTGTAACAAGAAATTCATCATGTTTGTACTATACCTCTTAAATAACCATGTTTTTATTCGTTTTTGGATGTTGATTAAGCTTGAACTAAGATTTTTATGAAGGAATAAAATTTTATTTTTGATAGTTTCAACTATTTTTCACATCCATTTTTAAAAATGTTCTCTACTGATAGGCGGACGTTGATACATTGATACGTTCTAAGGCACATTGCACTTTCCTTATCAAATTTTTCCATAAGTTTTCCTTGCCATATGTCAGGACGTGGTTGAATATTATATTGGTTTCATTTTCTTAATTTTTCTTTTGTTTACAGTTTTTGGAATGGAAATTTTGAAGAAACTGCTACTCAATTTTTTGTTTATTTTCCATTTCACTTTAAATGTTGATGAAAATTTGAAAATATTCATATGATTAAGAATGCTGTGTTCGTTTTTTATGTTCGAAGATCCGTAATAATAGCTTGAGTCATTTTTATACAATAAAATCGCTTTCATATACCACTGTGCCTATTTTTAATAAGAAAGACAACATAGAATGATGTACCGCGTATGATGGTACTAACTGAATGTGAATTTAACTATTTTTTGTAGGTTTTGACCGACGAACTCCTATCAGACTTGGGCTACTTCTTTATAAATTCTAATTACCTTCGACAAAAATTGATACCTGTCATTTAGTCAGATTTGAACGAACCAACTCTGAGGATGTTTATGCTATTTAAAAAGAAGTGCTCAGTACTTAAAAAAAAGCCTTATAAATATATCTACCACCATATTTTAAGAGTATTTTTTTTTCTGTTTGATTATATTGTTAAAACTTTAAAATAATATGTATGTCCTCTAGTCAGTTTTCTTTCGGTTTTATCCAGTATTTGATCTTAAGAACACTTTATTTTGGTATTTTGAAGACTTAAATCTTTTATTCAATATTCATATGTTAAAAGTATTTGGCTTAGATTGTATATGTAATTATTAAATCATAGAAGCATGTCTACTTTTCGTGCGGGATTCATTTGAAACCCTGTAAATTTTCCTTTCGGATTCTGTTGGGATCGGTGCTTGGTCGCTTCCGTTTTTGCGTAAATATTATATTATATCATATATGTCATCATATTTTAATAAGCAACTAGTTATTTAGCTGTTTACTCGTAATTCGTGATTTATTATAATACATACTATGGTAACATTTTACTAGTGACTAACTATCAGAGGCATTTTTCGTCAGTTGTTTCGAACGTCACGAAGACGTCATTTCAGAAAGACTGCACTGTGATACTACCTACACTAATGCAGTATGTAAATATCTGAATTTTTATTTATAATAAGCTGCTTGTTTCCAAAGATGAGTCCGCCGCAAGCTATGTTAGGGGTCAGAGTAGAGATGTGGAAAGGAAACTTAGAGGTTCCAACCAAAGTTTTCCGACTATTCACAGTAGGGAACGGACGTATTTGTCTCCGGGGTTCCACAAAGTAAGTTTTCATTCCTTGCGATCTTTGCAATTCATTTGCAACAATTGTTTAAAACCAGGATAATAAACTTTACTGACGACCCTTTTAAGGGTTTTAGTTCTCTCTCTCGCTGTCTTGCTGTTCGAGTGTAGTTAGGGACGACATATATTGACCCAAAATTCTCAACATACTCCGAAATGCTAATAATTGCTGAACTGCTTCGTTTCAGATATAGCTTTCATGCAACATTATTTTGGGGTGAAAATTAAAAGGGATCGTTACCCCTAAAAAGATTTGGGAGCCATTGTAATAAACGAATATTTTTTGAGAATTGGAGATGACAATATATATACTTATTTCTGCATTTCTTACAGCAGACATGATAAATTCTGCCCACTTCGCTTTTTGTTTTAATGGAGCAAAACAACTATTTTTGTTAAATGTAGCTATCGTAAATCCATCATAACATTGTACGAGTATTTATATCTTTATGAAGTAATAATGAAATAATAGGGCGATGTCGCGGCCAGTGTTGTAACACCGCTTTCCGTTGATCAATTAAGTTGAGCGACATTGGGTCTGAAGAGTGGTTGGACAGGAGACTCTCCTCCGCAACCAGATTATGTAGCGACCCCACGTAAAGCTGTAGGTTTTAGAAGATGCGAAGGAGGTTAAACAACCCCGTCATTACATTTTCTACGAAAATAACGGAATAGCATCCGAGAATGTTTCTCTGTTAGCATTTTGTCTTCGCCTACTGGGAGGGGCTTGTCTAGAGTATATCCTTCATTGACGCATATTCATACCAAATGGTTAGAGTCCGTCAACTCCACCTACTAATTGTAAATTCTCCAATCAAACCGTGTCTCGTTCCTTCAAAAGACTGTCCAGTCTAGGGCGGGTCAAAAGTTGTTGTTTTGGCTTCTTTGAAAATGACGCTATGTGAGGGTTTTCATTTGGGTTAACAAACAACGTATCAAAAGTTGAGCTATGTGCGACCCCCTGTACCCCTCCCACATAGTCCCCCCTTTTTACCCCCTCTTCTAGCTGAGATTTCACAATGAGCTTTGAACCTATTCTGAACATCAATTTAAGATGTAAAAAATAAGTTAGAAGACCTTATTTGCCCTTATTTAAATCAAATGGGTATCATCATTATTTATGGATACTTTTTTTTATGCAGGGTTGCCAGATTGCCAAATTTCACAAATGTGTAAAGTCTGGCAACCCTAATTTTTTGAGTATTTTTTGCAAAAAAAAATTTTAGTTTCGTTTCAGATTATTGATTAAGTGAAATTATTATTGATTCAAACTATTGGTTTTTAAGTTAAATTATTGGTTAAGTCAAATTAATCATGACAACAAGAAAAAAGTCGTCAAATGCAGCCTTTGGACATCCTTCCGAGTTTCTAGCAGCTATGACACCAATAAAAGCAGATATGAGGCACTACAACTTTGTGCGACGACGAGAAGAGGCTGAATCAAATAAGTCGATTACTTTTAATGAATGTTGTAACATAGTCGCAATAGACGTTGAAACTATATGGAGAAGTTTGTCTTTCCCTACAATAAGTACTAGTGGAATCTTTCAGAAAGTTGTTAGTGATAAAAGCAGCTCAAAGCTGGACAAGGTTCCCATAAACCGAAGAGATGAGAGATTCGAACAAAAGGTTTTTGAGTATGATGCTATGTTTGATGTATGTACATGTGATTGCTACGATAAAGGGATTGATAGTAATGCCTGCCGGTGCAAGGATAAAATAATTGCTGAGTGGGATACTTTTGTAGGACAAAAGCAAAGATTAAACCAACTGAGGCCAAATGATAGAAAAGCTGCTTTGATGAGGAAAAGGTCTATTGCTAGAATGAGATCACAAGCAGAATTGACTGAAGCTATCAGAGTTGTCCTTTCAACATCACAGGATGCAGCCGGTGCTGAGAGCATGGAGGTTGAGACCGACCAAGAGGATGAAGACTTCGTGCCTGATATAGAGTTAGAGAGTGAGCAGAACAGATATACCTATGAAGAGTTGGCAGTGACCGCAGATCGTTACAGAGTAAGTTGTAGGGCAGCAGCAGTTCTGCTTTAAAAGATATGGGAATCCTGGATCAGGGCAACATGATTGATAGAAAGAAGCTGGAGAGGGAAAGAGCACGAGTAGGTAAAAAATTGTGTACCAGGGTTAAATCTGAGAATATAGGAATCGAATGCATTGGCTTTGATGGGAAAAGAGAGGACACATTAACCAGGGTAGGCAAGATCAAAGAAGAGCACTACGTCATTGTTAAAGGGCCTGGAAATATCTATATAGATCATGTAACACCTGATCATGGAAATGCTCGTTGTGTAGTAGAAGAGCTGATTACTGAAATAGTGGACTCAGAAAGTTCAGACACTAAAAGCTTTACTATGTGATGGCACTGCTGTGAACACTGGAAGAATCGGTGGAGTAATAAAGCTTGTTGAAATCTATCTGAATAGGTCTGTTCAGTGGCTGGTATGCCTTCTTCATATGAACGAACTACCATTCGGGCATGTCTACGAGGCAGTAGATGGAAAAACAACAGCCCAAGTACTTTCAAGGGTTCAATTGAAAATAAATTGAAAACTAATCTAACAAAACGAAGTGGTTGCTTTTTCTCTTGTTAAAGGAAACATTCATGAAATTCCATCTGATGTTGTCACTGACCAAAAGTATGTCTACAATATGTGCCTAGCTGTTCAGATTGAAAACTAATCTAACAAAACTGGAAGTGGTTGCTTTTTCTATTGTTAAAGGAAACATTCATGAAATTCCATCTGATGTTGTCACTGACCAAAAGTATGTCTACAATATGTGCCTAGCTGTTCAATCTGGAAATGTCTCCAAAGATCTGTACAATTCATCATGCTTGTTGGCTAACTAGAGCAAATAGAATTCTTACTCTATATGTCAACACCACTTCCAATCCAAGATCTCAAAAATCTAATAGAAATTATTATGCTATCTTATGCTCCAGGATGGTTTTGGGTTAAGTCACATCCACTGGCATTTGACGGATCATCTAACTTTTGGTACTTAGGGTATCTGCTGCGCGACTTGAAGGAGAAATACAGATTGATCATGGAACCGGTGTTTCAGAATAACTCATACTTTGCGAATCCCAAAAATATTCTATCGATGATAACGGACTCAAGAAGAGAAGTTAGAGAAGTTGCAATCCAGAGAATCATTCTCTCAAGAACTACATTTTCTGGAACAAGAAACTTTGATCTACCTCGAACTCTTAATTTTGATTCTTCAGACTACACTGAAATGATTGATTGGCAGAAAGAGGTAATTTATCCGCCTCCACTTCTGAGAAACTTTAGCAATAAGGAACTTTTGCTAGCAAGACAAGAACCACTCAAAATACCAGCTTTTCCTTGTCACAACCAAGGAGTAGAAAGCGCTGTGAATCTAGTCACGAATGCATATGATGTACGAATGAGCTACGAAAATCGCCAAAAATATATTCTTAACCTACTGGAATCACGACAGAGATTGCCTAAATTTGAATGGAAAGGACAGTAGAATAAATAAACATGCAGTGTTACTTTCAAAATTTATGCATCGTGCAAAAGAGCACTTCATTAGGTAATGTTTTTATCTTTTTCTTTCAGAAGACCAGTTCTGTTGTTTAATTTCTCAAAAATGTTATGTAATTCATTAATTTGTTCCTTATTTTTTATCTTAATATGTAATATATACTCAAAAACACGTAAAAATTTTACTTTCTTTGAGTTTGAATAAAAAAATAAGAAACATGAGTTTAACACAATTGAAGCAATTTTTATCCGAATTTTTACTGAAAAATGTACATTTTGCCAAATTGAAACTTAAAACCGAAAATTTGTGCCGGGGGTAGGAGACTTAGGATACGCGAAATATTTTACTGAGTGACTACCGTGACCCAAATGAAACCCCCACAATGTGTCATTTTTTAATACAAAATATCAACCCGCCCTACTTGAACTGGTGTCCACTCCGAGGAAGGAAAATATTTTTACTTTTCAAATACAATATTATTTGGTTAGAATAAATATACAATGTTTGCAATAACATTGTAGCTACAGTTTTTCCCTGGGTCCTCTACCAAAGTTTTCCTCTTGTCTGGTGTTCCCAACCTTTGTGAAGCCACTGCCGGGCTGCCCCCTACCCCCAAACAGTATTTTCGAATGTCTCCATCGTGGATAAAAAACTCCGCAAACAATACGATGATTAGTGAATGAAACTATATTTGAAAAATAATCCCAACACAGTACAATGAATGCATTGATATTAATTGCTTTAATAATTAATTTTAAATTATATTACAATTGCTACAAGGGAGTTAATGCAAGTTTGTATGTCATTCAGTCCTTTCTAGCTCCCCTTTACTTTCAATGCCCCCATAAACTTTACAAACGCCCAGTGGAGTGCGGTACCGACCCCGTTGGGAACCACTGCTCTGTATAGTCCGTCCGAACCCATATTATAACGTGATCTTGAAGGAAATTTTTTAAGCCAGTGAGCCTACTTTTTTAAACGACGTATTTACTGTAGATTTTATATGCAACTTCACAAACTTTGATCCAGGACGTGGCTTTGGATGCGAATTTTCAACTTCTGATGGTTGTCTTATTTTATATTATTAACCAATTGGCTTTTCTGAATTTCGCATGAATGTAGGAAATTTTGTAGAAGCGTGGATGGACTATGATAATCTGTAGACTTTGTCTCAATTCCAGATTGATTCTGGACTCGAATTTACACATCGTGACACTTCATCGACACTTCTGTTAATTTTCCACCCTAAAATAGTCAAACTTTACTTATCCTACGGTAAAATCTCTGAACCAGTGTTGGGATAGTTACGGAAAAAACTTTGTTATTCAATACTTAAAATTAAGAGAGGGGTTTTCGTGTATCATGTATTACGAGGAAGCCATCCACGAATTGCGTAAGTAAAGCAGATTTTCAGTGTTTTGACTGCCCCAACCAGTCATTTTGACCCCAATCATTACATAATTGTGGATGACCCTTGAACAACAGCAGAAACAGATCACTATTAGATCGGAGGTAAAAGAAATTAGAAATATTACAAAACAAAGTCTGAGTTCTCTTAGTAATACTTCCTACTGTATTTCATAATGCATTCCAATTCAAGTAATTTCTCGCTTTCTCCGTTGCCTTCATCACTCGGACGCAATCTTTTATTTAGAGAGTAATGGGTAATTCTGTTTTCTAATAATATGGGAAACTACATGCAGCCGACCGCCCAGCGGCAACGAATGTCGACCGCATGCAGAACATATATTTCAACTGTTCGTTTTAAGACTCGTGTTTGAATTCTGTCAACATATGCACCGCTGATGCCATTTTATTACTTTGTATAAAACTTAGTTACTAAGTTAGAAACTCAGTTTTTAGAATGACTTAGTTATGTGACCCAAATTAAGCTTGGCTAACTAATAACTATAACTTCCAACAATGCTCCAGTCCATATATCTACAGCACGATACGATTGACGCCCCATTAAGTATCTGTAATGGATTTTGATTCATCTTTGTTCAGGTGAGAAATAATCCCGTAATAGGCAAGGAACATAACAGAGAAATTAATGTAGAAGACATACTTGCCAACCCTACCGATTTGAAGGCTATTCTATCACCTACCGATTTTACAATATTAAACCTTTTATGTTCAGAATGCACTAGAGTACATCATTTAAGGTTAGATTTTCAAAAAAAATCCCCGGGGAGGGGCCATGCTCTCGGACCCCCTGGCATTGATTACAAATCCTACCGCTTTTGCTTTTCAAAATGTTGGCAAGTATGAGAAAATATAAAACCTAACTTAAAAAACTGGAATATGCCAGCTTTGGGCTTTGGGTATCCCAGCTGTTGGACAGGATCTAGATCCTGTCCCAAAACTGGATCCCATCTGCTGTACAGATAGCTGTTGAGGGAAGATATATTTTCAGGCCTCTTTCCGAGTGACCCGTTGCCCACGTTGGGCTAACATCGTGAAAAAGGAAAAAACTATAGTGTTTGTCATTTATCATTACTTATTCGGACTGTAGTGAATTTAATTTTCCCAGAAGAGTTCCTTGTGCCATGCGCAGTCTATGTGTATCATAAAAAACCTCAGGGGACCATTCTCAGTTCAATCATATATATATAATATATTTTTTTTTTGGATAGGTTTGTTTCTAAGAAACCGCAAACGCAGAATAAAATGGGAGACCAAGGAGACAGCATACAACATGATGACTAATTCAAATACGAACATTTCAAGGCTGCAACCCTCATCATCATCATAATTATAAAAAACTAATGAGCTAAGTAAAGGTTAAAGCAATTACAAGATAAATTCGCATTAAAACATTCAAGAAACAGGAGAGTTATGATTAAGGGAAGGTTTAAGTTTAAAGATATAAATCGACTCAAATATTCTAAAATCATTGGACTTATTACTTACATTTAACATCTTAAAATCATCAGATGAAAAAGACGTGTTATATCCAACTGAATACTCTCGTATTATAGACTCCACTGGATTACCAATTGGATATCCTACCCAAATGCTGGTCATTGCGAAGGTGAAGTAGTGAATGGTACTTCCAATATAAGACTCGTCTCTGCAGTATGTACAGTCAAATTTATAAACGCACGACGAGCACAAAAGTGGAGGAAATCTATCCTTAAAAGCAAACTAAGATCCTGTGGTGGAAGTATTTAAGAAAAAAAATCTCTGTCTACTAACAGAACCATAGTATGGAAAAGGAAAGTAACAGTTGTCTTTTGGAACACAAGAAACAGGTATCTTAGTTCAACAAATATTGTTGATTACAAAGTTGATTTACAAAATACTGAAGCAGAAAATGAACCATTCAAGTTCTCGAGAGACAGATAGAAAAAAAAGGAGAGCTATTCTCTGATTCAATGGCAAATTTAATATTACGATGCTGTGTATTAAAATAATTTAAAAACTTCTCGGCATGCAATGGACATGGAAAGAGAGTGAAAGTACCATCTACATATCTTCAATAAAAGATTTGGCGAAAATCAACGGTATCATGTTCTTCAAAATGACACAAAAATATTTGCCAGTGTGGGACACAAAGGGGAACCCATAGCAACACTTCCCGTTTACTCATAAAATTGATTATTAAGTAAAAAATATGTAAGTATTAAAAACCGATAGCTCAAGAAATTTCCGAAAGTTTAACTTAGTAAAAACCATGAACAGTCTCAAGAAGAAAAAGTCTGTTAACACAAAGGTGAATAGTTTCGTGCAATAATATATTGGTAAACGTGGCTAAACGTCATAAATATATATAAAAACATTATTAGAATTTAAATTATTAATTTCATCTGATCATTTTAAGATTTTAAGTGTAAGTAATAACCTTAATAAGCTTTGATTACTTAAGTTGATTTATATCTTTAAACTTAAACCTTCCATTATCAATTATAACTCCCTTTTCTTTGAATGTTTTAGTGTGAACCCATCTTGTAATTGCTTTAATCTTCACTTACCTCTTTAGTTTTTTACAATTATATATCTATTTTAGAATTTGCCTTGACCATGAGGACTGCATCCCACGAAACGTTGGTATTCGAATTAAAGTCATGCTGTATGCTGTCTCCTTGGTCTTCCTGTTTGTTATATATATATATATATATATATATATATATATTATATATATATATATATATATATTATTAAGGTTCGCAAAGACCAGTGTTTTTCTTTACAAAACCGAAATTAGTTAGAAAGATTGTGATTGGCAGAAATTTGTTACATGGGAAATAATTAACCTAAAACGACTATCGAACCCATTGTAATCTGGTTTCCGTGAAACTTAGTATAGTATATATATATATATATGAATAGAAACGACGTAAATAAGGAGCGTCTCTGCACACGGGGAAGAGAAATAACGAATAAATGAAAAATGAGGCGAACCGCCCGGGAATCGAACCCAGGGCCTTCCAATTGCCGGTTGGATGCGCTACCATTACACTACGGACCTCGATCAATCATAAATCGAAATTCTCCTACATAGGGCAGAAACCAATGCCCTGAGAGGGCACCCTCGCAAATCGTGAATATGTGCATTTAACTGCAATGACCACGCAGTATATAAATGAATAGAAACGACGTAAATAAGGAGCGTCTCTGCACAAGGGGAAGAGAAATAACGAATAAATGAAAAATGAGGCGAACCGCCCGGGAATCGAACCCAGGGCCTTCCAATTGCCGGTTGGATGCGCTACCATTACACTACGGACCTCGATCAATCATAAATCGAAATTCTCCTACATAGGGCAGAAACCAATGCCCTGAGAGGGCACCCTCGCAAATCGTGAAGGCCCTGGGTTCGATTCCCGGGCGGTTCGCCTCATTTTTCATTTATTCGTTATTTCTCTTCCCCGTGTGCAGAGACGCTCCTTATTTACGTCGTTTCTATTCATTTATATACTGCGTGGTCATTGCAGTTAAATGCACATATTCACGATTTGCGAGGGTGCCCTCTCAGGGCATTGGTTTCTGCCCTATGTAGGAGAATTTCGATTTATGATTGATCGAGGTCCGTAGTGTAATGGTAGCGCATCCAACCGGCAATTGGAAGGCCCTGGGTTCGATTCCCGGGCGGTTCGCCTCATTTTTCATTTATTCGTTATTTCTCTTCCCCGTGTGCAGAGACGCTCCTTATTTACGTCGTTTCTATTCATTTATATACTGCATGGTCATTGCAGTTAAATGCATATATATATATATATATATATATATATATATATATATATAATATATATATATATATATATACATATATACAGTATAGTAAAATTTAGGTCGTGCTTTAGTAAATGATTAATAACCATAGAAAATTACTAACTAGATATATCTAGTAAGGTGGTCATAGATTTAAATTTTTTTAATGCAGAAATCCATTGCCACTTACTAATTTAAATATATTTAATGATTCAGTAATTGAGTAGTTATAGTTACAAAGTGATAATCAAACCAGGCAATAGTGTTTACAATTGGCCGGCCAAGAATTCGGATTTGTATAAAAGTTCGTTTTTGTATTTTTATTTTTATAGTTAAAATTAATGGGAAATTTTTGGTAAGTGCTTTCTTTTTAATACAAATTCTATTTTGAAGAATAATATTTGTATGCAAAATTTTATGAATACCATCCCAAGTTCTTAAGGCAAGGATATTAGCTGTTTTTGGGAAGTTGCTACAGATACAAATCTTGAAGTCAACATTTAAGTATTCTCAATACACAAACGAATTTAGTAACTGTCAAACATGGCGATGATGGTAGATGTGCTGTCTACGTGTCCTATGTTTTGATATGAATTTAAGTGATTTGTGAATTTTAATGTTAAAAAATAGTGTAAATGATAAATTATTATAATGGCAGATTCAGTTGAACCAGTAATTAAAGATGTTAAAAGACCGGAGGATGTGGTTAAAGTAGCAATGGCTGACAACCTAAAGTTTGCAGTGTTGATTGGGTTGATTGAAGTTGGGCAAGTGTCAAATAAAGAGGTTGTCAACACAGTTCTTCAGCTGGTAAGTCCACCTGTAGTATTAAACAATGTTCAAGGCAGTAATTTTCATTATTCTTTGTTCCCAGGTATTGGCTTCAGGTAGCCCAAATCTGACCTTTGCTTGCCGAAATTAGGTCTTGGCTAAGAGTTAAGTTTTCCAAACTTGATACAAAACCAATAAAGTCATTGAAGTATTTTTGCAACATAATATTACCCAGTATTTTATCTTTAGCGATATATATTTTGGTATACAGAGCACCTTGTAATTAATCTGGATTCCATATTTCAATTTTTCCAAATAGGGGTCGAACCCAACTACACTTATGGTTAAAGCCAGTACAGGTGATCAGATTATGTGGTAGTTCTTTTTTTAATTTGTTTTAAATTATAATGCAAAGGAGATGTGTAGCAACTGGCCCACTTGCAAAATTGAGTAAAAACTGATAAAGTAACTCATCCCAAACTATGGTACAAATCTTTTAGCTACAAAATTTCCTATTTTAAATACACCTTAAAAAAAAGTTTGTTAAAGCATTGTAAATCTTTATACTTTAAATACCTTAAAGAATCTTGGTGTAAATTTTAAATTGATAGGTACAAGGTCACTAGGTGATGAATCTTGGTGCACTCAGTTTTGAGTTTGTGCAGGTTTCTGTCAAAATTTTCAAGTGGTACAATTAAGGTATATTATCATTATTTTCTTTCCCATGGAAGTAAAGCTTGTGGTAAATATTTGGCTGGACACAGGGGCTACATTTTTTATCAAAATTAAGTTTTTCTAGTGTAGTTTTCTCTGCTTTGTTTGAATCTGATACCCATTTCTTGTGCAAATGAATAGAAACTTTTTTTTCCATTCCAAAATACAGTGTTTCTACTCATTTGCATAAGAAATGTGTGTCAAATTCCAACAAAGCAGAGAAAACTACACCAGGAAAATGTAATTCTGATAAAAAACTAGTTAACCTAACTAAATTAACTAACATAACCAACCTAACCTAACCACAGAGCACACCAAAATACACTAGAAAAATGTATTTTTTATTTCAACTTCAGGCCATGTCATTTTCGTTTAAACTAACGAAAATATCATTACTTAACCTAACCAATCATCAAGGGTGTACAGTTGGCCTAACAGGTTAATATTGGTTATTTCACCTAAATATCTTCTGATCTTTTCGTATTAGGCACTCACTGTCACATTTTGGGCAAGTTAAGGATGAGAGAATAATGCTATAATTGATAAAAACATCCAATGCTTTCTCTTCATCTAGGGCACATGATGAATCAAGTTCTCAAAGTCAGAAACCACATGAACAGCATGTCATAATTCTATCACAAACACAACCAAACTGAATCCAATTAGAAAAAAAAATAGACAGAACAGAAACCAACTAACTAATTAAGGTGGAGTAGCAAAAACATAGCCCAATCAGGAAAAATATTTTATGAAAAAGTACATTATAGCCAAAATGGGAAATATTCACTATAAAAATATAACTTCTAATTTTTTCTCTAATCTTGCATTTCCATAAAAAATGATTAGTACCATCGTAAAGAGCATGAAAAATAGTGTTTGTGAAACACCACCTCTCATTTCTCGTTGGCCCCTGTGTCCAGCCAAATATTAACCAAGCTTGTATCATAAGAGTTGGTGATTTATACTGTGTATAGCTACCATATAACCTTGTATTAAATTTTAAAAATCTGGTTAGGTCCAAGTCAATTTTCTGATTACAGCACATTACCTATATAGTTACAGATTATTCTTTAGTGTAGCTACCTACAGTAATCTGTGATACAATGTAATGGTGTAGTGAAAATTTGAGAAGTTCCTCTAAGCCTGTATTATTTTGCTTACAGTAGCTACCCTGTATTCCTATTCACTGCACTGAAAGTTAGATTAACCCTACTAGCTTATGTGTATCCCCCCAAAATGAAAATTTTATTTCTGCTTATGGCATTTTCACACAGACTGCATTATTCTAGAACATGTGTTATTAGGACTAAGCCTGTGCATGGTATACATAAGTAGTAGCTTCTTAGTTTGCTTTAAGAAAAAATTAGATGCTTCCATGAATGAAATAGAGTTTGTAAATATTGTATATTGTAGCCCAAGTAGGCTACTTCAGTAACTTTGTAAATAGTGTAAGGATAAATAGCTGATTTGAAAATGATATCTTGCAAAATTTATTAATAAAATATAGCTTTGGGTCATTCATCTGACTTGGATAACACTGATAAGCGCCAGTGGTTTCATGTTTTTGAAGTGTATTGTAATGTACAATAATATTAGTTTAACCTCTTTTCACATGGTAAATTTGTGAGAGGGTCTAAAAAAACTCAGATAAAAAGGATTATCACTTGTTTTAAATGAGCAACATGGGTACTAGTACTGTATAAAAGATCAAATGGGTACATTAAGTGTTATTATTGTATGCTACTATAATCAAAGTCCCATTTCACTCACTCAGTTTTTCCAGGGACATCTTTTAGATCCCTGCTAGTAGCTACCTAGGTAGCTAATAGAAATAGAATAGCTCAGCCCATAAGTTAAAGGGTAATAACTAATAACTTTTAATTTTTCTTTCATTACAAAACTTTCATCTTATCATTCTCATATTTAAATGTTATAGTCTAATTGCCCCTATTTGATAAATAAATTGAAATAGTTATAGCTACTTTTTCCTTCACACACTTTGCTTCTTTACTTTGCAAGGACTGTTGAGTAATTAACACTTGTCATTGGCACCCTTCAATAACATGAATAAATACACAATATAAATTATGGTGGGAAGTAAGTGTGGTATCATCTGCATATTGTACACAATTTAATGTGGTTGAAAGATGAAAATTGTTGATATGAATTAGAAATAGTAATAGCCCAAGAATAGATCCTTGTGGGAGACCACTCGTTAGCATTCCCTTGTCAGATAAATTATCTTTTAATCTGATATATTGATGATAATTTATCAGATATAATTTGAACCAATCAAGGATATTTCCTCTTATTCCATATATGTGAAGTTCATTCATTAAGATTTCATGTGAAAATGTACCAGTATCAAATGCTTTTGACAAATCAAGGAAGACCAAGGCAGTGTTTTTTTTGTTGGTTAGGTAGACATTTCCTAATAGCATGTTTGTGGCATCTTCCATTGTATGCTCACCTCTAAACCCAAACTGTTTGTTAACTTGATAAAGAATTTAGTAAGTTTATTTTATATGATTTTTCAAATACAGTGAACCCTCGCTAATCCAAATTAATTTGGGGGAAGGGTCATTCAGATTAGTGCAAACTACAGATTATTCTGGGGAAAAATAGAACATGGTCTAACACATAAATAAACCAAACTAAACCCATGTAATAAGAAATAATGCATTAAAATAACCTGTAAAACAATAATAAAGTTGATTAATAGAATTAAAAATAAGTTCATTATTTAAATAAGTAGCTAGCTACTTACCTTTAAATCCAAAGGGCTCCTGACTCCTGAAGGTAGTGTGGAGGCAGTGAAATACTGTAATATGCACTGTAATATTTATGTACACTGTAATTAATTAATTAACACTAATTTTGAGTCTTTATCTCAAAGATCAAACTAATATTTATTGCATAAAACACTGATGCCGTGAGTCACCAGCTGCCCACATACCCTTCGGATTAGTGAGGATTCACTGTAGTTACTTTAATTAAAGTTGGCAATACAGAAATAGAGCAATAAATGGATGGAGTGTTTGGGTTACCTGACTTAATACAGGGCATACTCTGGCTTCCTTTAGACTTTCAGCTTGATTTTTGTAACTCCAAATCATGGATGGGGCTTAGAGTGAGCCAATAGGCCTATTAATATCAAGAAATAAAATGTTAGAGAAACTAATGATGAATAGAAATTTTGCATATTAGAAAAACTAAAAAAAATGTGATTTTCACATTTTACTTTTTTTACATACCCTACATACATTAACAAAATATCATTTCCCAATGAATTGAAATGAGAAGGCAGAAATAGCTAGGATGTGAAAGACAGAAGGTAGTGAAGAATAGAAAAGGTTGAGACGAAAGCCACACACACACACACACACACACACACACACACACACACACCTGGTGGACCAGCACCACTACATTGCTAATTTCCACACCTCAGTGGCCCTTCATACAGGGTTGGCAAAAACCCAACTGGGTTTTTGCTGGGTAGTTGGGTTTTTGCCAACCCTGCCTTCATATGCTATTTGGTTTGAAAAGGTTATTCTGCACAGTGGGACTGCCTTGGAATGTAATTGGTTGAAATGATGCTACAGAATATGATAATGATAATGCCAGCAGAAGATGGATTACTCTATATTCTATGCAGAATTTAATATGGAGCTTATGAGCTGCCAATTACTTTTGAGTTTGAACATATAGGCCCATACAATTATTGCCTTTTGCAATTTCAGTCAAGCTTATGTTGTGTCATGGGAGAGGTATGTTTATGAATCTGATATGAGACTTGGCAAGAGGTAGAAGTTGTTTCATCAGAAGTAAATCTTGTAATTCTTGCCACTTGGTTGAAGAAAACAATAAGTTGCTTGGGCCTAAAAGTGAAGGAAAAGTAAAGTATCATACATAGTTACTAAAATTGTAAGGTTACTGTATGATTGAAGCTTTTCATATTGGTTGTAATCAGATAAAAATTACTTTAATTGGTTACTGTACCATAACTATATAGTTGCTACTGAATTGACAAAACTCTAGCTAATTCAGTGAATTGTTGGGATATAGGCAGTAGGGTAAGCATAGTTAGGCTAATATCTGGAATTTTAAGTTAATTATGAAGAAAAATTAATTCAGCTAATTACTTTGTATGAAAGTAATAGCAATAAAGTATTGAGGCATTTGGAACCAAAGAGGCGAAGATGCCATTTGTACCCATGGTGGCTTCACCTCTTTGGTTTTGAATGCCTTATATGCACTATATACTGAGGGCCTAACTATTTTGTGTGATTTAATTTCGTAGGTGGCCAAAGTTTATTATTATTACATTATTACTACCTTTGATTAGTTAGGATTTGCAAATTGTATATACACGTCTAAATGGCAAAAAATGAAGCTATGTACTGGACTTGCAGTCCAAAACAAACATTAATAATGCAGTAAGTTATTGAAGACTACAGTACCTATTATGGTTTATGCCTCAGCCTATATACCATATAATTAGACTAATATGGATAGTGTAAGGTATTGGAGCTCAGCTCCAATAAACCTTAGCCCCCCCCGCCCATGGCCTAAACCATTAGAGGTACAGTAAAACTAAACATACCTTACAAAAGAGAATTTAATCCTGCATTTAATGAGAAACAATTAAAACTTGGTGTTCCCGCCATTGGCTTCCAAGACAGCCTGAATTCGTTTTGGGTAGCTTGCCAAAAGTGACGTGAATAGATCTTGATCGTCACGCAAATTTGCTAAAACCGTTTCAATGTGTTGCGTCATTGTAATCGATTTGCTGCAGGTTCTTGAAACAAGAGACATTCAACCTTGTCCTTTATAACTGATCCAATGTGTTCACAGACGTTCAGGTCAGGAGAATTTCCTGGCCATTCTTCATTTCCAAAGAAATCGATCTCATGGTTCCGCAACAACTGTTGAGTGGCTAATGCCTTAAAGCAGGGGGCCTTATCGTGCAGAAGTGTGACCTGATCGACATCCATAACATTGTTTGGGTTTCTAAGAAAAGGAATGACATGCTGCTGGGATAGAATAATATCACGAAAATATTGTCCATCCCAACTCTGACCATTTGGTTTCAGCACCCACATGAGCTTCTTTGCAGTGAACAAAACAAACACACCAACACAGTCTGGACTTTTTAATAATTCGCGATAATGTTCATTGTCATCGATTTCATCTGGTGTTGTGGCCCACACTCGATCATTTTGGTAGTTAGGCCGACGTGTTACATAAACAAACAATTCATCGGAGACAGCTAAGTGCATGAAATCATCCACATCCCATTCTTCAAGATAATGGGCAAACCACACTGTCATCGATGTTAAGTTGAGTTTTTCTTGGCTTTGAAAGTTCATGCCAAGGCTTTAAACCTTGCTTATGACGGTACAGTCGAATGATCTCACCACTAACGATCTTTCCTCTCAACACTTCGATCTCTCTAGAAAGTTTAGCACAGCTGTTTTTCTGCTTACGCGTACCGCTTTCAATGATGTCCTTTGTTTCCTGAGAGAGTGGCAAATTTGGGCGCCCATATTTGGTTGTATCCATTTCACATTCATCCAAAGTTTTATTCCAATTTTTTTTTTTGACGAAGTCCTCACTTCTTCGCAACTTTTTGGCAACCCATAAACGTGTTATAAAGGTGGCTCCAGCATCACGAGCTTCCCGAAATGTTATTGCTCGTATGCGATCTATCACACGTTGCCTCCGAATCACCAATTAATTGAGAAGCCATTATATTATCACTTTATCAGCTAGAGTAATTTTAATACTTGCAATAAATAAAGAATTTTATGTTTTTATAATCACTAAAAACTATTTCGATATAAGTAAACATGTAAGCTGCAAATGGGGGGGCTAAGGTTTTTTGGAACCCCTTAGATAGGGCAACTGTAAACTGAAATAAACTCGGGTTTTTGAAGGGCAAATACCGTACCCTGTATCATGAATCAGTCTGACAAGTTCCATAATTCTGATTGTCTTATTTCTAATGGCTGTAGCACTGTTCTGTAGTCCAGTGTGTAGCATATATATAATTTCAATAATATCTTACGGCTTGGAAACAGACAAATATAGTAAAACTTTACTAATGCACATTGTCATATTTAGCTTTGCCCATATTCATAAAGTAAATATATTTTAATGTGACTGATACTTTGCAAGGTCACATTTTAGTTTTCTTATTTAACTGTCCAAGAATATGGTCTTTTGTCTGTGACTTCAGTGTACTGATGTGCTTAAATTTTTTTTTTACTTTGCCTTTTTTCTTTTATGCAGGAAGGAGGGGCCAAAGGCAAATGCTTGCAAAAGCGCCCCTCCCATAGAAGAAGAAGAGCCAAAATCAAGGTCCGGGGTTTTTGAGATGTCTAGACACGATGTGTTTGAAAGATGGGAGGTCATAGACAGGAGGGAAGATTGTTCCAGAGTTGACTGGTTGAGTAGATGAAAAACTAAAAATACCGATTGACCCTTGCATTAGATAGTTGTACAGAAAAGGAATAACAAAGTGTAGAAAGTCTGGTACTGCATGCTCTCCTTAAAGGAGGAGGCATGGTTAGATAGTTCAGAAGAGCAATATCCGTTATGATAGCGATAGTAAAGTGAGGCAACATTCCGGCGAAGGGGTAAAAATTGGAGACAACCAGTAAGGGGCGGGGAATTGATGAGATAAAACGCCTTTGATTCCACCTGGTCAGGGGGCGAACAAGACCCCTGTACAGAGACAGCAACTGAGTGGGAGTGAAGAAACTGCGGAGGTGGTACAGCACACCTAACCTTTTATAAACTGTTTTAAAAAGAGAGTATATGTGATCTTTCTGGAAAAGATCACGAGAAAAGGAAACGCAAAGAATGCTAAGAGAAGAGGAATGATTGAGTTGTGTTGTTGAAGGTAAGGGGATAGGCATGTGGAAGATTGTGACGAGTAGACAGATGGAGGAACTGAGTTTCTGAGGCATTGAAAGCCACAAGATTTTCTCTGCTCCAATCAGATATAGCAGAAAGATCAAAAGTCAGGTGTCCCATCGCCGTCCCACTCGAATCATGGAGTGACTGTTGAGAGGGACGCTTTGGGAAGCGGATAGAGAAGTGAAGAGTGGAATCATCGGCATAGGAGTGAATAGGACAGGAAGTGCGAATTAAAAGATAACACCGGTCTGCATGAAAATCGATTTCTTTATTTTGAGTTGTGATTCTGAAGCAGTTCGCTGCGCTGAATTAAAAAATGCTACCAGTTTTTTTCTATCACCCACAGTTTTAAAGTTATTAGCAAAACAATTTTGGGGCGTTTTGTAATTTTTTTACCTTTTTTATCTTTAATTAATTTCGTTTCTTCATATTTTTCAGATAGATAATTCTAACATTACGTCTTTAAAATTTTAATAATGGCTTCTAGAGGATGTACCCATAGTCCAGACACATTTTGTTATATTTGTGGTCGGTATGTTGTTGTAAAACAAAGGACAAATGTAACGACCTTCATTAAGAGAGCTTATCATGCTTATTTTGGAATTAAATTAGGAGATCAAGACAAAAGTTGGGCTCCACACAAGGTTTGTCTTACGTGTGTTGCGGTACTAAGGAATTGGAGCAAAGGTAAAAAGAAAAGTTTGCCATTTGGGATCCCTATGGTATGGCGCGAGCCCAGAAACCATACCGACGACTGCTACTTCTGTTCTTGCAATGTTAAAGGTTATAATGCAAAGAATAAAGAGAGCCTTCAATACCCAAGTCTTCCATCTGCAATAAGGCCGGTACCCCATGGTCCAGAAGTTCCTATTCCCCGCCCACCCGAGAGTCTGGATCAATACAATTCAGATTCTGATTCAGCTCCAAATCCAGACAATGATGATGTTTATGAACAGCCAACAGCTGACCGAGATCCTCCTAAACCATTAACCCAAGCCGAACTAATGACTTAGTCAGGGATTTGAATCTGCCTAAGGACTCTGCAGAACTTTTGGGGTCTAGATTGCAGGAGAACAATTTATTGGCATCCGACACATATTCGCTTGGTACAGAAATCGTGAGAAAGACTTCGTGCCTTTTTTCGAAGAAGATGGTCCCTTGGTATTTTGCAAGGACATCACAGGATTAGTGTGCAAGATAGGCATCGAATACCAAACCAGTGACTGGAGGTTGTTTATAGATTCCTCTAAAACCAGTCTAAAAGGAGTGTTACTGCACAACGGTAACAAATATGCATCAATCCCAGTGGCCCATTCTACTCATTTAAGAGAGACCTATGATAACATGAAACTGCTTCTGGAAAAAATTCAGTATCAAAATCACAGATGGATATTGTGTGGGGATCTCAAAGTCCTTTGCATGTTACTTGGGCAGCAATCAGGATACACTAAGATGCCATGTTTCATCTGCGAATGGGATAGTCGAGCACGTGACCAGCACTGGAAGAGGAAAACTTGGCCTCCTAGAGAGAATCTTACCCCAGGATCAAAAAACATTTTACATGAACATCTAGTTGAACCAAATAAAATCCTCCTACCACCCTTGCACATTAAGTTAGGCTTGATGAAGCAGTATGTCAAAGCATTGAATAGAGAAGGTGAGTGTTTCAAGTAGATTTGTTCAAAATATCCAAAGATTAGCTACGAGAAAATAAAGGAAGGTGGTTTTATAGGTCCTCAGATTAGAAAGTTATTGACAGACGATCATTTCCTGAACACAATGACCAATAAAGAAAAAGAAGCATGGCTTGGTTTCAAAGATGTTGTTGAAAACTTCTTGGGAAACTACAAAAGCCAAAATTATGAAAGACTGGTGGAAGATATGCTTAAAAAGTTTTGCGCCTTAGGCTGCAACATGAGCCTGAAAGTTCACTTCTTATTTTCGCATCTTGACCGTTTTCCCGAAAATCTCGGAGATGTCAGTGAGGAGCAAGGGGAACGATTTCACCAGGACATCAAAACCATGGAAAGAAGATATCAAGAAAGATGGCATACAAATATGATGGCGGATTACTGCTGGTGTCTGCAACGAGATCAGCCTAACGCACGGCATAAGAAAACATCAAAGAAGCACCGGTTTAGTCGTCATTAGTCAGATCTACCTTCGTAGTCTTAAGTCTTTGGAATAAGTCCTGAAATGTTTGCAAGTAAAGAAGGTAAATATATTTTGTTTCTTTCAGTTATTTTTTTATTCTTTCATAAACAAGCAATATGCTTGTCCAAGAGCTAGGAGCTATTTAATTCTGCTTTAATTAGGTTTTACTCTATCACCTAAAGATTTCGTGCTACAAGGGGTGTTGTAATACCTCATCTGTCCCCAAATGTTAACCACCCATTGATGGGAGGGGAGAGAGTATTTTGCTGGGAACGGGACTGGTTGTTATATTTACCCTACATTATTATGTAAGCGTTACTGTAGTCTATAACAACAAAATTTATGGTTTAGCATGTGCAATCCAATGTTGGTCTCGATAAGGTTCACATTTGGGGATAAATGGGGGATTTATGATACACCCTGTAGTAAGAAAACCATACGCGGTAGGGAAAAACTAACTATATTTTTGAGATCAGCGCACTCAAATTATATAGAATCACCAACTAGTTTGTAAAAATCGATCGACAAGTTTTCATACGTGTACTGGTGTAATTAACAAATAAAAGGAAAGAGTATGTGACATGACAGAACCCGGAGGAACACCACTGTTAATAGCTTTAGGAGAAGAACAATGGCCATCTACAACTGCAGTTGTAGATCGGCCAGAAAGGAAATTAGAGATGAAGGCACAGATAGAAGGATAGAAACTGAAGGAGGGCAGTTTGAAAATTAAAGATTTGTGCTAGACTCTATCAAAAGCTTTTGATGTCTAGCGTAATAGCAAACGTTTCACCGAAACCCCGAAAGGAGGATGACCAAGAGTCAGAGAGCTATGCAAGAAGATCGCCAGTGGAGTGTCCCTTGCAGAATCCATAATGACGATCTGAAAGAAGATTGTGAGAAGAAAGGTGTTTAAGAATCTTCCTATTAAAGATAGATTCAAAAATTTTAGAAAGGCAAGAAATCAAAGCAATTGGACGATAGTTGGTGGGTTGAGAGCGGTCACCCTTCTTTGGGACAGGCGAATGAAAGCGAACTTCCAGCAGGAAGGAAAAGTACGGTACCAGATGAGAGACAAAGACGAAAGAGTTTGCCTAGCAGGGTGTCAGCACAGAAGAAACGTTCTTAATAACAACAGGAGGAATACCATCAGGACCATACGCCTTCCTAGAGTTGAGCTCAGATAGGGCAGAAAAAACATCTTTAGAAGGGATTTTAATTTCTGACATAATAAAGTCAGAGGGGGAGTTGATGGAGGAACAGCACTGGAATCGTCCAGGGTTGAATTGTAAGCGAAAGTTTGAGCAAAGAGTTCAGCTTTGTCAGGAGGAGAGACGGCAACTGTGCCGTCGGAATGGAAAAGAGGAGGGAAAGAAGAGAAAGTAAAGTTGATGAAGAGGTTCTTAGCTAGATGCTAGAAAGAGCGAGAAGAATTAGATTTGGATAGATTTCACATTTTTGTCGGATGAAGGAATTTTTGGCGAGTGGAAGAACAGATTTTGCACGATTCCGGGAAGAAATATAAGCTGAGTGAGTCAGAAGCTGGATGACAACGCTACCTTCTGAAACCCTCCTCTCTGTTGCGGATAGCATTAGAACAAGTTACTATTGCTTTTTTGCATTAGTAATAGGACACCCAGTACACCCAGAAGGGCCTCTGCCACGGAAGCAGTAATCATTCCATGGGAAATTACAGAAGTACTGCCTAAGGGACTCCCAATCAGTGGCGCCGAAGTGCCAAAGGCGCCTCCTCTTGGGAGGATCCAAAGGCCGAATTGGAGTGATAGGACAGGAAACAGATATAAAATTGTGATCGGAGGAGCCCAACTGAGAGAAAAGTTTCACAGAGTAAGAAGAAGGATGAGAGGTAAGAAATAAATTTAGAATGTTGGGCCTATCTCCAAGGTGATTGGGGATACGAGTAGGGTGCTGTACAATCTTCTCCAGGTCATTTAGGATAGAAAAGTTGTAAGCTAGTTCATCAGGTATGTCAATGAAATTGGACGAAAGCCAAAGGTGGTGGTGAACATTGAAATCTAAAATGGAGATTTCAGCAAAGGGAGAGCGGGAAAGAATGTATTCCACTTTGGAAGTGAGGTAGTCAAAGAATTTTGGATAGTCAGTAGAATTAGGAGAAAGGTAAACAGAGCAGATGTATTTAGTTTGAGATTGGCATGTAAGCCATAGCAAGAGGGTATAGAATTCGGAAGATTCGAGTTCAGGAATACGAGAACAAGTTAGGTACGTAATTGCGTACATATACGCAACATTCACTTTGGAGTGGAATTAAGTATAGAGGAAGTAAGAGGGTACAAAAAATGGGTTGCTGGCAGTCGTCTCAGACACCTGAGTTTCAGTGAGGTTTAGAAGAGGAAAATTTGAAAATTTGAGAAAAGGCCGCGAATGTTGGAGAAGTTTAAGAAAAGTGAATCAGACAGAGGTCCAGAACATCTCGAATGTGCGTTAGCAGATCCAGCCCCACTGCCCGGGTCTGCGTTCCAGGTATTGGCAGGGGGGGAGCTAGAAGTGGGGACATTTATGGTCCCCTCCCCGGGGGACTCCGAGGCTCTTGAAGTTGATGCCATTTTTTTTTTAAATTTTGAAAATTTATGTAGTGTAATATGCATGTGTATTAGGGCGGCTCGTTTTTACACTTTTTTCGAAATTTGATTGGGGGTAGTGCGGAAAAGTTGCGATTTGGAGAGAAAATAAAGTGTGTAAAATTTTTTTGATCTACGTCAATACCTTCCGGTGGCGGCGAGTCCTTAAAAATCGAAAAATAGGCCTAACGGGGTAGATTGGAAAATGGTTTTAAAGACTTACAAAATAAACAATAAAAATTTCAGCACAATCTGTTAATAACTTCCGGTGGCGTCTTAGCCGTTAAAATATCCAAAATATTGATTTAAAGCAAGTTTTAACAAGATGTTATACAAATGTTAATTCCGGTATATTTCTGCGCAAACAACCCTGAGAACACTATTATAGGCTTGAATAAATTAATAGCAGTCATTGAACAATGAACATTATATAAAAGTATATAAAATTTTTGTGTTTTTTTAGGCCTATTTTTCGATTTTTAAGGACTCGCCGCCACCGGAAGGTATTGACGTAGATCGAAAAAATTTTACACACTATTTTCTCTCCAAATCGCAACTTTTCCGCACTACCCCCAATCAAATATCGAAAAAAGTGTAAAAACGAGCCGCCCTAATGTGTATGTAGGGAGAGAAGTGTGTGTTTGAGAGCATGCTGGACTGCTCACAGGGTAGATGAGAGGGACAGAGAAACGGGAGTTCCAATACTCCCTATCTTCTGTCTAAAGTCCACCCCCGGAGTACTTCCCTGGTCGATTGGTGTCTACAGTCTCCTCTTTAACTGACTCACGCATGTGTTGTCTTTTTAGTGTAGTAGTCAGATTATTATTGGGATACACGTATCTGGTTATAACTGGGTGTAAATAATTAATTTAGATAATTAATAAGATTTCAGTTTTTGTATTAAGAAAAATGTGACCTGTGTTTCGTAAATCTATGGTCCAAACCCTACAACTTATGAATATTGTATAGGCCTATGTGTCCATGTACAAATGTGAATGTGTGTATGTTTCAAGGTTTGTTAACAATTTACCGTAAGTGGTCTCGTGTCATGAACAATAATATTAAACTGCAGTTTTACCCTTTGTAGTAGGGTGCCCAGTTTAGTATACGTAGTAAGAATAATGGCTCGGGACACGATCGCGTTTGTTAGGGATGGGAGGAGTGAAAGGCAGTTTACTACGGGCAGGACTAAGTCGATAACTCTTCTGGCCAAAGAGTAAGAGTAGTACAGTTCCCCTCAAAATTTGGATACCCCCGTTTTGTGGTGTTCCTCACCTAATTTCTAAAACCCAGGCTTCTTTTGGGAAAACCTGTATAAATGTTAAAGTATTTGGAAGAATTCAATGAAAATTAATTAATTTGACGTCATTCTCCATTTTATAGGTTATAAGAGGCATAACCTAGTTGTCTTACGAGACAAAAATTCCTTCGATTATTTATTGACCAAATTACTTTTCTTCTTTTTCCTTTTCTTTTTAGAGAACTGTTGCGACGACCTTTTTTTTTTTTTGTGTTCAGTAGGTGCTTTTTTCTTTTTCCTTAACTACGACACTTTCCTACTGCTTCAAAATATCGAGAAGACCGTCTGCAAAAAAGAGAAACTCGGTTTAGGATCTTGGTTCGTTTTATCGGTTTCAAATATGCAAATTAATTTAAAAACCAAGTTCCCCCCTTTTTAGACTTTTTTTTTTTAAACGACTCAAAATTAAAGTGCCTATAAAAAAATAGGACTTTGCTATACGAAGTTGTTTGATGGGGTTGTTTAAACTATCTTGGCAACGTCTAAGCTCGTATGACGGAGGGGACCTACGGCTGTACGTGGGATCCGAATAATCTGGACGCAGAGACGGTCCCCCATCCAACTTCTACCCATACCCAATGTTGCTTAAGACACGAAGCGATATGATGATACCGTTTAGCCTATATAAAACAAACGTTTCACTCTTATGTATAGCGTACGTAGTGGCGTAACAAGCTTGACCTTCGTCAGAATGAAGGGTTTGGGCGAAAGAAAAATATATATATATATATTTTATCTTACTTTTAATGCGTTAAAAAACAGGGCATCTTTTTTGCTTCATTGATTTTTTTAATTGTCTGCTAAAGTTAAAAGTATAAAGGTGCAATTAGAAAAATAAACTTTTAACTTTTTTCTTATTTTGGGAAAATTTGTAGTTATAAATTTGTTAAACCCTAATTACAGTAAGTTTTATATATATATATAAAGCAAACAACCACAGGGAAAAGGAAAAGTAGTATATATATATATATAAAATTTATAGAGTTTACGGTTATTATAATGTTTATATCATTTAATTTTAATAGGATTGGGATTATGTTGTCTTGTTACATGTTTAGTTTTAACTACTTTTCGAGCTTCAAAAGTTAAACTTTTTTGTGTCATCAATAATATATATATATATATATATATATATATATATATATATATATATTATATATATATATATATATATATATATATAGGGTGTCCCATAAGTCCGGCATCATAGGAAAAATAATAAAAAAAGGCAAAACAAAAGCTTTTATTTACAGAACGTGCTCAATATGTCCACCATTGTTTTCAATACACAAATTCAGACGTGATACCCAGTCAGCAAGCACACGGTGAATGATGTCAGAAGTAATGGTGTAACATGCCCCAATAATGCGCTGCTGCAAATGTTCAACACTCCTAATTTTCTCTGCGTATACCAGCGCTTTCAAGTGGCCCCAGAGATAAAAATCTAGTGGCGTAAGATCCGGGCTTCTAGCTGGCTATTCCACAGGCCCTCGACGTCCTATCCAATGACCAGGGTACGGGTATTCCCTTACTTGGGTGCTGTAATGTGCAGGAGCGCCGTCTTGCTGGAACCATGTTGGGAAATTTCCTTTTTCGTTCAAGACACTGGGAAATGCTTCTTCCTTGAGCATACGTAGGTAGGTGCCTCCAGTGACATGTTCATCAAAAAAGAGGGGGCCTATGATGCGATCCTTCCAAATGCCACACTATACCATCACCCGAGATGCACCTTGTTCCTTTGAAGAGGTATACCAGTGAGGGTTGTTTTGAGACCAGTAGCGGGTGTTCTGTCGATTTACCTCACCATTTCCATAAAAAACAGCCTCGTCACTGAACAGAATGGTTCGGGAAATTGGCATTCCGAGCATAAATTATGGTTTGTAGAAATAGAAAAATATGAATTTCTCCTATGATGCCGGACTTATGGGACACCCTATATATTATATATATATATATATATATATATATATATATATATATATATATATATATATATATATATATATATCTATATCTATATATATATCAGACATGGGGTCTATTACTGTTACTTGGTCATCTATTACTTTTGCATGTTGGGTACTTCACTCATTTGAAAAGGATCTTTGTCTATTTAAATGCAATTAGAAGCAGTGTGTTAACAAATATTTGTTTCAACCAAATCATTACAGCTTCAGAGACTACGTCTTGATAAATTTTACTTTTTGAAGGAAAAATTTGCCACAATATTAGTTCACATACATGTTTATTTTAGTTTAGAGTAGATTTGTTCATTTTTTCAGTTCTTTGTTTACACAATATGTCCATTGCCACCGTAATAGAAAATACTAGACTATTATCTATTACTTTGCTTTCTATTACTATTAGATTGCAGCCAAAAAATTATGATCTATTACTGTTACTTGAAAAATCTTGTAATAGTCTATTACTATTAGTTTACCCCTGTCATATATATATAATATATATATATATATATATATATATATATATATATATATATATATATAGGGTGTCCCATAAGTCCGGCATCATAGGAAAAATAATAAAAAAAGGCAAAACAAAAGCTTTTATTTACAGAACGTGCTCAATATGTCCACCATTGTTTTCAATACACAAATTCAGACGTGATACCCAGTCAGCAAGCACACGGTGAATGATGTCAGAAGTAATGGTGTAACATGCCCCAATAATGCGCTGCTGCAAATGTTCAACACTCCTAATTTTCTCTGCGTATACCAGCGCTTTCAAGTGGCCCCAGAGATAAAAATCTAGTGGCGTAAGATCCGGGCTTCTAGCTGGCTATTCCACAGGCCCTCGACGTCCTATCCAATGACCAGGGAATTGTTGGTACGGGTATTCCCTTACTTGGGTGCTGTAATGTGCAGGAGCGCCGTCTTGCTGGAACCATGTTGGGAAATTTCCTTTTTCGTTCAAGACACTGGGAAATGCTTCTTCCTTGAGCATACGTAGGTAGGTGCCTCCAGTGACATGTTCATCAAAAAAGAGGGGGCCTATGATGCGATCCTTCCAAATGCCACACTATACCATCACCCGAGATGCACCTTGTTCCTTTGAAGAGGTATACCAGTGAGGGTTGTTTTGAGACCAGTAGCGGGTGTTCTGTCGATTTACCTCACCATTTCCATAAAAAACAGCCTCGTCACTGAACAGAATGGTTGACGGGAAATTGGCATTCCGAGCATAAATTATGGTTTGTAGAAATAGAAAAATATGAATTTCTCCTATGATGCCGGACTTATGGGACACCCTATATATATATATATATATATATATATATATATATATATATATATATATATATATATATATATATATATCTATATCTATATATATCAGACATGGGGTCTATTACTGTTACTTGGTCATCTATTACTTTTGCATGTTGGGTACTTCACTCATTTGAAAAGGATCTTTGTCTATTTAAATGCAATTAGAAGCAGTGTGTTAACAAATATTTGTTTCAACCAAATCATTACAGCTTCAGAGACTACGTCTTGATAAATTTTACTTTATTGAAGGAAAAATTTGCCACAATATTAGTTCACATACATGTTTATTTTAGTTTAGAGTAGATTTGTTCATTTTTTCAGTTCTTTGTTTACACAATATGTCCATTGCCACCGTAATAGAAAATACTAGACTATTATCTATTACTTTGCTTTCTATTACTATTAGATTGCAGCCAAAAAATTATGATCTATTACTGTTACTTGAAAAATCTTGTAATAGTCTATTACTATTAGTTACCCCATGTCATATATATATATATATATATATATATATATATATATATATATATATATATATATATATATATATATATATATATATATCAAAGCTGTTGACTTCTCCTTAGGGAAACGGAGCTTACAGATGAACAGAAGGACCAACACAACGGCAAACATTTTCATTTATTTTTTGTACTTCAGACGTTTCGACAAATCTTTTGTCATCATCAGTGAATTAAGTCTTAAAACCTTAAAACAAAAGTAAAAAGTGAAAATTACATCAATACAATATTATAACCATTAAAATTAAAACCTTAAAGCAAAATGAAAATTGCATCAATACAAAATTAAAATCATTTAAATTTCATCACTATAAAAATTAAAATCAAATTAAATTACCTCAATAGGTAAATACACAATGTTTACATCCACCTCCATACTTGGCAAAGCCTAAGAGAACACTGGATGGTCAGAGGATTAGAAAGGATATGTCTATGAGAATCGGTTGGTTAGTTAGAAGAGCTGTAATTTGTAATAGTAATAGCTCATCCTACAAATTACAGCTCTTCTAACTAACCAACCGATTCTCATAGACATATCCTTTCTAATCCTCTGACCATCCAGTGTTCTCTTAGGCTTTGCCAAGTATGGAGGTGGATGTAAACATTGTGTATTTACCTATTGAGGTAATTTAATTTGATTTTAATTTTTATAGTGATGAAATTTAAATGATTTTAATTTTGTATTGATGCAATTTTCATTTTGCTTTAAGGTTTTAATTTTAATGGTTATAATATTGTATTGATGTAATTTTCACTTTTTACTTTTGTTTTAAGGTTTTAAGACTTAATTCACTGATGATGACAAAAGATTTGTCGAAACGTCTGAAGTACAAAAAATAAATGAAAATGTTTGCCGTTGTGTTGGTCCTTCTGTTCATATATATATATATATATATATATATATATTCTCCATAAACCACACTAATTAGTGTGTAGGGATTTACGCGAAGTGAAAGACTTTTTCCCCGGGCCTATATTCAAGTTGTAATACTGAAATAACCTAACAAAAAAACTAATGTAGTTTATTAAAATAAACGTTTTCACGACGAAAGAGAACAGAGTGCGTTATATTGTGTACACTTGAGTAGCAAAAACACGTGAAATAAAGTACAGCTACAATAAAATATGCACATCACTACATTACAAAACATAAAATACTATACTGTATATATATTGGAACCGCACTTAGTTCAATGTACGGTTTATCGAGGGTGCTGTTTATGGAAGGTTTACTGTACACTGTAAGTATCATACATTAGCGTAGCCAGGATTCGACCAAGGGAAGGGTCGAGATCCCCAATAAAGATGCCTATCGCATATAAACTGAGTTCTATCTTAAAAACAAGCCATTGCGTTGCACATTATATATATATATATTAGTGGTGGACCGGATATCCCCATCATTTTTAACATCCGCATCCGCACTTCTGACTGCGGATATTACCTCTAATAAATTATGCAATTTACAATTAAATTAGCTTATAAAGTAGCTTATAAGGCCCAGTCATGCACATTTCATGTAAAGTATTAATTATTAATGAACAAAAATATATAAACCTCAAAATATAAATACCTAGTAACAGAAAATTGAATGAAACTGGTTTCATTGAATTTTTTGTGGCTGAAACTCTTGAAAAGTTATTTTTATCATAATGAAAATATTAATATTAATTTTTATGCATTGCCTGCCATAATAATAATATCACGAAATTTGAAAAATTACCGTATGTCATATATTCATAATTCCATATTGGTAGATTAAATATCCGCATCCGCGGATATTGAAATTAAAGATCCGCATCCGCGGATGTTGAAAAACTGACATCTGGCCCACCACTAATATATATATGTATATATACATATACACACACGCTTTGGCGTATTGCACTAGAACGTTTTTAGCTTATTTACATGCTGGCTTATGCTTAGCATCATTGTTGGTTTGCTCATTGTATCCAGTTGCTCGGAGACACTAGCACCGGACCTCCATCACCATTGAAGATCTCTTTTTGTAACGATTTCAGATTAATGTAACGTACTTTTGTTCGTAGTCTATTTGATATTGTGTGTGTATTTATTAAAAAGAATAATAAAACTGAAAGATAATTTTCAAACTTATTTTAGGCAACACGGACGCTCAGAGCAGTCTGTAAATCAGTTAAGGTTGCCATGGAGATTCTCCCTATCACTGAAAGAGAAACTGTAAGGTCTTCACTCCCTGTTGCGATTGGTGGGGAATTGGCATTCTTCGTAAGCCAATTTCTGGGTTTAAATTTATTTGAATTCTTGATTTTGTAGCGTGACTGTTGGAACTGTGGATGCTGAACGTTGTTCGATAAAATGTCACTGCAATCAGAGCTTGGATTGATTTCTCTCTAGTTTTCGGTCAAGATCCGTCCCGTATCTATCAAATTCCATCATTCATCGAAATCGCAACCTTTTGACACCTTTCCCAGGTTGAACATTAACAGCACGAGTTTTTAAAAGGAATGATTCCTTGTTTTCTGAAACCAGCGTTCGTGTTTGAAGTTGGAGCAGAATTTAAATAAAATTTGGAGTTTGTTTTTCTTAATTGTGGAAGTTTTTTCTTATTTTTCTTTTAAATACTGTGACATTAAATATTCCAGGTTTCAGTGCGGCGCAAAGGATGTCGCTTCTGTTGGTGGGGAAGCTAAGTCGGATTTGATGGTTAAAAAAAAAAAAGTGATAATAAAGCCAAGTGAAGAACTAAGATGATCGTATTGGCCTTAAGTCATGTCCCGAGATGAGTTTTTTTTCCTTGTAATCGTTTTGAATAAAACGGCAGAACCATAGTTTACAGAACCGTTCATCAAAATATCAAACCATTCATATAGTACTCCTGCTGCGGGCCTTTTATGTAACATGAGTGATTAGTTTGTACACCATAGGGTTTGTGGGGGTCTTAGTAGAGCTGAAAAGCTTTGGAGTTTTTAATGAATTTTACATATGACTCGTTTCCAGATACTTATTTTCTCTCGTGTAGGCCTATCCGGATATTATTTATAGTTCGTCATAGGTACAGTGCATAAGTAGATACATACATCGATCTGAACCGTTGTTATAGTCGCAAAATGGTCTAATCTCCGTTTTATTATGAGCCATATTATATGGAAATTGTCACTTTTTCCTCGTTTCTCCGAGAGAGAATTTTGAAATAAAGTAGAGATGAAATAATTTTGAAGAAATTCCTTTTTTATGTAAGAGTATGAAGGAGTTTTATTCTTACGCATTCCATTATGAACGTTCATTAGAAATGGTGTAATTAATACCTATGTTGTTTTCCGTTATATTTATGGCGCCAGAAATGAAAATGAAAAAAGTCATCTACGGAAATAGGGAGGACTGAAATGTTTATAATAGACCTCTTTCTGTTTCCAGAACGTAAAAAAAAAGTTAAGCCTTGTTGGTATTTTCCCAGTGTTTAATTATACTTATTTCAGGCGAATTTGAAGAGAGAGTAGGAGAAATTATGGGCGACTACATGCCATAAGATGAGGTGGAGGCCTATTTATCATGCTGTCCATCTCTTTCACTTGTGCCGAAGTTCCCAACCCGTACAGTAAACTGGCATCGGTCTCTGGTTCACGCTGGCAACGTGTAACATCAACAACTCCGCCTCGTGTGGCATTCAGTCATCCATTTCTCCCTATCTCAATTCAATTCAAGTCTACCCAAAATTAGGATGGTGAAACCTTTGGTAAATATCATTTGGGCTTGAATTTTGTTATGCTTTGTAGCATTAACATCGATTTCAGTAAGAATGCCACCAAGCCAGTACGATTTACTATTTTATCTTTTTATTACTTTCTAGTTTGGAATTATCAAAATGATTGTCACTTCGGTACTTGGCCCTTAATTAAAGCTAGTTTATACATACTGAATATTATTAGTCGTAGTCGTACTCTAAACGTATTAAACCTTCTTAGATAATAGTGACTCTTCATTTGGCATGTTTAAAGGGTTCTTGGTGCCATTTAAAAAGGAAAGTCAGATTTCCTTGAACTACCTGGTCGTCGAATTCATCCAAATCTGATTAAATTTTTTTATTTAAAGGACGTAAGCTTAATTTGGTTAAAAATAAAATTATTGCCCTAATCTCTATGCTTTTGTTTCCATTTTGACAGCTCTTTATTGATTTACTAATATACGTACAGTAAAAGTTAGAGGCTACCGTAACATCACAATTTTAGAACTGTATCAAGTTTATAAATTCTTATTTTGTATCTTTTGCTATACTTCACTATCACATCAGGAATATTAACACCGTCTCTGTGAGAGTTTGGTATATATTACTGTACTAGTCACGTACAGGTAGTACGTGATATAGGTTTTACGCTTACTAAGTTGCGTAACTAAAAATGCCATTGGGCTACTGTTCTGTCAAAGAGAGGAAATGTTGAGGCTGACTTTGAAGTGTAAACATGTCGGACTACAGTAGGGGTGTCCGATTTTTCATTACTACGAGCCATTTTCAAATTTCAGACAAAGGTTTATACCATACCCTACATGCGTGTATCATATCTTGCGGATAAATGTGTCTTATGTTTCAGGTTTTATAATGAAAAGTTTTCCTCTTAAAAATAATGGAGGAGAGAATTTAAAATAGTTACGTAAATTTAAATGCAGAGTGCATCAGAAAACAGTGATAGTAACAGGCGCGAAATTATATTATTTCGTAGTAGAAAAACTGTTATTGTACGTGGAACGAACCCACGTTGGAAACTAATTTGAATACCACACAGGCAAGGTCACAGGATAGTGATGAATCGCTTAGGGCACCATGCTTTTAGTAATTCCGCGAGCCACTTGAAACTCTTCACCATGGCCCTC
The DNA here is from genome assembly GCA_023014485.1 of Bathynomus jamesi. Taxonomy (NCBI): domain Eukaryota; kingdom Metazoa; phylum Arthropoda; class Malacostraca; order Isopoda; family Cirolanidae; genus Bathynomus; species Bathynomus jamesi. Next base: position 894,570 of record JAJOZX010000579.1, on the reverse strand, counting down.
CAGTTATGGGTTCGTCACCGCAGGATTACAGTTTATAAAAAAGAAAACTCTAATTAGACATTCAATTATTTACTGAAATTTTCACTTTATTTCGATTCCTATGAAAAGAAATCATTAAATTTTCCCGGATGCTCCTTTATCGCGGGAAAAATATATATAGTAAATTTTAAGCGTACACGAATTATGAATATAATGTATGCTTTAAAAATAAGTGTTAAAGAATTATTATAGGGTCTACTTAAGTATTAATAGGTTACACCAGACTTCGTACGTAAATTTATGACGCATTAAATTAGTTTGCTAATTAAACAATAAATGTTAAGGGTGTAAATGGACCAATAAATTTGTTCTTGGGCTTGTTATGATTTTTAATAAATATCAAAAGGAAATTTCACCTTATTGGAAAGGAAGTTACGATAGTTAGGCCCCATTTTATAGAAAGTTTGTAGGTTTATAGCGTGCACGAAGCATTAACTAATTGAGGTAATTTGACAAAATATTTTGTGGATAGTTTCTTGGGGATTGTAAATAAAGGGCTGTTACTCCTTTATTATGCATAAACGCCAATAAAATAGTGCGTAATAATTTCATGTTTTTCAGTAAATTGGCCCTTCATAGAGATATTGGTTTGAGAGAAATGCTCATTATGAGCGAAGGCCGTGAATGTTTCCATTATGGGAAGCACTGAAAATGGAATGAAGTTATAGGAACTATCGTCTTGATAAGGAATTAATAGAAATGTAATGACTACTAGGAGTCTAGATGACAAATTATTAAGAGAAACTGACTTATTATTATTAGTTTTGTCTCTCTATTCGTGTAATTAATTATGATTTTATTTTTCCTGTGAACTTTCAACTAATAATGAGAAGTGGAATTAAATTTAAATTTTGTTACTTTTCATGCGAACTCATTTGAAAAGTTTGAAAAAAGAGCTTTAAGTATGATGAAGAGACTGGTCTGGAAGTGTGAACTCGAGAGAATCGGGCTTCGTGTTGACCTTAACTTCATTTACAACTACAACTGTCCCTACGTGAGTCCACATTCCTGATCGATATCGAGTAGGTTATGGGAAGCTCACGACCTTGTTAGAGCGGACTGACCCCGTTATAATGACCCAGGATGCAGGGGTCTTTCTGCTTTTCTTGCCTATTTATTTTTTTATTTTTAAAATACATTAATCAGTATATATATATATATATATATATATATATATATATTTATACCAGATTCGAGGGTTTTCGGTTGGATTCGGATTTGAGGATTATATGGATTCGTTTTCGTTTGGTGTATATTGGCTTCATAATTAATTAATCGTTTTCTTTTTTTAATTGTTCAAAATCTTAATCTTGTTAAGACAGTTAGGTCGTTCTCTGAAACTTTTCGATAATAAAGTTTTAATTAAGGCCATACATTGGGCTTCTTATTTTATGCAGAATTTGGAAGTGGAAAGTAGTGCGCACTACGAAATTTGTTCACGTGCTGAATGAAGACTTGTCCCGCAGTCCATTACACGACTGCGAAGATACTTCCTCAGGAGGTTGAAGAGAAAATCATATTTTAGTTGAGTTGGTGGAAGAATGTAGTGAAAGAGCAGAACATATCGAAGACGATAGTGAACAGAGGGAGGTAAATGGTATCGGAATTGACGTAGTATTTAGTGTTAAAGGTGAAAAAAGGAGGTCTGTACGAGAAAGTTCCCAGAGGATGAGTCAAATTGCAGTAAGATTGCAAGAGATAATGATTAAGGGAGTTTTATTGGTCCTTGTGTAAAAACGTGCTAAAGAATTAAAGACAAACGCATGGAATCTGATGATTTTATATATAAAATTCTCAGTGCTCGAGACACGTGTCAGTAATTTAAGTGTAGGTGGGAAAAAGGATTTGAAGGATTCGCTGTTTTACACAAAGTACCGCCCTGCTCATTCAAAGTATGAGCAGTTGGCAGCCTCGTTGCCAAATATATAGAGGATCAATGTACTGACGAGAATTGTGCATATAGCTCATTATTACTGGAAGCAACAGTACTGTTATCATAAATGTGCAGACCGACTCACTTCTAGGTTTTTATAGCCTTATATATATATATTAGGGTGGCCCTTAGTTGTGTGATTTTCTGAAATGAAATATTTTTCATCTCCCAACCTCCAAAGTTGTTCTAATCCATGTAAAAATGCTCTGTGTAAAATTTCAACTCGATCAGACAATATTAAGATGGCCCCCAAATCCCCTAAAGTTTCAGATTTTAACAATATTGATATTTTTTCATATAAAACCGTTTTTATCTTCTTTACAGTGTTTTATTCGAAAGAAATATAGAATATGATCGAAAGAGAATTCAATTTACAATAAATTTAGTTATAACCATTATTTACTTAAAACCAAAATTGGACGAGATATTCACGGAAATTGAAAAGTATCATAAGTGCGTAAAAAACCGCTTCTGGAAGGTTCTAGAAAGTTCTGCGCCTGCGGCATATATAAGCGGCGTAATTATTTGTTGTAAATAAAATTCACTTTCGATTATGCTTTGTGATTATTTTCCCAAACAAATTTTGCAAATGAATTATAAAGGTTTTATATTAGAAATACCAATTATCGGTGAATTTTGAAACTTTAGGGCCTTTGGGGGCCACCTTAATATAGCCCAATTGAGCTGAAATTTTGCACAGAGCACTTTTTTATATATTGGAAGAAGATTAGGGGTTGGGAGCAAGTAATTTCCAAAGTTGAAAAATAGGGGCCACCCTAATATATATATATATATATACACACAGTGGTGTAGTGCTGTGGGAACGGCGTTCCCTTAATTTTTTTGGTAGACGGAACGGCGTTCCCTCACTATTTCAAATAAATCCGAACTTACAAATCTCTAACGTCACGAAATTTTAATTCCCACCCCTAGAAGAAATATGAGAAAGAATCATTAACTGTTTCATTTCTTTTAGCTTCGACTGAGGCAATGCTAGCCTATAAAGATCTGATGAAACAGTCACCACGGCGTACCAGTTAACTTTTTTTTAGTTACCGTAATCATTCCAGTTGTTAGCTATTTTTATTGATCGTACTGGATGTCGTATATCTAATGACACTGGAAATACTGCATCTTCAACCTTGGAATATATCCTAATATCCAGTGCATGTGACTTCAACATATTCCTGAAATTGGTCAGATTTCAAAAGATTTCCCGGGGGCTTACAGTGCCCCCGGACCCCCAGCTGTATGGGCTCGCCGCGCTCGCCATTGTCTCCCCCGCATCTGAGTAACACTTTCAAAATGCGTTCCCTCACTTCTTTATTTAGCACTACACCACTGTAGTTATATTCGTCCTTAACTTTTGTACCTTGCATAGCATGCCTTGGATAGTTATGAAAAGTTTACCGTTCGTTTGGGAAAAATTTAACAAATAAAGAAAATTAGTTCAACTCCAGCATATAATGAAAACATCAAAGAATTTGAGGAAAATAAAAAAGTTGAAATGCGAAAGTTTTCATACATAATGATTCGTTTTGGATATTTTTCCAAAAGGTTTCGACATCTCTCAGTAGAAAATTTAGCCCATTCTTCTAAAGAAAAATGTTGCAATTCATTCAGATTCGAAGTATTTCTCCTGCAGAGAACTTCCTTCAAATCAAACCATAAATTCTCAATTAAATTGAGATCTGGGTTTTGACTGGGCCACTCAAGAAGCTTGAAATTATTTTGTTGAGGCCATTTCATAGTGCTCTTACTTTTATATTTTGGATCTTTATCTTGTTGCAGTACCCAATTGCAACCCATTCACAACTCCTGAACAAGGCAATACATTTTCCTCTAAATTTTCCTATTTCTTTGAATTCAAGATTATATTGATGACAACAAGCTTTCCTTGACCAGAAGTACTAAAGCATCCCCAAAGAAGCAAACTACTACCACCCATGTTTAACCATGGGAAGAATGTTTTTTCCTTGAACGCAGTATTTGTTTTTTGCCCGAATAATTAAATTTTGGTCTCGTCTGTCCAGCCAGAGACTAGCTTTCAGAATGCAAATCCATCGTTTTGATGATCGTTGGCATACTTTAAACGAGCTTCTTTGTGCGCTTTTCGCAGCAGAATTTTTCTTCGTGCAACTCTTCATGCAAATCATTCTTTCTCAATGTACGACGTAGAGCAGAGGGATGGACATCGATCTCAAACAGTCTTAACATTTGGCAAATATCACCTGCAGTCACTCGTGTATTCGCAGCAGCCATTCTTTTAATCCGTCTAACTGTACGTTCTGAAATCTTATAAGATCGTCCACACTTTGGTGGAGTTTTGATTATTCTGAAGCTCCTTCATTTCCTTATAACTGCATCAGCCTTGGTGAATGGAATTCGAAATTCTTTTCCTATCTCTTCCTATAACTCTTTGCAGACTCGTGTGCAGTAGTAACAGATCTCTTAAGATCTGTGAACAGCGCTTTACCACGACTACCCATTTCTTGCCGATGGTTTGTACAGTCCTTCGTCTTCCATGAAGATTCAGAGAAAATTCTAGAATTCAGAATTGCCAACAGTCTCAAATCAATAAACAGCCAACAAGTAATAAAATTTAAATTCTTCAAGCGTAAGGTGGACACGCAAATTAGGGGGACATACAAATTAAATAATGTTGTGAATAAATGTACGAAAACTTATGCATTTTATCTTTTTTGTATATTCCTTATATATCTTTGATGTTTTACATTATATGTTGGAGTTAAACTAATTTTTTATTGTTAAATTTTTCCAAATGAGCGGTAAATTTTCATAACTATACTGTGCATGGTACAAAAGATAAGGATAAATATACAGCAACTGAAATATTTCTCTGTACGAATACTTATGAACCCCGCCTCTCCTCTCGAGTTAGCCTGGTGAAGTAGTGAGTTTGTTTCTTGTACTCTCCACCTCACATAGCCAGGTACGCCCGGCTTATCGGGGATTGTTCTGAGCCAGGCGTCTAATCTTCTTTTGAAGATGTCCACTGCCACACCATTCGTGTTCCTTAGGTCTTTGGGCAGCTGATTAAACAGTTTTGGTCCTCTCGCAACAAAACTATTTTCTTTCAGGGTTAAGGATGTTCCCTGTCCAGCCTTTAATTTGGGAACATGACACAATCTTCCTTTTCTACTTTCCACCGTTGTTTGGGGAGTTTCAGGGTTCAGAGTAAGATTAGGGACTAGTTTCTCCATTATTTTCCAAGTGTAAATAATGGTGTATATCTCTCTCTCTCTCCTTTCCCAGTAATTTAGTTCTTTGCACCCCTTGATTTTGGCTGTGAAGCTTCTCTGAATCCCTTCTAGCTGTCTAATGTTTTCTTTTTTATATGGGGATGTTCGGACCGAGCAGTATTCCAATTTGGGTATGATCAGTGTTTTCAGTAGAGGAATCATTATATTCCTATCCCTTCGTTTAAAGGTTCTCAGTATCTGCCCAGTTATTCTCTTTGCTCTGTTTACTGCTATTTTATTTTGTTTTTAAAATTTCGCATCATCAGTCATTACAACCCCTAAATCTTTTGCTCTAGACTTTCTCTGAATTTCCTGTCCATTTGGGGTATAATATTCCATGGATTTTAGGTCCTCTCTTTTTCCGTACCTTAACAGCTGAAATTTCTCATTATTAAACTTCATATTGTTGTCTTCCGTCCACTTGTAGATTCTGTTCATGTCGGTTTGTAGAGATCCTATATCTTCTGGGTTTCTTATTTTTCTACTGATCTTTGTGTCATCGGCAAAGGATGTTACTGTGCTGTCTCTGGTAGCGTCCTCATCTATGTCCGTTAGCATGAATACTGTTCCTTGTGGTACTGAGATGAGGACCTTTGATTCTGATGAAGATACTCCTCGTATTGTAACGACTTGCCGCTGCTCACTAAGGAAATTATATATCCATTTCCCTACTTTTCCTGTTATTCCCATATATTTCAGTTTATGTATTATGATTCCGTGGTCACACTTGTCGAACGCTTTGGCAAAGTCTGTGTATAGTTTTCATTACTTTCAAGTGCATCAATAATGTTGTGTTCATTAGTTGTGATAGGCATGATCTGCCTGACCAAAACCCATGTTGGTTATCATTGAATTTTTTCTACGTCTACGGTGGAGCAACAAGCGTAACCTTCGTCAGAATGAATAATTCGGGCGGAAGCAAAACCAAAGTAAACCAAAACCAAGATTATATATAATATATTATATATAATATATATATATATATATATACACAGTATATATGTGTGTATGTACCATAAGATGGGGTAACTGGGCACTACTAAGTTTAAGGTAAATTTCGTTATATACGAATTTTTTCCATAAAACGTATGAAAAAAATAACGAAATTTACCTTAAATTTAGTACGGCCCAGTTACCCCTGCAGGTGCCCAGTTATCCCATCTTACGATATAATAAATATATATATATATATATATATATATATATATATATATATATATATTTTGTGTGTGTGTGTGTGACGGAAAATTATGTAAATGTAGTCGATAAATGATGCGGAAGGTACCACTTCCGAGAAGATTGAGACCATGGAGTGCCAAAAGAGAGAGAATTATAGCCAGAATGTACAGAAAATATTGAGAGCTAATAAAATTGAAGCAAGGAGGAAAATAATGACTAATTTTTATGTGGAGCGCGTCTCACTTGATTTTAATGAAAAGATGAAAATGGTAGTGCACGCATGATTGGATGAAAGATAATTGCTGATGAGAGAAGAGAAAGTGTTTAAATTTTGTAAAAGGAAAAGCCTGAGTATTTCAAAGAATGGAAATAGAAAAGACTTCAGAATGTTAAAAAACGCACACGTCCCCAAACAGAAATAAAACATTGAAAGATAAATCTAATCAGTTCTTGTACGTTTGAAGATGGAGAGAAAATTTACATTCGACTCTTCTTACAATCAACACAATAACTTACGGGTTTTTGTTTTATTTTGTAGAAGCTAAAAAAAAAAAAATGGTTCTAACATCGCGTGAGTCTTTGGCATAAGGCTTACTTTCAACAGGTTTTATTTCGTGACTTTTTATTGCAAACTTGCTGTGGAATATTCATTAAGCTTATTTTTAGTTTTGCTTCTTGTAGCTAGGTTGAGAGAAGGTAGATTAGTCGTGTTAAGTAATGAAAAACATGACTGAGAAACGAAATGAGTAGTTGGCCCTACGTGCGCGTTTGTGGACGTGGAGAAGGATGATGAACGAGAATAAAACTAGTTTGGGCGATGCGAGTCATTAGATATACTTGACATCATTTCAGAGTAGTCTGAATAGAGGTTAGTATAAATGGAGGAGTGTTTCGTATTTAAAATGGGAAACTAATTTTCGATGATATATGCATATGTAATAATTGATTTTATTAGGACAAGATTGTTTCTGCAAATCCCCGAATGTACCCTATATATGTTTTAGAATGCAACACATGTTTAGTCCAAAGGCGTAGTAAGCTAGTCTGCTACCTGTTGCAGTCAGTATTCGTAAGTATGGCACGTGGATTGGAGCTGACGGAGTTTGAACATAGTCCAGTATAATTACCAAGTCACCTCATAAAGCCTGTTTTCATTCATGAACATTCGTACTAAAATTGGCTCGAAACGGGGGAATGCAGCAGTGGAAATGCGTCCTGTGGATTGATTAGTCTCGCTACACACCTGACATCCGATGGCAGCGTCTGGTTGTTGCAACACCCAGGAGAAGGCTATAATTCTCGGTACATTGTCCAGACTGTTAAGTACGAAGGTGGCAGTGGGTTTGTTTTTCTTGGTCTGGAGTAAGGCCATTAGCGTTTGTGAAGCGTACAAGGTCTGCCAAAGCGTACTGGGCCATTTTGGACAAAATTGTAATAATTTTACGCGTACTTGTGAACCCTCCCCTGACTTTACTTCTGAAACCCCTTGGGGCATGCTGTCCACAAAGTTCTTGCACGTGTTATTTCTTATTTTGGTCCATTCTTTTACTGTGGATGAATTCTAACTTTGATCGACGTGTATAATTCCTGTTTTACCCAAAATTGTCCAAAGATGTTCGATGGATTTAGTTCTGGAGACTGGGGAGGTCACTGGGACACAGGGTTGGCAAAAACCCAAAACCCCAAAAACCCAACTACCCAGCCAAAAACCAGTTGGGTTTTTGCCAACCCTGCCAGTGATGATGGGACAGGTCGATCCGCTTATTGAAAAACCAGTCTGTACTAGGTTTTGATATATGACATGGTGTGTTGCCTTTTTGTAGTAGAACACCCATTTTTATGGGAAGTAGAGATAAATTTATCGATGGAAGGCTTTGAAACCAGTTCTAATATAGCTGTACTTGTCGTGGAGTTCATTCAACCTTCACACAAAAAATTTGTCAATTCCTGCTGGCTATTGCAGTCCAAGACCATAACGCTGCCACCTTTACCCGGTATACAGTTGGGACAAAGCAGTATGAATTCTCTCTCCCCAACCCCGGTCCTCCTAACTTCGATGACACCCACGAAGGTTGCCAAACACCCGCAAGAGGTCGTGAAAACTAATCAATACAATAGGTAATTTGAAGTACGTAATAGAGTGTGTGACCAGAGTGTGAAAGTCACGAAAATTTTCTGATGGCCCACGGGACCAGTGAGCTTGAAAATCTACTTTCCCGTAAAGAAAACTACTGGCCCGCTCCGCTCACAATGTGAATGTAAAAAAATGAATGTTTAGGGCAATAAAATTTTAAACTTTAAGAGCTAAGAATATCAGTGATGACTGATGAGTAAAATGTATGTAGAGAAACTTGCATACACAGAAAACGGATGTAAACATTTCACGTTCGATTGGAAAATTTTTTACATAGTCAGTTGGCTAACTATTCCATATCTATATCTTATATTATATACAAAAATAATGTGTTGTATATAAATTCCCCAATTTTTATATACGGTGTAAAAACTATTTTTCAAGCTTATACAAGGCATCATTCATTTGAGAAATTCCTTCAGTAGTAGTATCGAGTCCATAATATAATAACGTTATTATACCATGATCGAGTCTACTACCGGTATCATATTTTATCGAATTCGTGCGCAATAAATGCGAGCAACACGGCCATTGGCTGGATACGCGAGGTTAATCGGTCTGAAGCCAATCATTGCACAGTTTACGTAGAGCATAGTAAATCACGTTTATATTATTGTGGTATTGGTAAAAGATTCGTCCGCTATACGTCAATTTATTTAGACGTACCCTACATAAAGGCGGCATTATATATTGTTAATCTTATGAATAAATAAATAATGTTTTACATGTATTGTGGTTATCTGTGGCTTGTACTAGGCTTGCCAGCATAGCAGCAGGCCACTCGGACCAGCTGTCTTATGAAAATTACTGATCCGATGTGAAAACAACTGGCCTCAGGCCAACGGGCCAGCGGAAATTTCGCACGCTGCGTGTGACCCGTATTTTTCTTCACCTGAAGCCTTTGTTAAGTGGTCTTTAGCGCGTATTTTCAATCCTCTCGCAGAAATCCAACTTTCGTTTTCCTTTGCCCATTCAAGTTTTTCTTATGACTTCGGACTCGAACAACAGACTTTTTTCTAGCTTCGCATTCTCTGAATTCATCTTCCGCGGGTCTTTTAACTGTTAGCGATGAAAAAAAAATCCAATTGCTTCCCGTTCTCACGGTGCGTTGTCAACCTTTAACAACCACTGCGTGATTTTGCTACAGCATGAGATTTTTTTTTTTTTACTTTTTCAATGTCATCTGGATTGCTCATCTCAGCTTTTCGGGTTATTGTCAATAGTTCATTAGAAAAATTGCTGAGGGAAGATGTATCTAGGCCATTTCATTAGTTAGTTTCCTTGTTTTTGACATTTTAATGACTTTAGATTATTACTTCATCTTCAATCAAGATTAACTGTTTAATATATTCCATGCAAAACGTGGAACTGCAAATGACGTGTTCAAATCCTCACCCGTATCGAATATTTCTTGTCCAAGAATATATATATATTATATATAATATATATATATATATATTATATATATAATATATAATATATATATATATATTATATATATACAGGGTGGGCCGTAAGTTTCCATACATAGGAAAAATTAAACGTTTGTTTTTATGTTTCAGATACCCTAAGAATATGCGTTTGACGTAAGATCTTGTTTACTGATGAAGCAAATTTTTACGTCAATGGAGAGGTTAATCGGCAAAACATACGTTATTGGAGTAATGCTAACCCTAACTGGCTGAGTCCGACGAAGATGCAAGGTGCCGGTAAAGTGATGGTGTGGGCCGGGATATCGGGTGACAGAATTATTGGACCAATTTTTGTCAGTGGAAATCTTAATGCCGAAAGGTATCTTAACATGTTGCAAGAAGAGATTTTCCCATCCCTGGGTCATTCTCTGTCAGATCAACCAAAAAAAATTGAAATTAACACCCTCATCTCTCATATTTTGCTGAAATTTGGTTTATAGGGAGTTTGTGAGCCCTGAATCCATTTCTGAAATTATAAGGTCAATCCGACCAACGGTTCAAGAGATATGACCTCGGGCAATTTGAGGTCACTCGCGAGGTTACTAACATTTGGCGAGCCATAACTTGGGTAATAAGTGTCATAATTATATAAAAGTATATATATTTAGAATCAGAAAACGACAAGGAATCCAAATATGCAAGTTTTAGAACTCTAGGTTGAAAAATAAAAAAGTTACACTGTAACCAAAATTTGAGGTCACGATTTGACCTCTGGGGTATCAAATGAGAATTATTTTTTTAAATGTAAAAAATGAAGGCATAGGCATTGGCTATTAGAATCAGCAAAAAAAGTTTGTTTATGTTAGTATTTTTCATGTAACTAACATATAAGTGAACACCATATTCATAAGTTGTGCGTCAATTCTACCTATTTTTTCACACTTAAGCTCATAATTTGACCTATAGAAATTAAAATTACATTTTTTATAGATATAAAAAACAAAGTCAGAGTTCTTGACTAATAGAAACAATCATAAAAAGTTTGTTTATGTTGGTACTTTTCATGTAACTAACTTATAAGTGAACACCATATTTATAAATTGCTTGTCATTTCAAGGAATTTTTATATCTTAGCTATCAATTTGACCTCAAGCTCCAAGAATTTAATAAAAATTGTATTTCACTGCTAATCTACACTGGCAATAATAGTTATAATAGTGAAAGGGGAAGACTAAGCTCACATGTAGCCTAAACAAACCTGTTGAAACATGTTGCTACTTGTCTAAGTGCAGAATCAACACAGATAGTTGCAAAATTCCTTGTCTACAGGTTAGTACAGTTCCAGCCAGCACTGTGGGTGGCTGGTGGGTATGGTGTTTTAATGAGCCTCAGAGACTATCAAGGCCTAAAATATTAAGTGTGTATAGCTATATATTTTCTAAAAAATATATATTACCTAATTGTAAATCCTATATCTTTACAGATCAAAATACAATGGTTCGGCACTTGAAATACTGCCAGGACCCTATTCAAAAACACAAGAAACGCATAACAATCAATCTTAGAAAAGTGACTGATGTACTTGTTGAAAAATGTGCTGGAAGAGTGAAAAAGACTCATTGTTGTGTGTGAACTGCTGGACACTGATAATGAAAAACCCCACTATACTTAGTACCACTGAAAACAACGAGTCTGAGCAGGATTCAAATGAATCATCTACTATCAGTGGCTTGAGTAACATCTCTTCAATTCAAGATCTGGACAATGACAGTGATTGCTTGATAAAGGAAAATCCTTCAACTTCAGTTGAACCAGTTCTAGCATTTCTGGACCAAACACCAGTTAAAAAAAGTAAGTAATAAATTAATATAATAACTTATACTTTACTACAAGGTCTGTTTGATCTACTATATAGCCAATTATATAGCATTTAAGGTACTATAATTAATATTTAATTACTAATATTCAAGTGTGTGAAACCTTTTTTTCTGTTCTTTTCAGAAGGGCTGTCATTAAGCCAGAAAAAGCGCAAGGCTCATGGTAAGCTATCATCTGCTCAGAAACACCTGAAGGAGAGGCTAGAACTCAGTTATGGTGTTCAAATTACCGAGGAGGTAAGTGATACTTCAAAACCTGAAACTAAATCTGAAAAACATCTAGACAAATTAATGAATGAATTGAAACAGTCATTCCTGGAGAGCAAATGTCACCATCACAAACTACAAATATTGACACTCTCACCATACACAATTGAAAAAACAGCTAGTTTCTTTCAAACTACAACATACATGGTGAAAGAAGCCGTTCACTTAAATCAGAACATGGAATCCTTCCGAAGATTCCACTAATGAGCAAAGGAAAAGTGATATCTGAAGAACACAAAGATATAGTTAGAAGATTCTATGAGTCAGAAGAGGTTAGTCGTATGTGTCCTGGCCAAAAGGATTGCGTGAAAGTTATCAGTGCTGAAGGTGCAATGAAGGTGCAAAAACGATTGGTCCTCGGGAATTTAAGAGAGATGTTTGAACTATATAAAAATGATGAAAAGAATCCCAAAATAGGATTTTCCACATTTGCAAAATTACGGCCATCATATTGTGTGCTTGCCGGTAGTGGTGGGACTCATTCTGTCTGTGTCTGCACATACCATCAAAATCCAAAATTGCAGCTGGCTGCATTGGGAGAAAGAGGTCTTTCATACAAGGATCTTATGGATTACAGTGTCTGCAGTACAGAAAGAGAGACTTGCATGATGCAACTTTGCAATGATTGCCCAAGAGAAGAGGGTGTCCTGGATTTTCTTGAGTTACTTGACAGTGTGAAATCAGCTCCAAATGAAATATCTTACAAGCAATGGGTGACTGTTGACCGTTGTACAATGGTTGATAAGGTGGAGCCACTTCATGAATACTTATCATCCCAAAGCATGAAAATATCCCGCATGGTTCGTCATCACTTTGTTGCTCAGCAACAATCACAGTACTTCAAGCAGTTGAAAGAAACACTACCACCTCAGAGCGAGGTAGTTATAGTAGGTGATTTCTCTGAGAATTATTCTTTCATTGTCCAGGATGCTGCCCAAGGGTTTCACTGGGACAATTCACAGTGTACAGTTCACCCTTTTGTCATCTATTATAGATCATCTGCAGACCAGGAACTTAGCCATTTTAGTGTCTGTTTCTTATCTGCATCACTAAAACACAACACTATAATGGTTTACTCATTCATATTGAAGCTTATGACATATGTTAAATTCAGATGCCCACAATTGAAGAAGGTGCACTATTTCTCAGATGGATGTGCTGGCCAATATAAGAACAGATACAACTTCACAAATCTCTGTTACCATGAAGAGGATTTTGGTCTGTCTTGTGAATGGCACTTCTTTGCTACATCCCATGGCAAAAATGCATGTGATGGGATTGGAGGAACAGTGAAAAGAGCTACTGCTCGTGCCAGTTTGCAGAGAACTACAGAGAGGCAAATTCTTACACCAGAACACGTGTTTCAGTTTTGTGAAGAAAACTTGAGCAAGAAGATAAATTTTTTCTTTGTAACTACAGCTGATTTGAAAGATGCAGAAGAACGGTTGGAACATCGATTCAAGGATAGTAGGGCTATTCCTGGAACTCAGAAATATCATAGATTTGTTCCCCTAAACAAGGAAGAACTGATGGTGTATCCCATTTCAAGTGGCATTGGAGAAAAGAAAAGAATAAGGAAAAGTCATTTTACTAATGAACCTGCAATGCTTGGTAATCTAAAATGTGTCAAACCAGGAGAGTATGTTGGCTGCATTTATGACATGCAAGTTTGGTATGGAATTGTGGAGGAATATTGTGAAGAGTTTGATGATTTCACTGTGAACTTTCTACATCCCTCTGGGTCATCAGGATCAAGTGCATATTATTATCCATCAAACAAGGATTCATGTGCAGTGCCAGGACATCATATATTAACTGTAATGAGTTGTCCTACCCTAAGAGGAGGCAGCAGAATTCAATACATTTTTCCACAAAAATTGATGAGAGCATCGAGCATGCAAAAATTGTATTAGGCTAGCACATGAATCCTCTAAGTAGGTCTTCCCCTTTCACTATTATAACTATTATTGCCAGTGTAGATTAGCAGTGAAATACAATTTTACATTTTTTGCCTTTGTTTTTATATCTATAAAAAAATGTAATTTTAATTTCTATAGGTCAAATTATGAGCTTAAGTGTGAAAAAATAGGTAGAATTGACGCACAACTTATGAATATGGTGTTCACTTATATGTTAGTTACATGAAAAATACTAACATAAACAAACTTTTTTTTGCTGATTCTAATAGCCAATGCCTATGCCTTCATTTTTTACATTTAAAAAAAAATTCTCATTTGATACCCCAGAGGTCAAATCGTGACCTCAAATTTTGGTTACAGTGTAACTTTTTTATTTTTCAACCTAGAGTTCTAAAACTTGCATATTTGGATTCCTTGTCATTTTCTGATTCTAAATATATATACTTTTATATAATTGTGACCATTATTACCCAAGTTATGGGTCGCCAAATGTTAGTGACCTCGCAAGTGACCTCAAATTTCTTGAGGTCATATCTCTTGAACCGTTGGTCGGATTGACCTTATAATTTCAGAAATGGATTCAGGGCCCACAAACTCCCTATAAACCAAATTTCAGCAAAATCTGAGAGATGAGGGTGTTAGGCACTGGTTGATCTGACAGAGAATGACCCCCCTGCTAAACGAGGAAGGTAACTTCCCAGTTTACTTCCAGCAAGATGGAGCTCCACCTCATTATGGTCTTCACGTGCGTCGGTATTTGGATCAGCAGCAGTTTCCGGTTGCTTGGATTGGTCGGCGTGGTCCTGTGGAGTGGCCTCCCAGATCCCCAGATCTCACCCCCCTTGATTTCTATCTTTGGGGGCACTTGAAGGCCATGGTGTATCAGGAAAAGATACGAGACATAAATCATCTAAAGGAACGTATCACCAACGCCATTACAAGCATAACGTCAACTGTGCTAATGCGTGTTCATCAACAGTGGGGAACACGTATTGAAATGTGTTTTCAAAACAATGGCAACCATGTAGAGCATATTATATAAATAAAAATGGTTGTCCATAAAAAAATGTTTATTTTTCCTATGTATGGAAACTTACGGCCCACCCTGTATATATATACTTCAACTATGAATGCATTGGTGAATAAAATATGTATGTAATGTGTGCGTGTGTGTAAGAAAAAAATGTTTACATGTATTAGGTTTGTGCATATAAATAAATTAGAATGACATTTTTGCATTGAAGACAAACTAAAGTATGAAAGTTGAATATTTTTATGTAAATAATAATGATTCTGCAGTTTCAAAATATAATTTCATTATTTTGTTGCACTTTAAATATTTTAAACATATAAATATTTTTCCACATTATAAATAAATTCAGATTCGAGAAAATTTGTAAAGGGGTGTATATATATATATATATATATATATATATATATATATATATATATATATATATTATACCTTGGTTTTGCTACCGCACGAATTGTTTATTCTGACGAAGGTCAAACTTGTCACTCCACCTTAGACCTACAGTTTTACGTAGAATCCCAACCACTGCCCACCATGGGCAGTCAGAAATTACAAAGTCCTCACCGAACTCAATCTCACGACCTCCCGATCAGCAGCCCAGCGATCACTAGGCTACCCAGGGTACCCATTTATCTACCAACCAATTTTTATTGTGTGGGAGGATGGACAGCTGGGTTTTGCTGCGCGCCGCCTGCCGTCACCGGGTCTCGATCCCGGGGCCGATGGATTCGTAGTGAGCGATGCTAACCACTACACCATCGAGAAATGAATTCAGAAATGAATAAAGTTTAATATTCCTTCGATTAAACTTTAACGTACATTATGCGCCAGCATTTTTTTACCACACTTACGCAAACATAAACCCTGAACTCGGGAAGGACACGACCAAACACCTCACGAGTACTCTCGTCTAACTCGTGTCGATTATGTGGAAGTGTTTTGTAAACTTCATTCTATAACTAACGGCTAAGAAAGAGATTATTGGATGTGAGAGAGCTATATGCTAGTCATTCAGTTGGATCAGGTTTGCCAGCCCATCTCATTTGAATATTATGTAACCAATCCCGAGCTATGTACATTTGGAGGAATGTATTGAAAATGGTGACGCGTATGTTCGAGTTTAAGCTGAGGAATATTAAACCTTATTTATACGTGAACCATATACCAGTACTGTACACTAGTTTTTATGTCAATCTGGTGAAAATTAGTCGCGACAAATTAAAAGTCTCTCTCTCTCGTCTGTCACAAGTTTTAAATTGATCTGATGCGAGTTTTGTTCACTTATTTTATTTAAAATAATTTGAATGATAGTGTTATTAATAAAATAGAAGAACGGGACATTTTTTTCTTTTGTCTTCAAAATTAGGATTAGGTTTCATGTATAAATATTGAAGGCCGTATAATAGCTGCATTTCGAATTCATTGTTATCCAGGTTGGTTTTCATTGCGTGTGGCTCTTGTAAATGAAATATTTGTTCATTTTTTTCAATTTTGTTTGGGAGGAGTGTCGTCGGTTGCACACACGCACATCAAATTGTCAACACAATACTATCTATAGGATGCTCGAGTGTGGCTCGGTGAGGGAAGGTGGTGATTGTTTGACGAGGAAAATATATACAGGGTGAGTCAAAAGTCTGGAAACATAGGAACTATGCTTTTAAATGCAAATATATATGTATATTTGCATTGAAAAGCATAGTTCCTACGTCTCCAGATTTTTAACTCACCCTGTATAGTCACACACACACGACTGAAGTTGATGAATGTGATGAAACAGAGTACAGCCAAGATTTACAATGTTTCAAGAGAAGACATTGACATTTAAAGGTGTTTATTTTGTATTGAGCAGCAAGATGATCAATGTTTTCAAACAGGCTACAAAATGAGACCTCCGGAACACCGGGTGATTCAGAAATTGCTAATCAGACGGACAAAGGTTGGACACTCGTTAAAACGATGATGACGCGACAATGCCTCACGATTGTTAAGCTCATCATTGCTGCATTTAAAAGTGCTGCCCTTTTTCTGGCTTATTAATCACACAGTGAAGGGCAAAAATAAAAGGTGCTACGCATGTTAAGGGAAGTTCCTGAAAATAATTCCTTAATTGATACGCAAAAGCTATAAATTCTAACTCTGATAAGTATCTGTCATTTAAAGTTGTGACTGGAGTGTTAGTACTAAGTTTGATCTTTTTCTGGTCTCAAGGTACACCAGTAAAAGAGTATATCTTGGTTCTAATTTTAAGAATGAAGTTTTCGTGGTCTCGGATCTCAGGCTCCCTAAGCAAGAAAGCTGTGAAATTCAGTTCTTTTTTTTATAATGCATAAACTCCAGATTTGTCTTTATATTGGGTTCTTGAAAAGTAAGTTTTCTTCAAAGAAAAAGACAAAAGAAATTTCACTTAGCGGTGATGACTAAAAGTTAGTAGTGGAAATGTACCGTACATAAAATGGAAATTTAACGGGGGTGTTAATAAAAGTATTACTCAGTAAGTAGCCTGTAATGCGTATGGGGCAAGGATTTCTCTAATTGTTGTCATAGTATTCAAATTGATATGCTCTAACACCATTAATACTGTTAAAGAAGCAACTTGGCAAACAAGGCCTGCGTCATTATAATGGTTATCATTGGCCGGAATAATTAGGTTACTGTAAAGAAAATAATAAAAATAGCAGTATTTTACTGGCAGCTTTGGGTGCCAATATATTTCTGTTAAACCTGTGGTGAGCAATATTTCGTTTACTTAACATCCACGCCATTTAACAGTTACTGTATTTTCTAAACTTATTACCGTATTTTTCTCATAAGACGCTGCATCGTGGAAGACGCACCCTGATTTTGGAAAGGCAATTCAAAGAAAAAAGTTTTTGACTCGTGGAAGACGCACTCTGATTTGCTTGATTTGCTTTGTTAGTATGGCAACGACAAGGGAATTAGTATATACCACCAGTAGAAAGTATGTAAAAATATACAGGTATCATTGTTTAAAGTTGTTTATTTTTGCAGAAATGGAAAAGTAAAAATCACTAAAAATCATGGCCAATAAAAGTCAAAAGCATTTTATTCATCCTCAAACTCATCACTGCTTGATTCATCCCCAAGCTCTAAAACATCACCATGATCATCGTCATGCCAGATTCGTCAGCCAGACTTTGTGATCATTCGTCAGCCAGACTCTGTACTCATTCGTCAGCCAGATTCTGTACTGAACGGACGCATTTCCTAAGCTTTCTGATATTGCATCTACTTTTGCGTATTGCTGAGATTTTTACTTTTGGAAAGTTTTGAATTTTATATACTTGCGTTTATATTCACGTTGTTATAGTTAAGTAATTGAATATTAGTGGTTTTTAGCGATTTAGAAGTTTTCATACCGTGCCGGCTTAATTTAACTTAAACTTGTGACGGTTTAAACTAATTTTTAACTGCGCGATGCCGTCGCAGAAAGCGTCGTGTGTTAGGTGTAGGGTAAATCGGTGGTATTCGGAATTTAAAGATTATAACGGCGGTCCTATTGCGATTTCCGAGAGATCAGTTTGTTTCTTTTGCGAGTTAATGGAGGAATTAGTTGACATAAAACGCAGTGTACGTGAGATAACGGAGAGACTTGCAACGCTTGATGAGGGCAGGGGTAGGGCTACGGTTGACGGAAGCCGAACCAATACTAACGTTGAAGACGTTAATAATTTCAAGGGTGAGGTGCGTAACCTAGTTTCTAGTTTAGGTAGCTTGTCGGGAAGGTTGGATAGAGTTGAGAACGGAGTTAAAGTTAGTCCGAGAGTAGTAGATAGCGAGGGATTTAGAGAAGTTAAGGGTGGAACTAAGCCGCGTACGTTAGGTGATAGGAATCCCCCCTACCGAGGTTTCGAACCCTTTCGCCCATTAGGAAAGGGACGTGAATGAGGGGGAAACTATTTTAATTGGGGACTCTTTAGTGCGCCACATGAACAAAGAGTTCGTTGAACGGCATCCAACCAAGAGGAGGAGGGTCTGTCTCCCAGGGGCCAGGGTTGACAGAGTTAGAGACGAAGTGGATAGGATTGACGTTGCCTCCCGTCACTCGATGTTGGTGACGATGGTAGGAGGCAACGACTCGTATAGGCCCGATACGAGAGTGCCTGACCTTTTGGAGAGATATAGGGGTTAATTAGGTCTCTGAAGGCGAGGTCAGGTCTTTAGTTCTAGGTATTACCCCTAGGTACGGGTTGGGTCTTAGGATTACGTCAAAAACAATATTTTTGAATAATAAATTAGAAGAGATTTGTGCTGAGGAAAATGTACCCTTCGTAAAGCTGTGGTCCGAATTCAGTGATCCTAGTCTTTTTATAAAAGATGGGGTGCATTTTAATGAAATAGGTAATGTACGAAAACGTGCGAAAGCTGTATAGGTCGAAGCCTTCTTTAAACGTTGTGGGTCCGGGGAACGCGGGCCCGACGTGAAAAATAGTTTAAAACGCGGGCCCGTGGTAAAAAATAACTTAAACGTCTTTTATTGTAACGCGCGTAGTATTAGAAATAAATTAAATGAATTTAAGGCGATAATTTATTCCGGCAACTACGATATAGTTGCTATCACTGAAACTTGGTCAAATACCGTGACTCGGGATTTGTTGGGGAACTTGATATACCGGGTTTTAAACTCTTTACTAATGATAGGTTACATAGGTTTGGTGGCGGCGTTTTGCTGTACATTCGTGATTCCCTTAGGGCTATCGAGGTTGTTAGATTTTCCGGCAGCAATTAATGCGATATGTGTTGAAATTAGGGCGTGTAGTATTAGTTTTAATTTTGTTGTTTATAGACCTCCCGTTCAACCCCTCGATACAGATACTAGATTTTACTCACTTCTTGGTAATTTTATTGACAATCGGAATAGTATAATTGTCGGAGACTTTAACTGCCCTAATGTTAATTATGAGACTTTTACTGGTAATGAGGAGGGTTTGAGATTGATTGAGTTTATGGAAGATAACTTTTTACGACAGATAGTTACCAAACCAACGCGCGGTGACAATATTTTAGATTTGGTGATGACGAACGGCGAGAATATAGTCGAAGGTTTAGAAGTAGGCGAGAGTTTAGGATGTAGTGATCATCAAATTCTTAGGTTTAAGTTATCGATAGAAAACACTAAGGATAGTAACGTAATAGAAGTCCCTGATTTTCGTAGGGCTAATTTTGATAGTTTTGCGGATAGGATGAGAGTAGTGGACTGGGATAACTTATTTATGGGTAATGACACAAATTTGCATTGGGTGGTGTTTAAAGAAAGTTTTAGAAATATTGAAAGGGAGTTTATTCCTGGTAGGCCCAAGCGCGCTAGAAATCATGGTAGGACCAAGTGGTGGACTAGGGAAATAGGCGAGTTCATAAACGAGCGTAATAGAGCGTATAGACTTAATAACCGCAATTGCACGGCAGCTAACTTTAATAGATATATCGAGCTTAGACATCAGGTTAAAAGATCAGTTATGAATGCCAAGCGTAATTTAGAGATACTTATAGCTGCGGATAGGGACCTTTTCCAGTTTGTGTACCGTTTTTCATATAATTTATTTTTGAGAATATTTTTGTTAAAAATAACGAAAATATCACGACTTAACCTAACCAATTATCAAGGGCGTACAGTTGATCTATTATTAATTATAACATTGTTTGTTTCTGGAATAGTATTTACTATTTACTAATAGATCAACTGTACGGTCTTGATAATTGGTTAGGTTAAGTCGTCGTATTTTCGTTAGTTTTAACAAAAATATTCTCAAAAATAAATTATATGAAAAACGGTACACAAACTGGAAAAGGTCCGCGGATAGTAAACATAATCCAAAGAAGTTTTTTGAATACGTCATTAATCGTAAGCCGATAAAAGATAACATAGGCCCTCTAGTGGATGTTAATGGCGCTTTGGCTTCTGACGCTCAGGCGATGGCGGGTATTTTCAATAACTTTTTTGCGACAGTTTTTACCGTAGAAGACGTAAATAATGTCCCCGACGTGAACGATATCGTTCCATTTAGTAGCGAGACAATTTTGGATGAAATAACTGTTTACGAGGCTGAGATTGCGCATTATATAGATAGGCTAAAAGTTAGCAAGGCTCCAGGCCCTGACGCTTTTTATCCCAGACATTTGAAAGATTTGAAAGACGTTATCGTAGGCCCCTTAACGAAGATTTTTAATCAGTCACTCGAAACGGGGATTATTCCTGAAGACTTCAAATTAGCTAACGTCACGCCCATTTTTAAAAAGCGACCGCACAGTACCTAGCAATTATAGGCCCATTAGCTTAACGTCAATTGTCGGTAAACTTTTGGAATCCGTAGTTAGGGATCGTATCATCGATCACTTAGAAAGTAGAGATTTGATTAATAGTAGTCAGCATGGGTTTCGACGCTATAGGTCTTGTTTAACTAATTTGTTAAAATTTTATAACGAAATAGTGCGCGAATACGATAGGCATAGAGCGGCTGACGTTATTTATTTAGATTTTAAAAAGGCATTCGATACAGTTCCGCATAGGAGATTAATTGCGAAGGTTAGAGCGCACGGTATACGCGGTCAGGTAGCTAACTGGTTAGAAGAATGGCTTCGTGCTAGGAGGCAGAGGGTCGTAGTTAATAGTAGTGAATCGGGGTGGTTAGATGTAGGTAGCGGTGTCCCACAGGGTTCAGTGTTAGGCCCATTGTTATTCGTAATTTACATTAACGACATAGATGTAGGATTGACTAGTAACGTGTCAAAATTCGCGGACGATACTAAAATAGGAGGTAAGGTTGTTAACGAGGACGATCGAAATAGGCTTCAATACGATGTAAATAGGATTATGGAGTGGACGGATAAGTGGAAGATGCAATTTAACGTAGACATGTAAAGTTTTGCATGTAGGTTCTCGTAACAATAATTACACGTACACGATGGATGATAGGGAGTTGGCGAGCGAGCGTTGACAAGGAAGTAGATTTAGGCGTACGCGTATCTAAGGATTTAAAGGTTAGGAACCAGTGCCTGGAGTCTTGCGCAAAAGCTAATAGGATGTTAGGCTTCATAGCGCGTAATTTCGAATTTAAATCGAAGGATATTATATTGCCCTTTTACAAGTCCCTAGTCAGGCCTCATTTAGAATATGCCATTCAGTTTTTGTGCTCGTACTTGCGTGAGGATATTGATAGGTTAGAAAGGGTTCAGCGTCGTGCCACGAAACTAATTCCGTCATTGCGCAACAAGCCTTATGAAGATAACATTAAAGAGTTAGACCTGTATTCATTCGAAACTAGGAGATTAAGGGGAGAGCTTATTGAAGTTTTCAAAATCGTTAATAACATCGATAACGTAAATTTTGACAAATTGTTCACTTTCGATAATAGTAATACTCTTAATAATGGATTTAAGTTGCGTGGCAGACGTTACATTACTAATATCGCTAAAAACTTCTTTACGTTTAAAGTAATTGATAAATGGAATAATCTTCCCGCGCCCGTCGTGAACTCTACCAGCGTTAGTGTGTTTAAGAACCGTCTTGACAGACATTTTAAAAATATTAACGTTTAAAATAAATAAAAAACAATTAGCAACAGGAGCTCTGTGGGTGGTGGTCGAGGATGAGTCTGTTGACGATTAATGCCAGCTTGTGACATGCCAGCGTGTGATGCCAGCAATAAAATTATAAAAAAAAAAAAAATAGACTAACACGAACGTAGATGTAGCTCGTAGTGTAAACTAACCCACTTTTTGTTTAACTTTACCTACTTTTTTTTTTTTTCTTATCTCCTTACTTTGCATGTTTGTAGTTTGCATGGTATGACAGTGAGTTAAGACTGTGTTTGCATGGTTTGTAAGCGTTCTTATTTTACTACTTTTCATCTTTCACCCCTCTCCTATTCTCTCCGACTATTTTTCTGACTTGGTGGCAGTGGCCGGCGGATGATGGTGAGTCTTTTTTCTCTTTTTCTGAATGAATGTTAACCCACGAGTGATAGGTGTTGCTACTTACTTAACCCCTTATTTTCTTCTCTTAACCCCCTACTCCTTCCTTTCTCTCGGGCTAACCTTAGAGTGGATCTTAGGGTCTTTGTTAGCCTTAGCTTCTGTAGATCTGTAAATCATCATCACTAGTGTCACTGCCACTCGCATACAATAAATGATCTTCAGTACCATCCATTGCATTACTTATACCACATTTTTTGGAAGACTGAACAACAACAACAACTTCAGTCTTGATATCACGCCACGACTTCAGCACCCATTCACACACTTGAGATATTGATGGGCGTTTCATTCTTCCGGTCGGCATCATTTCATGGTTCCCCTCCACCATCCATTTATTCCATTCCACCCGCATGTTATTCTTGAATGGCTTATTGATGCTGACATCTCTGCTGCTCTATTGCCGTGTTCGTTGGCATACCGCACTACTTCCAGCTTAAATCCAATAGTGTAGTTATGTCTCCTTGATACACCTGCCATGGATCAGGGTGATAATTGTAGGACTGAAAATCACTTGACTCCACTGACAGCCAGATGATAAATGAACAAGGTACGAGACCCTTGTCGTGCCGTAAACTATCCCCCATCCTAATTTAACCTATAGTTTTCGGCACGAGACACCCTCTAGTTTGAGGAAACGTATTTCTGAGGCTTCGACGTTGGAAGATGCAGGGGGGGCTCGACCACTTCCGGCTCCGAAGACGCAGGGGGATTTTTCAAGGCATTTTTAAGGAAAAAAAATGCGTCTTGTAAGGCGTAAAATACGGTACTAATATAACCAATTTCATATCAACGAAGAAATATTTGTATATTTTAATATCTACTGTTGTATTTTATAAAACAAGCCTTATTAATGTATGTACAGGTTTATTTCTGTAACCTTGCTTGTACAAATAAGGCGAATTTTAACTGTCACTGCTGAATCAACAGTCTGGTGCTGTCGGTCATTTTAACCAATCACTTTCTGATATAACAGAATCTAACAGTAATAGTCTGTAATTTCTAACAAAACTTAAACTTGAATAGTATTTTTAAGATGAGGTTAATCAGTGAACAGATTCAGAGGAAATGAGATGTGCGAATTTAGAATGCGTCCGCTGAGATAACTAGTGATGCACCGGAGGCAGATTTTGGCCGGAGGGCCGGAACTTCCGGCTTAGTGGTTTTTTCCTCCGGCCAGAGGCCGGAGGTTTCGGTCAATTGATTTATTTCAGTATTTATACGTGTGTGTGTGGGGTCCATCGTCTCATCTATTTAGGGGTTATATACAGGGTGTACATAAAGTCAGGATCTATTTTTGTGAAGCACTTGGAAATTATATGGAATTCAATCATAAAATGATAAAGTGGTAACATTTATTAAATAATTAAGAGTAGGATTCGACGTGACGCCCATCAGTATCCCTGCACAGCTCAAATCGTTCCGCAGCATTTCTAAACACATTCTGGAGCATTTGCGGGGTTATGTTATCTGCAGCAGTTCGTATACGTGTACGTAAGTTTTCAAGACTCGTAATCTTCGTCTGATAGACGTGCGATTTGATAAAGCCCCATGCAAATAAATCTAAAGGGGCTAAATCTGGTGATCTCGCTGGCCAAGGTCTGTTGCTTCCGCGTCCGATCCAGCGATTTGGAAAACGTCCATTTAGATAATCCTGAACAATTTTGGCATAGTGACAAGGAGCACCATCATGTTGATAGACGACGGTACTAACAATACTAACAATCCTATCCCCGTCGTCTATCAACATGATGGTGCTCCTTGTCACTATGCCAAAATTGTTCAGGATTATCTAAATGGACGTTTTCCAAATCGCTGGATCGGACGCGGAAGCAACAAAAGACCTTGGCCAGCGAGATCACCAGATTTAACCCCTTTAGATTTCTTTGCATGGGGCTTTATCAAATCGCACGTCTATCAGACGAAGATTACGAGTCTTGAAAACTTAACGTACACGTATACGAACTGCTGCAGATAACATAACCCCGCAAATGCTCCAGAATGTGTTTAGAAGTGCTGCGGAACGATTTGAGCTGTGCAGGGATACTGATGGGCGTCACGTCGAATCCTACTCTTAATTATTTAATAAATGTTACCACTTTATCATTTTATGATTGAATTCCATATAATTTCCAAGTGCTTCACAAAAATAGATCCTGACTTTATGTACACCCTGTATTATAGTCCTGCTATTTTAAATTAAGTCTTTAATAACTTAAACTTTATAAAAGTCGCCTTTCTACGCTTTGTGTGTGCTAATTTCTCTAAAAATTCCCATTGAACAGAATATCCTCAGGTTATGATGTCTTGCTGAATGCTGAGTAAAGTAGCCTATATCAAATCAATTATTAATACAATCACTGATCACTCATAAAATAAATTATTATTACAGTCACTCCTGCAAAATGAAAAAATAAACGTTTTCCCATCCCATCCAAGTAATTATTAGAAATCTGAGAACTGAAATATTCGGATAGGTGCAGAAATGAGGTTTTACAGTTTTATAGAATTAAAACTAAAAGTTGTCAGAATTGAGTTTGATGTACTTGGCACCTCCGGCCAGAGGCCGGAGTTTAGTGAGACCTCCGGTCCGGCCGGAGCAGGAGGTTTTCTAAAATGGCCGGAGCCGGAGCTCCGGTGCATCACTAGAGACAACACAGATAGAAATTTTCCTCGAAACTTGCTTTCAGGTTTGGTCTATTTTGATGTATTATTGTTTCTAACAACTTAATTTGTTGTATTTAAATATTGAATTAAATCGCTAAAGAGTGAAAATATTGACTGAAAAGTACTCATTAGCTAAATTATGTCCGTGTAAAACTCCTATAGTATCGTCAGATGTGTACTACTATTATGAATTACATATGGCTTATGTGCACAGTGGCGTTTTGTACACTTCAGTTACACATTTTCGTCTGGTAATATGTTAAGTGAATTCAGGCATGGGATAATTGTAATTGTTTTGACTCTTTCAAGTAATTGCTGTGTAATTGTAATTTAAATCATTTACATTCACAGTGACAATTTCAATTGACCCAATTACAATTAACACTCGATACATCAATTGATGTGCGATGCGCACGATGCTCCACACATTATTTGATGTTTGCAGGAACCACTCCATTACTGGCAGGTCAATAAGTCAACCTACCTAAGTCTTGCTTCTCTAGCTCAACGCTACCTTGGTATAATTGCCGCCTCCGTCCCCGTGGAACGTGTCTTTAGCACTGGGGGTAAGATTTTCAGGCTTAATCGTAGCAGGATGACTAACACTGCATTGGAAAGGCTCGTGATATACCTGATTTGCATGAACCGAGGGAATGAACCTAATGAACATTGAACAATTCATCTGATATTACATTGAATGCTAATTGAACTGTAATTGAAAAACGTGGTCAATTAAGGTTGTAAATTAATGGTAGACTTCTTTCCTTTCCTTTATATTAGGTGTTTCTGTAAAAGCGCCCCTCCCATAGAAGAAGAACAGAGGCAAAATCAAGGTCCTGGGTTTTCGAGATGCCGAGACACACTGCGTTTGAAAGATGGGAGGTCAAAGACAGGAGGAAAGATGGATTGAGGAAGATTGTTCCAGAGTTGACCGGTTGAGTAGATAAAAGACTGAAAATACCGATTAACCCTTGCATTAGGTAGTTCGACAGAAAAAGGAATGAGAGAGTAGAACTGCGTGCTCTCCTTAAAGGACGAGGCTGCAGTTAGAGAGTTCAGAAGAACAATATCCTTTATGATAGCGATAGTAAAGAGAGAGTGAGGTAACATTGCGGCGAAGAGAGAGAGATTGAAGATAATAAGTAAGAGACGGGGAATTGATGAGACGAAACGCCTTTGATTCCACCCGGTCAAGTACGGCTGTGTGGGTTGAACCACCCCACACATGAGAAGCGTACTCCATACAAGGGTGAACAAGACCCCTGTACAGAGACAGCAACTGAGTGGGGGTGAAGAAACCGCGGAGGCGGTACAGCACATCTAACCTCTTAGAAGCTGTTTTAGAAAGAGAGTATGTGATCTTTCCAGGAAAGATCACGAGAAAAGTAAACGCCAAGAATGGTAAGAGAAGAGGAAGGATTGAGTTGTGTGTTGTTGAAGGTCAGGGGATAGGCGTGTGGAAGATTGTGACGAGTAGACAGATGGAGGAACTGAGTTTTTGAGGCATTGAAAGCTACAAGGTTTTCTCTGCCCCAATCAGATATAGCAGAAAGATCAGAAGTCAGGTGTCCCATCGCCGTCCCACGCGAATCATGAAGCGACTGCTGTGAGAGACGCTTTGGGAAGCGGGTGGAGAAGTGAAGTGGAATCATCGACGTAGGAGTGAATAGGACAGGAAGTACGAATTAAAAGATCATTAATAAATAAAAGGAAAAGAATGGGTGACAGGAAAGAACCCTGAGGAACACCACTGTTAATAGCTTTAGGAGAAGAACAATGGCCATCTACAACTGCAGCTATAGATCGGCCAGAAAGGAAATTAGAGATGAAAGCACAGATAGAAGGATAGAAACTGAAGGAGGGCAGTTTGGTAATTAAAGATTTGTGCCAGACTCTATCAAAAGCTTTTGATATGTCTAACGCAATAGCAAAAGTTTCACCGAAATCCCGAAAGAGGATGACCAAGATTCAGAGAGCTATGCAAGAAGATCGTCAGTAACCAATTATTTTTTTAACTATAATTGCTCCATAGCTGAAGTGTATTAGGTGTATATTTAATTTATAATATGAAAATTTACAATGCATTCTCTAAATTAAGAATATTATTTTTCGATTCAGCTGTTACTGTATGTTCGGAAAGTATAGGCAAGTGCAGTTACAAGAACAATCGTTTAGCATTAAAATAATAGGATAGTTATGAAAAGTTTACCATTCGTTTGAAAAAATTTAACTAAGAAAATTAGGTTGCTTAACTCAAACATATAATGAACAAGTAAAACGTCAAAGAATTTGAAGTAAATAAAAAAGCTAAAATGCCAAACGTTTTCGCACATTTATTTACAAAATTATCTAATATTTTGTGTGTCCACCTTTGTTTGAATGACTTAAGTGATTCGTTTTGGATATTTTTCTACAAGGTTTCAACATCTTTCAGTAGAAAATTTAGCCCATTCTTCCAAAGAAAATTGTTGCAATTCATTCAGGTTCGAAGGGTTTCTCTTGCGGATAGCTTTTTTCAAATCAAACCATAAATTCTCAATTAAATTGAGATCTGTGTTTTGACTGGGCCACTCAAGAAGCTTGAAATTATTTTGTTGAAGCAATTTCATGGTGCTGTTACTTTTATGTTTTGGATCATTGTTGCAGTACCCAATTGCGACCCATTTGCCCCACTCGAAATGAAGGAAATACATTTTCTTCCAAGTTTTCCTAATTCCTTGAATTCAAGATTCCATTGATGACAAGCATTCCTTGACCAGAAGCACTAAAACATCCCCAAAGAAGCAAACTACCACCACCATGTTTAACCGTAGGAAAGATTTTTTTTTCCTCGAATGCAGTATTTGATTTTCGCCAAACATACCGTTGGTCGTTGTTCCCGAATAATTCCACATTGGTCTCATCTGTCCAGAGAACTTTCTTCCAGAATGTCAATCCATCATTTTGATGATCGTTGGCGTACTTTAAACGAGCTTCTTTGTGCGCTTTTCGTAGCAGAAGTTTTCTTCGTGCAACTCTTAAATACAAACCATTCTTTGTCAATGTACGACGTGTATAATAGAGGGATGGACATCGATCTTAGACAGTCTTAATGTTTGGCAAATATCACCCACAGTCATTCGTGGATTCGCAGCAGCCATTCTTTCAATCCGTCTAACTGTACGTCCTGAAATCTTGCAAGATCGTCCTTACCTTGGTAGAGTTTTGATTGTTCCAAATCCTTTCCATTTCTTTATCACTGCATCAGCCGTCGTAAGTGGAATTCGAAATTCTTTATCTGTCTCTTCCTATAACTCTTTGCAGACTGTGCAGCAATAGCAGATCTCTTAAGATTTGTAGACAGCTCTTTATCACGACGACCTATGAAGATTTCAGAAAATTCTAGAATTCAGAATTGCCAAGTCTCTAATCAATAAACAGCCAAGTACTGATGAAAATTTTTAATTCTTGAAGCGTAAGGTGGACACAATATTAAATAATTTTGTAATTAACTGTACGAAAACTTTTGCGTTTTAAAATTTTTAAATTTTCCTCATTCTTTGATGTTTTACATTATATGTTGGAATTAAGCTAGTTTTCCTATTTGTTAAATTTTTCAAACGAATGGTAAACTTTTCATAAGTATCCTATGCATAGTGCAAAAGACAAGGAGGAATGTAACTAAAATATTTCTTTGTACGAATACTTTTGAGTGCAACTGCACTGTTACTGCGCAATTTTAGTTTACAATCAATGTTTGGACATGTTTACAATCAATAAGGATATTGCTGTATTGACACTATAACCCTATTAAAATGGACTAATGAAAAATTGTTAGCACTAGACCAAGAGCAAAATTCAGTTTACATAAATGTCCTC
>JAJOZX010000579.1:852500-860000 GCA_023014485.1 Bathynomus jamesi | reverse complement strand
CAGTGGCATCAAATTTGTCACGAATGCGATAAATGGTTTGTCTCTTAGGGGCTTGAGTACCAAATGTTTCAACCCATTTTGTTCTAACAGTTTCAGTATTTTGAGATTTCCAATACTCTTTTAACACCCATTTTCTGGCATCAGTATTTAGATTATTTGCCATTATGGGTTCTCTGAACTATCTGAAAAGAAAAAAGATTAAATTTAAATAAATTTAGTTATAATATTTAATATAATATAACACAAACACCATAGTTATAATGAACACCATAGTTATAATATAATATAACACAAACCCTATTCAACCTACTGTCCACCTACTTTTGATTCACCCGGGTAATATATATATATATATATATATATATTATATATATATAATTATATATATTAGGGTGGTCCAAAAAGTTAAAGCATCGACTAAGTTCTCTCCACAAGGTTGGTTTTATGCCTCTTGGTGTGGACAGTATTTGTGCAAAGTTTCACGTTATTCGGTTAATATTTAGGGGTCGCCCCACTTGCCCCCTTTTTGAAAATTTGGGAAAATATATAGACAACTGAATAACTAAATTTTTTTTTGGTTCTCAAAGAATATGAAAGAAAACAGTAAGACAATAGGACATGATAATGGGTGTATCTTCATTATTTCTTCTGCATCAGAGTCGCCTTGGATGGTATTGGTATCTGTTTTCGGTGGGCGGCTACGAGTTGTAGGAGGTACTGCTTCTGGTCCTCGTTTCGTGTCAAAGTGTCATTGTAGCGTTGTGCGAGAGCAATACCTCGCTCGGCAGCATCATTGACGACTTTCATCTTTAAGGCGCGATCTCTAAGTTCCCTGTAGTTCTTGTCATTTGGCCATTCCCGTGGATCTTTTTGAAGTAACTGGCGCGCTTCCTCCTTACCTCCAACTTTCAAGGCATCAAAGAGGGTCAATGTCCTTTTCGTGACGAAGGATGCCACATCATTTTCAACACCAGCTTCCGCCATGTCGATTCGTCGGGGCAGCCATTATTTTGGGGATGTTGGAGGTGTTGAACCATTCTCCTTTTGGTATCAGGATCGATCCTATTATCGAAGAAGGCCAGTCCAATCAGATGCTCCGACAAGTACCACAGGTGGCGTCTTAGAGCTGTCTTCGCCGCTTGTGCAGCTCCTCCGTGTGGATATTTTTCCAGAAGATGCAGCATTTTGAGATCATTGAGAGGAGCTTGTGTCCCCATTGGCGCTTCATGCCAGTACTTGACGTAAATCAGACTGACAAATAAAGCCAGCTGAGTCACGTTTCGTTCTTCGCGTGCTGTGAGCTTGAATTGATAGTGAAAGAGGTAGATTTTGAGCGCATAAATCGCCTTCGCCATCCATCTCGCGTGGTGCATGGGACCCGGAGCTCGGATAAAGAGTTGACCCACCAGTCTTTCCCCCCAGGAAGAGCAAAGATAGCTCAAGGAACTCCTTGTAGTCGTCACGAGGTTGGCTTGCCTGAAGAGCGTTAGGTAAGTAAGTGAGCATCTCTTTTCTCATCTCTTGGAGTTGAGGGTTCTCGAACAAGCTGTCCGATGCTGAGACAAATGCTTCGTGGGAGAGAGATGGCCATTCCTTTTGAAATCGCTTAAAAAGGCCTGTTTCAGGACTTCCTGTTGAGCCAAATATTGAGGCAAAGACATCAGCAAGTACGACTTCAAGTATATGATGTCGACAACCGATCCAAACTAGCTCGTGACCCAATGCTTCTTCAATCCTGACACAGGCTCCGCGATGTAAACCCGTGTTTGACGCAGTGGTATCGAAGACGAGACCTCTCACATGCTGTTCCACGTTCCATAATTTCATAGTTTGAAGGCATGCCTGGGCCTGTGCTTCTCCAGTTCCTTGTTTCATCTTTGGGACACCAAGCAGCTTCTCCTGTCCATTGAATGTTATAAGGATTGCTATCCGATGCACATTCGTCTTCTTCCCTTCAATGCCGGGGAGAAGCTTTCCGTCCCAATGGAGAAGGACAGGGTCTTCTAGAGAGAATGATTCTAGGTCTTCTCGAGCTGCCTGTTCTCGCCCACTTTCTCTGTAGCGATGAATAGAGCTCCGAGAGCATGTCATCCCAGACGGATCATGCCCCGCGGCCTGTAATACAGCTCCAGTTACGAAAACAGCATTCCGGTCAGAAAGATTGGTGCGATCCATTGCTCCAATGACTTCTGGAGATTGGAAAATGTTCGTAACCTTGTTCTTGGGACGCTTTGGTGCCGGAGCTTCAGACGAAGAAGGAATCGGAACCGATGACACTCCTGCTTCTTCCAAATCTTTCTGTGTTGCTTCATGCCTTGCCTTCCTCTTGGCTTCCTTCTCCATTCTGGATCGCTTTCTGTCCTCTTGTGTAGTCGTTTCCTTATCAATGCCAGCCATGCTGCAAGAATTGACGTCCTTGCGCTGCATGGACAGGAAATTTCGGTCCTCAACGTTGACGATTGTGCTCATGGCATCACTGGTTGCGATGTCAAACAGTTCCTGGATGTCCGCTTTGAAGATGTCTTCATTCATTCTATCGCTGGCACGTTGCCTGGTCCTGTGCTTCTTGAGTGTTTTGTAGCGGTCTAAAAGCTTTGAAAGCTTACGGACACAGGAGTCGATCCGTTGAGTTGGGATCCGCGCTCGGGTCCAGACTTCAATCAAATCACCCTCTGGCATGCCTGGTTCAGACTATCGGAGGTGGTTTGCTTTTGATTGATGTGGTGGTATTGCCCCAAGAGGAGGGCGTCAAGGCATGTAGGGAGCCTTGACGTGGATAAAGTTCCAGTTGCCATCCCTAGAAGCCAAACTTTTGGAATTGATCGAGTTTGAGCCATCGGACCTACGGAAGAAAAAGTACATTATATAATATATATATTCAGAGTGGGGCGACCTCTAAATATTCACCAATCACGCTGCAATCTTGCACAGACCATGTGGACACTATCTAAGACAATTTTGAAATTTCCCCCTATGGATTTGGACCACCCTAATATATATATATATATATATATATATATATATATAACGTAAAGAACGACGCTTGTATAGGAGATATTCCGCGAAAGACGAGAGAGAGAGAACGAAACAAATGAAAACGGGTTGTTTCGTTCTCTCTCTCTCGTCTTGCGTGGAATATCTCCTATACAAGCGTCGTTCTTTATGTTAATTATACTGCGTGTTTGCAGTTAAATGTGTGTATATATATATATATATATATATATATATATATATATATATATATATATATATATCTTTCCCCGGGTAAAACGTTGTGCTTTTATTTTCCTCTTTCTGAGGTATTCTCGTCTTAGTGATACCAAATTCTTTGATCAAGAAATTAACCACCTCGCATCTTCCTTCAAAAAATTAGTTTATATCCCAATTCTCTTAACGCAGCCTTAAGAACTGCCCGTCGCCTCCATTATACTCCCTCCTTCCTCCGTCTTTCGATGATCGAATTAATTGGCTGACCATCCTAATACACCACACAATCCTTCCTGGACCTCACCGCTGAAAACAGTAAGCCCACTAAACTAACTCTCTACGCAGCTCTGTAGTCAAAACAGCCCGTCCGTTCACAAAACAGTCCCTCTCCTCTTCCCGTACTTACATTGTCCTTGCAACTGAGCACAAATGAGCCTTCAGAACTGTCAATGAAAATAATGTTATATTTAAACACTCAAATACTTAACTATCCAATAAACTGGAACGCCATAATTATGGTAGTTAAAGCCACCTTAACCAAGGATATGGCCAATTTCGACCAGTATCCTGTGAGCTCTGGCTTTTGTCCTTTTGATATGTATTCAGCAATATCATCATTTTCTGTAAAAATAAACAACGTACAACAGATTTAAATATTTATTATTTACAATCTCGCAAACGCGAGATTGTATTTGTTTACATAAATATTCTTATTATCGTTTCGTTCAGGCTCGAGGGTTCGCTTTTCATTTGATTGCCATGAAACTTTCAGGGCTAAGACGTATCTGTCTCTACTCGGGAACCTTCCCTTTTCAGTCCTATCTCGTTTTCTGTGACTTTAGGGGAAACGAAATATTTATTAGTTCATGGAATTTTTTTCAAGCAATAATAATTCGAGAAAGTAATTCCAACATTTTTTTCTTTTGTAAATTTCTTTTACTTCTCGTATATACCATTGGTGTGTCTAGGCTATGCATAGTTTTTTACTTATTTCCATTTTTATGAGCGTGGATAGGAAAGTTCAAGTTTTTAAAATATTCATATAAAATCGGGTAATTGATGAAGCTACTGGGCTGATATGTATAGCAATATAAAGCACTCCCAAATCCCCATTTAATGAAGTAAATGAAATATAAAAATATGTTCTGAGGTTATAACTCTCGGGTATAAAATTCTTTAAAAAAAAAAAAAAAAAAAAAAGTAATCCTATAAAATAAAAAACGTAATTCATACGTTATAATTTTCGTCGGAGAAAGGTGGAAACGAACCATCTCTTCATTTTTGCGTTGTCGTCGTCGTCGTCGTAAATTTTTAGTTAGTAAAGCATATTAAATATTTTATTTACTCTTCCAGTTTTTGCATTTATTTCGCAGCGACCTTACAAATTATTTTTGAAGTTGAGCGTTTGTTGTTTGCAACTGAGCGGGTTTTTTTTTTTTTTTTTTTCACACCACCTTTTGGGACAACTTTTTTGTTTCAGCTTTGATGGTCAGGAATAAAGTACGGTATATGACATTTAAAACATAGCACTCTAATTTTTTATTTAATTGAAGTATTATTGATGCGGAACTTGTACCGACGTTGCAATGAAGATCAAAAGTTTGGGAATGGTCTTGAACTTGGTTTCTTTGTGTATTGCATGTGAATTTTAACCCTTTGCCTGTCCAAAGCATTTTCATAAGTTTGGTCCAAACGTCCATGCTTGTTTTCAGACTTTTGGTTATAGGAGGTTTATTTGGTTTAGTTGGTGGGTAATATGTGATCATAGAATGTATCACACTAAATATTATTTATGATGCGCTCTGTGTATCATATGTGATGCATGTATCACATGTGATGCACGGGACAGGCAAAGGGTTAAAGCATACTATTCGAATTTTTTAGTTTAGTGATATTATGATGTCAATTTTTGGTGCTTTTTAGTGTATGTGACACACACACACACACACACACACACACACACACACACACACACACACACACACACACACGTCTTGTTTTCTGTTTACTTACTTAGAGAATATTGCAAGGTCTGATCTGATGCCTCCAGGTTTTATGCTGATATCCTTTTCAGTTTTTTTCAATAAATATAGGCTATTTTTCTATTTTTCATATACTTCCACGGGGCGTTGTTACGCAAATATTCCATACCTAGGACGGGGCCTGCGTTGGGGTATGTTATGGTGTACAGGGTCATATATACAATATATGCAAATACTCGTACATTCTCTTTTTAGAGGTCGTGGGAATGAAGGTGCATGAAGAGTAAACTTGTATGAGCGTGTTAATTAGTTTTTCGAAAGGCAAACCTGAGGTGCGAATTTTTATTGTACACATAAAAAAGAATGTTTTATTTAATATGAGGAACTCGATGCAATAATCACACCAGATAAATTTAAAGTTGAAAAATCACATTGATATTTGTTTGCATTTAGGTACATCCACAGTTTAGTTTGTGTCTGACTCTCTGACGCATATTTGTGTCACTGGATTCCACACGATTTAATAGGATCTTCCTTTTTATAACTCGTGGATTGGAGCTCTGGAACGCTCTGGTTGCCCTAGTTTCAGTTCCCTCCGGTTCCGGAGCACAATTAAGAAAATTACTCGGCTTCGCTCCAGCTCCAGAGTCGGAGCACTGCCAACGTTAAATTAGAGGTTGCCTTTGATGATTATCTGTTCGGTTGTATAAAGTCTCATAGCTGTTTATTCGCCAAAACTTTCTTCTGAAACAGAAAAATATTTGGTGTATTTCAAGGTTGACATTGATGGAATTTGGGGATCGTGCCTTATTTGCAGGGGCGTTTTTAATATCTTTCACAAGGACAGAAATAAAGGGAAAAAAGAGAGCGAGTCGTCAGTCATCCGGAGAAATAAAGAATAACGTAACAACCATTTACGAGTTGTAGATACACAAATTAGGAAAAACGTTTTGTGAAATAGGTTAATTAATATTTAAAGGATTTACACACGCTCAAAAGAAACCAAAATGGGTTTGTTTTTAATTTAGGTTGTGCTTCATTGACCATTAGAAACCTTTTACAGTATCCAGTAATTATCTAGTACCGTCTTTATAATTTAGCTTACAAGGTTTTATTTACTGCTGTATCGTTCTCCGTTTTCCAAACTGAGAGGGGGAATACCAGGTACTACACACACCAAAGGTCTACTGCTCGAGGTCACAATCGGGCCCCTCTTAGTGGTGGTGTCAGCGGGCCAGACTAATAAGGAGAAAAAACAAAATCAGAACATGGTTTCGATGGAGAGGTTATTAAATGATTGATAAAACAGTAGGGGAATATATAACTATATTTTTTTTGCAATTAGACTAAAAGAAACTATATTTGTTTTTATATTTATGTACATCCATTTATTTTATCTCAATTATATTAAGTTTTTTAAGTTACGGTTTTGGACGTTTTTGTTATTGTAAAATCTGGATGCTCACCGTGCGTGGTTTTTATAAGCCTCAGTAACTTTAAAAAGAAATTCTGGCCATATACGAGGGTAAGTCAAAAAGTATCCGCAATTTGTCTGTCTTTTTTCCAGAATTGTCTACACTGCTGACCGTTGGCGCCGCTGTAGTCACTGAGCGGACAGATCGTTGCTTCGTGGGATTGAGACCTTTACACTAGGTTGTTCAGTCGTAATCGCGCTGTAAACATGGCCACAACACTTTCGACTCGCACCAAAGAAGAGCAGCGTGCTGTCGTTCGTTTGTTGCGGGTTGAGGGCGTAAAAGGGGCTGAAATTCACAGAAGATTATCTTTACAATATGGTGAACAAGTTTTGTTACAGCCGATCGTGTACGAATGGATCGAAATGTTTAAAAATGGCCGAACAGGTGTCGCCGATGCAGAAGGTTCAGGGCGGCCGTCCACATCGACCACTAAAAAAAGAGACAAATTGTGGATACTTTTTGACTTACCCTCGTGTGTATATATATATGAAAATTTATTTTACTTCAAGTTTTAACTTAAATTATTCTTGCATTTTAAGTTACACTGACTTTGTATTTGAATAACTAAATTTATTTATTTAATAGAATTAAAATTGAAAATTCAAACAAAAATTAAACTTCGAAAGTCAAACTCAGTCAGTGTGGAAAACTAAGTGAAAGAACAGCTTCAAAGACAGTTAATTTTTGCCTTTTCAATGTAATCCTATTTAGTACAATTTTAAAATTGGTTTAACGGTCTGGAAAATATATTTAACGCGCCTCAAAAACCTTGAATGGTCACGGATTTTTAAAATGACTATTTATAGATACTCTAAACCTAACCTAACCTAGCC
>JAJOZX010000579.1:830000-847500 GCA_023014485.1 Bathynomus jamesi | reverse complement strand
GAGCGCTTTAGAACTATCCCACTTGATACTATGATTACATCTGTACATATGGTTAAACAATGCTTTAGAATTTTTTGCTGTTCTACACGCATATTTATGCTGTTTTACCCTAATGTCTAACGTTTTACTCGTTTGGCCTATATATACTGAGTTACATTGTGTACATCCGATCGAATACACACAAACCAACCGCATTATCCGGGCTATTCTTTATTAGGCGTGATTTAACAGTATTATTATACTTAAAGACTACATTGATACCAATTGCTTTAAGTAAGGTCGGAAGATATTGAAAATTAACATGGTAAGGTAGGCTAAGGATATTTTTACGCTCAAATTCCTTTACAGTTACACTATTATAATACCTATTCTTGGCTTTCCTAAGGCAGTTATCTAGAAATGAAATAGGATAACATAATTTACTACCAATATTCATGATATTGCATAACTCACAATCTAAAAATTCAGGACTGACAACTCTCAATGCTCTAGGAAACATAGCAGATAAAATAGAAGATTTAATCGAGGATGATGGTCAGAATAAAAATGCACATAAGTTATTATTAATAGGCTTACAAAAAACTTCAAATTTGAACTGATTCAAGCATCTCCGAATTTTTAGATCCAGAAAAGATAAGCTTCCATTATTTTCTTTTTCAACCGTGAACTTAATAGATGGGACTAAATTGTTGAGCCTACCAAGAAATAAGTCCACATCCAAATTGTTAGGCCAAAGGCATAAAATGTCATCTATATACCTGTACCAAACAGGGTTAAAATTAACAACAGTAGGCAAAATTCTACTCTAAAAAAATTCCATATATATAAGTTAGCTAATACCGGTGAGAGGGATTTCACATCGCTAATCCAAATGACACAGCATAAAACTTATTTTCAAACTGAAATTTACAATCTTTGACACAAAGCTTAATTAACTCAATAAGAGTGTTGTGTTGAACAGGGAAAGAATATTCAGAAATCTTATCTTTTAAAAAATCAAGTAGGTCATCAGCAGGGACTTTTGTGAATAACGAGCATACATCAAAACTTAGCAGTTTGAAATTAGGGTCATTAGGAAACTTCAGTGTGTTAATAAGATCCATGCTATTTACAATGTGATTTGGAAATAGAGCCAACTAACAGCGTTAATAAACTAACTAACCATATAGATAGCTTATAGGTTACAGAGCCAACTGGGCTAACAATTAGGCCTCATGGGATTATTAACTTTGTGTTTTTTTACTAAACCGTACAAATATGGTAGTGACGGATTGATGCTAAGACACTGCTTAGAAAGCCCATTATAGTTATTTTTTTTAATATTTCCCTTATTTTATTAACATCCTCCAGTGGGTCTTGTTTAGAGGTTTGTACGTATCGCAGTCACTCAATAAAGTATTCATCTTTTCAGTGTAACTGTTTTTGTCCATGATGATGATCGAATTAGATTTGTCCACTTTAGTAATATGTAGGCTCAACAATTTAGTCCCCTCTATTAAGTTCACGGTTGAAAAAGAAAATAATTGAAGCTTATCTTTTCTGGATCTAAAAATTCGGAGATGTTTGAATCAGGTCAAATTTGAAGTTTATCGTAAGCCTACTAATAATAACTCTTTTGTGCATTTTTATTCTGACCATCATCCCTCGATTAAACCTTCTATTTTCTCTGCTATGTTTCCTAGAGCATTGAGAGTTGTCAGTCCTGAATTTTTAGATTGTGAGTTATGCAATATCATGAATATTGGTAGTAAATTATGTTATCCTATTTCATTTCTAGATAACTGCCTTAGGAAAGCCAAGAATAGGTATTATAATAGTGTAACTGTAAAGGAATTTGAGCGTAAAAATATCCTCAGCCTACCTTACCATGTTAATTTTCAATATCTTCCGACCTTACTTCAAGCAATTGGTATCAATGTAGTCTTTAAGTATAATAGTACTGTTAAATCACACCTAATAAAGAATAGCCCGGATAATGCGGTTGGTTTGTGTGTATTCGATCGGATGTACACAATGTAACTCAGGGTTGGCACCCAAAACCCACTGGAATTTTCAGTGGGTTTTTGTGTTTTTGGTCTGAGATGTTTATTTTAAAATAATTGAAATTTTTCTGATTGCTACATTGTTCAATTGTAGCTAATTAGAATGCTTTGGCATGTTGATTATTTCAAGGAAGCTGATTTATAAAACAATTCTTAAATTATGCAATGTGTAAATAAAGATTATGAAAAATTAAAAAGTTTTATTGGCCTTTTAAATGGTGTCCAGACTACAGACACAAATAGAGTACAGTAAAATTAATGAATGATATATATATATATATATATATATATATATATATATATATATATATATATATAAAATTTAGGGTGGTCCACTCTTATAGGGGTGGAATTTTTTTTTGTGATTTGTTTTTATTGCTGGGTTGTAACTTATGAGGATGGATGAGAAAACACCTCTGGGAAAGTTTTATTTGAATCAGTTAATTTGTAGGGGTAGCACATGACACTTGAAGTTTTGGTATAATCTGAAATCACAGCAAAGTTAATCTTGGTGACAGTACATGACTATTAGGGTAACTAACAATTCCGAAATGAATTGACTAACAATTCCCTCTGCACCTCATTTGATCTTTGTTTTCTCGCCCAGTTGCCAGGCTGACTTCAGTGGTTGAGGAAACTGTTTCCTGTAGTTAGCAACAACTTGCAGGAGATACTGCAGTTGTTCCTCATTCCTGGTGTGGCAGCCGTTGTATTCATTAATGAGAGCAACCCCCCTCTCTAAGTCACTTAAACAGAGACAACAACCAGAAACACGCAGACAGACAAACAGCCAGACACAAGAAAACCTACAGACTCGACACGACCATTACACCCTTCAATACAGACCAGACCACCAAGATCATCAAAAACATTAAAAATTCGAAGGCTACTGGACCAGACAACATATCTAACATACACCTTAAACACTTGGGCCCACAAGGAATACTAGCTCTCACAAATATCAGCACATATTCATACCAACACTGTATTATTCCTGACATATGGAAACAAGGTAAAATTATTACACTACTCAAACCAAACAAAAATCCAACAGAACCAGCTTCCTATAGACCCATTACTTTACTATGCACACCTTCCAAAGTAACAGAAAGACTAATCTTACAAATCACCAACCCACACATACCACTATCGCCTACTCAACATGGATTCAGACCTCACCACTCAACCACAACATTACTCACTAACCTCACGCAGCACATCATGGATGGCATCAACTCTAGAAGACCAGCTCAACGTACACTATTAGCAACAATAGACATTAGTAAAGCATTTGATGCTATCCCACGCTTCCCTCTCATAAACAAAATACTCAACACAAACATGCACAATAACACCAAAAGGTGGCTGAGCAACTATCTCTCAGGAAGATACTCACATGTCACATTTAATGGCAAGTCATCCAAAAACAAGCTTTTTCCGAACGGGGTCCCTCAAGGCTCTGTTCTCTCACCAACACTCTTCAACTTATACATGCATGACATTCCAACACCCATAGATAACAAGCTTACCTTATCATCATATGCAGATGATATCACTCTAACATCCACCCACAACAACATCGACACCGCTACAAATAACCTACAAACATACATAAACAGTATACAAGACTGGCTCACACACAATAGACTCAAAGTAGCGCCCACAAAATCAACCATCACCTTGCTTACAAGCAACACAAAAGAACACCAGGTAATTCCACAACTTACACTAAACAACATCAACATTCCACACACTCACAGAACCAAAATACTAGGTGTCACATATAACACATCATTATCTTTTGCAAACCACATTCAGGACATTAAAAACAAATGTACGTCAAGACTTAACACGCTTAGGGTACTAACAGGCACAAACTTTGGACACCAGCAGGAAACAACATCACTCATCTACAAACAATATATTCGCTCAGTTATGGACTATGCTAGCCCATGCTGGGCACCCATTATCTCAAACACACACATAAACACCTTACAAACAATACAAAACAACGCACTTCGTATCATTACAGGATGCACTCAAACAACACCAATAGAACACCTGCACACAGAAACAAAAATACTAAAAGTTAGGGAACATTTAGACATGAGGGGAACACAATTCATGGCAGCAGCGACAACTAACCCACAACACCCTTGCCACTACATGTACAATCATGCACCAACACCTCGCACCATTAAGGTAACACCAGAGAGACATTATAACCAAATACTCCATTCCATACCACGCCCCACAGACATCACACAGTACAGAAAACACATACACACACACCTAACCCACAAAGCACTGACACGACTCGGTCCGAATGCGGTCCTAGGTGCGAAGCCGCCGCCCATTAACAGGTCAGAGATCAGCCTGAGCAGATCGGATCGAGTTAACTTAGCACGATTCCGATGTGGACATCACCCCAACTTACGGACATATAAACACAGACTAGACAACTCCATAGACGACACCTGCCACCTGTGCCAAGACAGACCACAAACAATTGAACACATTATGACGGACTGTACCACTCTAGCACAACAACGAACACAACACAACATCACGAGTGCGCTGAACCTCTGGTCCACTCCGGAGAGGGCGATCGGTTACCTGCGTGCCGCCGGCTTGCTCGATCAGGGTGGGCTGATCGGCTAAACAACAACAACAACAACAACAACAACCCCCCTCTCTGCATGATCGTTCACGACAGAGAGGTTTGCCACTGATTTCTTCGCTATTTGGTAATCAGGATCACTGTCCCAATCCCGCACCTCCTTCCTCAGGTATCCCACACCTGACCCCAGAGACAACAGCAGTCTTTTTGAGTTTGCTGTTGCTAGTGACTCGGAAGCCCCCTCAGCAACACCTTTCCTTCTCTTCTGGCAATCAGGCTTTCCTTCAACTTCCTCCATTGCCTTCACCATTGCTGTTTTAGTCTCTTCAGACACCTCAGGATCGAAAATCGCGAGGCCCACCATCTCCTCCGAAAGATACCAAAGATGACCGCTGAGTTTTTTTAATGCCACTTCCGAAATTTTGGGGTCATGGTATTCCCGAAGACTCTGCAGAAGACTGAGGTCGCTGCGAGGCGCAGCAGCAGCTATTGGCGCTGTCATCCATGCCTGCAGGTAGATGGAAACAGCGAAGACACTGACATCCTTAAGACACTTTTGCTCTCGTAGAGTGAGGGCTGGGATTTGTCCCCTGAACAGCAACATCTTCAATGAATAGATCACCTTAGATAACCATCTGGCTTGGTGCATGGGGCCAGGTCGCTTGAAGGTGTAGTTGTCAATGCTCCCTCCCAAGAAAATGATGGACA
Source organism: Bathynomus jamesi (assembly GCA_023014485.1). Lineage (NCBI taxonomy): Eukaryota > Metazoa > Arthropoda > Malacostraca > Isopoda > Cirolanidae > Bathynomus > Bathynomus jamesi. Next base: position 842,130 of record JAJOZX010000579.1, on the reverse strand, counting down.
GATCGAGGAATTCCTGATAGTCATCTCGAAAGGATTTTGAGGAGTGTTTTTCCTCAGCAAAGCGGAGAATCCAATCTCTAATGGGGGCCAAGAGTCGATGCACCTCTTCATCATCCCATCCGGTGCCGTATGTTCCTGTGTCGATGAAGGTCCATTTGCTTTGAAACCTGCTGAACAATGGAACATCAGGTCCACTCGTTGGGCCATAGCAAGCAGTGAAAACTCCACCGATCATCACTTCCATGATGTGATGACGGCAGGCAAAATGGAGAAGGTCTTTCTTCAACTTCTGCTCCAACAACACACACGCTCCATTCAAACGACCAGCATTGGAGGCAGTGGTGTCGAAACACATCCCCACGACAGATTCTTCGAGGCCCCAATCAGTCAATAATTCAAAAACTGCGCTGGCTTGGTGTTCTGATCCAGTTGGTATTTTGGGGACTCCAAGGAGCTGAGATTGACCCGAAAAGGAGGAAATGAGCACAGGCAGCCGATCCACATGTACATGGTCTCTGGTGTTGAGGAGGTCTGGAATAAGTTTTCCATCCCAGTGGATGATTGCAGGACTGGACTGAAAGGAAGCTTTTAGGCTACTGCAGATCATGATCCGATGTCGTTCTCTCTGCCGTTTGATGGAGGTCCGGGTGATGTTAAAATTCATTGGGCTGTGGCCAAGGCTCAATGCAGTCTCTGCTATTATGTAGGTTGCCATCCTGTCCGTAGTGTGTGTCCGATCTAGGGCAGCAGCTAGATTTGATGTTATCACATTCTTGACTCTTTTCACCTGTTTTGGAGTTCGCTTTCCACCTTTTGCCCATTCATCTTCGGTGGAGGATGACTCGTCAGTGACTGAGGATTCTGTTGAGGACACCAATACTGCTGTACCCGACGTTGATGCACCTTCATTGACTGCCTGCAATACAATCGAAGAAAATGGACAATTAGTGTTAACGAACAACCTAATCATTGCAATCAAATGAAAGTAGGAATTTGAAGAACAATCTCACCTTTCTCTTTCGCATCTCCTCCTCCATCTTCCTGTGGGCAGCTTGTTTTTCTTTTTCTGCTGTTTTTCTGTCTACTCCCACCATGCATCCCCGTCTTCCAGGCTCTCGCTGGGCCAGCAAGAAGGCCTTGTCTTCTGGGTTTTGATTAGAGACAAGGCATCAGCATGTGCCATATCAAATAGGTTCCGAAGTGTCTCCTTGAATCCCTCTTCGTTGTACACCTAAATATAAATAATAAATATATATAATATATATATATAATATATATATGATAAATGTATTGACTATTGTACAGTATAATATGTCATACTCTCGAGAAACTATTTTATTTATCATTGATCATCCAACTCACCTGCTTCTGGCTCCTCCTCATTCGTCCTTTTTTTATTTTGATCCAATCTTGGTGAAGGTCCAAGATCTTTTGGATTCCTTTGTATTTTTCCCTTGTCGGGATTCGAGCTTTGTTCCAAAATATTTCAAGTTGACCCCACACTACTTGAGCACTTTCCTTCAACTCCTTCTTGAGATTAGTGTGGTGATGAAGGAAGCATGACAATACTTCTCCACGTGATGGTAATTTGCTTCCAAGAAGCTTGTCCTTCACTTTATCTCCTTCAAGGAGATAAAAGCAAGAGCTTCGAACTTGAGTCATCATATATCCAACCACTAAACACAACCAATGAACACTACACCAATAATCTTCAAGGAAAAGATGTATTACTGGAACTGGAACATAATATACAAGTAAATCTACTAGGTAGTGCAAAAGTGCAAAAATGAAGTACTGTGTGCTACCCCTAAAAAGTGATTGATTTGGGAAAAAATTGGCCAGAGGTGTTTTCTCATTCATCCTCACAAGTTACCGCCCGGCTAAAAAAAAATCAAAACTTCAATTTTATGGACCACCCTAAATATATATATATATATATATATATATATATATATATATATTATTCACAAGTATTGTTTGATCTTAAATGCTTATGAATTCTTATGAATGCTTATGAATTATGAATGAATAGCCTGGTCTTAAATTTTGGACCCATTTAATAAATTCTTTATTCTCTACAACTACAAATGGAATATTTGCTGAAAAGAAAAATCTGGCCATTTGCAAATCTAGTTGTTCTTTTTGATCTACAGTTGTTCTAACCACATATGGTATTATCTGACCTTGCGTTTTCTTGGCTGGAGTAGAATGAAAAAATGGTATGGAAGATTCAGAAGTGGTTGAAGTGAATGAAGTCTCACTACTGTGAATTGTAGTGTCATCATGAACCAGGTTTTCATATGATTTGCTTGAAGAGGGTCTACTTTCAAAACTGCCATGTCTATGTGTAGGAGGAGGAGTTGCTGATGTAGCTGTATTTGTAAGCTCATCCGCTTCATCATCACGAGCCTGTACCCATTTTTTATTGCATCGATTTAAGTGATGTTTCACTCATTCTATTTTTTTCGAAAATACACATCTGCAGTATTTGCACCGAACTCTATTTGGTTGGTCACTCAACATTTTTACTTCATCCCATTTAGCAGCTTTAAGTCTGCCACCAGTATGTGCAGGTCTAACTTTAGGCATTATTAAATAGATATTAATTAACTAAAACTGATCTCTGAAAAAAAGATGTTCAAAAATAAGAATAATGTTTACTGTCTAGGCCTGTAAACAAATTGCAATAAAAATTCAGAAAAACACGCTACCGTGTTGATTCAAAATAGAACAAAAGCCACACTTTATGTTAAATGAAAACAATACGTTTCAACAGCACACTGCTGTCTTCTTCAGTTGAAAGTGACCTTAAAACTGAAACAAAATATATAAATTCTAAAAATCATAGCTATAACTTTAATTTAAATTATGAAACCCAAAAACCCATGGGCTTTGGGTTTTTGGTGAAAAACCCAGGTTTTTGCCAACCCTGAATTGTAACTCAGTATATATATAGGCCAAACGGGTAAAACGTTAGACGGTAAAACAGCATAAATATGTTTGTAGAACAGCAAATAATTCTAATGCATTGTTTAACCATATGTATAGATGTAATCATAGTATGAAGTGGGATAGTTCTAAAGTGCTCGTTAAAAAAACAGATATAATTGAAAGGAATATTCTAGAATGTGCATTTATCCATTTTAAAAATAATTTCAACAACAGTGCGGGAATGTATAAAATTGACAATATCCTGTTAAAATACCTTTTGCCTCTAATTAACTAATCTTTTTATTTTACTGTCCCGCTGTACATAGGTATACAGGGTGTTTCAGGAGGAAAGTTCAATACTTCGGGAGGTGATAGTATTGGTCATTGTGAGAAAAAAAGTTCATATGAACATGTCTAATTCTGAATGGTTACGGAGATAGAGCTGTTTGAATCTGATGCGCGCGCAGCTCTTCCTCCCCCCCTTCCCTCCCCTATGACCTTGAACCATATAAGCTGTAATGTAAGCATGTAACATAAGCCAATCGACAGCTGACTGTTGTGAGTGACATTGTTTGGTGTTTGAAGCAGTGTTAAGAATGCCACACACCTTCACACGTGCCGAATATGCAGATATGGTGTAGGTCTACGGTTTTTGCGATGGAAGTGCAACAGCTGCTGTTGCAGAATACCGTCGACGGTTTCCGAACCGCAGAATTCCGGATCGAAGAGTGTTTACTAGGGTTTTCAACACATTGCGTGAGATTGATACACTTCCCAGCGCTCATGTTTCATCTGAACGTGAAGGTCAAGATGTAGATGAAGTGGAAAACATTCTTCAGTTGGTAGAGCCTAGTCCTACTACTAGCTCACGAAGAATTTCTACACGTCTCGGTGTACCACACACAAGAGTATGGCGAACATTACGTGAGGAAGGCTTGCATCCATATCATGTACAGCGTGTACAACACCTTCAACCAGGAGACACTGCCATGCGACTGGAGTTTTGTCATTGGGTAAATGCTAATCGCCGATTGCTTCGATTAATACTCTTCACCGATGAAGCTAATTTCACCCGTGACGGTATCAACAACACTCGTAACTCTCATCGGTGGTCAGACAAAAATTCAAATGCCACTGTGGGAACAAATTTTCAACATCGCTTCTCTGCCAATGTGTGGTGCGGTATCATCGATGATCAGCTGATTGGCCCTGTTACTTTAGAGAATCGTCTTACAGGACAAAGTTACCTAGAATTTCTGCAAAATGAATTGCCATGACTATTGGAGGATGTTCCTTTGGCTACACGCGCTGGTATGTACTTTCAGCATGACGGAGCTCCTCCACATTCTACCCGTCTGGTGATGCAATACCTAAATCAAACTTTCTCTGGTCGATGGATCGGCCGCGGTGGTCCCATTCAATGGCCACCAAGGTCTCCAGACCCCCCTCCATTAGATTTTTGTTTGTCGGGGTGGATGAAAAGTCAAGTTTACAAAAGAAAGGTGGATACACGAGACGAATTGCTCGCGCGCATTTTGGATGCTGCTGCCCGCATAAAGGGACGTCAAGATCAACTCAGACGAACAACACGCGATCTTCGCACACGAGTTGCAAAGTGCATTGAGGTTGACGGTGGGATTTTCGAAAACGTTTTGTAAACTGTAACAAATTTGTCATTCCTGTATCTGATACCATTCAAAATGCCAATGTTTAAACATTAAATGTTAGAAACAGTAATTGGTTTCTCTTTCTTGATTACCATTAACAATGCTTTTGTATTTGTAGATTCAAACAGCTCTATCTCCGTAACCATTCAGAATTAGACACATGTTCATATGAACTTTTTTTCTCACAATGACCGATACTATCACCTCCCGAAGTATTGACCTTTCCTCCTGAAACACCATGTATATTTTTGTCATCTCGCCTTCTCCCTTCATTCCCTGACGACGTGTACTTCTGATTACACGAAAGGCCTTGGAATCATTTTTCTTTTTCCTTGTGGGTTTGCATCATATATATATTGTACCGCACACACACACACACACACACACACACACACACACACACACACATGTTCCGCGCGATGATTCCTCATTTCACGAAAATCAAGCTTGTCACCCCCTCCTCTCCCCACACACACACACACACACACACACCTTTCAAGCTTTCAAATGTTCCGCGCGATGATTCCTCATTTCACAAAAGTCAAACTTGTCGTCCCCTCCTCTCAATACACACACACACACACACACACACACACACACACACACACACCTTTCAAATGTTCCGCGCGATGATTCCTCATTTCACGAAGGTCAAGCTTGTCGCCCCCTCCTGGCAATATATATATATATATATGAAAATTATTTCACGAAAGTAACACGTGAAAAATATTTATGATGAATAAAACCACGAAGGAAAGGAAACACAAAATGGTGCTCAAGCGCTTTCGTCTAATGACATCCTCAGGAACACTGAAGTATATAAAAGGGTTACAGCCTATATATAGGTTACAGAAAAAAAAAAAAATGAGAATGTCATTAGACGAAAGCGCTTGAGCACCATTTTGTGTTTCCTTTCCTTCGTGGTTTTATTCATCATATATATATATATATATATAATATATATATATAGTTACGTCGTGGTCATATCCCAACACCACTGTTCGTTACAACACCAATGTTAAGCAACGTTGTGTCTCTTTAGTAGTTTGATGGGTGACCGTCCTCTGTGTTCAACCTGTGGTTCGGATACCAAGTAAATTAGGTCCCCTCCTTCACAACCCCTCATATATATATAATATATATCCGCGCACACTGAATCATTAAAAATAATAAGTTAATACGTAACGCAAGTTATATAAAATTGTTCATTTACTTAAATGGATATATGCTAACTTCCATATAAAGAATGTCATATATAGTCGGAAATTGAATTTTTCATTAAACTTTGGCGATGTTGAACCACAGAAATGTAATTTTTTCGTTTAAAATGATCTAAATTCAAGCAATATCTAATTAAAATTTAATTTTTTTGCGTAACAAATTCTGTCCAAATATTTGATTTTTTTTTTTTTTTTTTTTTTTTACATTGGAAATTAAATACAAATAGGATTTAAATTTTTTCAAAATTTTCGGTTTTTTTCGAGGGAGTTATATTTCCACATTTCACTCCTTTTTACTGCGATTTTGTTCCGTAGTTATTAGTTATATCTCTGCAGAGTTCGTATGAGGTAGAAAAATACATAATACTGTATATTAGGTAAAAATTAATACGGTAATTTTTAACTACATGCGAGAACCCAGTTGGTTTCTAGATATTATTAGTAAATATTGTTAATAAATAATGTACCGGTATTCCTACCAAATAATCATAGTGGAATGAGAAAATATTTTCCTTCATATTTAAAGTTTTAGTATGGAGTGTACCAAAGGTCCCTACTGCCATCTCCTTTTGCCCGTTTATTGGGGGGTGTTTAATTCACTCATTATTGTCAAAATAAACTTTTTTAAGAGAGAGCGGAATAAATAATTTAGTTCATAGGTCAGACATATATGGGTAGGCCTATAACTCGGATGAAAACACGTCCGATCGCGGGAACCTTAAGACAGAAAAATGCGCGCATTCAAGTGGGGATACGGGGCTCAATACAATAATGCCCATGTAAATTTAATCATATATAACCAAAATGGATAAAGGTAATTTTATTTAAAATGAATATAGGGAAATTAAGAATACGAACTCGCAGAAATATGAACTTAACTACGGTATTGTAAAAAAAGGTATACCAGTTTTTGGTTCATGCGGGAAGCAAGGTCATAATTCTTTATTGCGAATTGATTATATTTATGGTACTTACGTAGGACCTGGTTCTATACCGTCTGTATAAAATACTTTTATTGTTCGTATCATTTTTTACTATTTCACGAAAGGGCATTTAGTTTTGTAGGGTAAAGAAAATATAACCCTTTTAAAGGACAAAGAATAAAACTGACGAAATAACTAAATTCGTACTCTAATATATAAAGTAAAAATAGCGAGCCCCTAACAATGTCTCCAATTTTTGCAGAAATAATAGTCGTACTCATTACAACTTCCTGTAGAGAATTTAGCGCTCAGCTACAAAGGGTTCAACTCTGAACAAATCGTTTGTATCATCCAAAATCTGGATTTAAATGGGATGAGAGCACTTTCATACGAAAAGTTTTTTTGTAGAAACTGTTTTTTGCCTCTACTGAAAGCCAAATTACCATTTATTATCTTTTATTTACTTCATTCAAAGTCTTTATTGTTACGGTGATTCGTTTGAATGGGAAGTAGTTTCCTTTTATATTATTTTATTTACTAGAATAGTTACTCGTATTGTCATCTTACGTATTTTGTACCTCGTTTGTTGATTTTTATAATGTGTTCAAAGGGATTATTCAGCCATTAAAATTATCATTATCATTTAAATACGAGTGATAAGTAGTTAAAAAAAAATTTTTTTTTTGCATAAAGTTTCGTAATAATGATCTTAAAGTTCGGTAATAATTTTCGATATATTCTAGCAAGCCCCTTCATTCAGAAGAAAATTTTTACGAGTCAAGATTTTTCTGAATTGTTAATGTCAATAAGGAAGCGTGTTTTTCTTCACTATTTTCGATATTTTCCCCGCGAGAGAAAAAAGAAGTAAAGGGGGAAAGGGGGAAAAGCAGTCTTTGTATGAAGTTTGAAAATAAATATTCAAAATAAGAACGCTTCTCCGAGGGACTAAAAAATTGGGAAGATAAACAAGTGAGCGGAACATGATCAATCCCGAGAGTTTAACGTACTTTTAGATTAACTGACATCATTTGGATATAGATAAAGAAAGTTGAGATGAGTTCGGAAAATAGCTGTGAAAAGTAAAACTAATAAATCAAGAGATAAGGAAAAGAAAACAGTTTCGAAATTCAGACATTCCTGCGAGTCACGCCATGAAAAAAAATTGTTAAATTTGAGGCTATTTTTGAAATAGCAGCCATTCATTAATTGGTAATTCTCCTTTACTGAAATAGTATCATTGTTTTCTTAGTGTTTAATTAGTGATGTATTCGCTTTGCTGAGACATCGGCAAACACTCTTCTTCAGCCAATTACTCGTTTCTAAGCGGAGCTCAAACCCTTTCCTATTTACCCAAAAGATGTTGAATCCGCCGATTCGATCATGCACCCACATGTGCTGCTGAGTCAGTTGAGATAATATGGTTCAAGAAATATGTTCTGAAATTCATAACTACTACAGGATTCGAGTCCGATATGCTACTGCTGAGTTAAGGTTGACCACAAAAATAAGAGTTTATGAGAATTTGACAAACAAATTGGAAAGTTTTGCAAACATGAGACCTTTAATTTTGTTCCTTTAAAAAATGGAAACGGTAAATTAGGAAAGTTCTTCTATTTCATTTTCAGTAGCTAAATAATTAGTTTCACTATGGGCTCAGGAAGCACATACTTAGATTCTGATTTACTGGACAGACTGTATAGATATCAAAAGTCCAGGCTTAAAAAAAAAAATTGATTGCGCACAGGATTTTGAATAGCCCTATATATATATATAATATATATATATATATATATATATATATATATATATATATATATATATATATATATATATAGGGCTATTCAAAATGATTCATCCGATTTCAACTGAGAATACTTCCGTACCTATCAACTGGGCATACACCACATGAAAGAGGAAATCTCCGAGTTTTACAAGATCACCGCGAGAGGGCTCCAAAGTCACGCCGTGGCCTAGCCGAGCAACAAACAGTCAGTGTGAAAATGGCGTCCGCACAGCAGAAGGCGTTTTGTGTGTTGCAGTTTTCGAGCTGTAAATCGGTAGTGACAGTGCAGCGTGAGTTTCGTCGACGTTACAGAACAGATCCACCGGGTGCTCAGAGCATCCGTCGGTGGTATCGGCAGTTCGAGGAAACAGGATGTTTGTGTAAAGGCAAGTCCACAGGACGACCGCGCGTGTCTGAGGATAATGTGCAAAGAATCAGAGAGAGTTTCCAACGTAGCCCGAGGAAATCAACAAACCGCGCCAGTCGAGAATTGGGACTTCCTCAGACGACTGTTTGGCGTGTTTTGAGACGGCGCTTGCATATGAAGCCATACAGGTTGCAACTGTTGCAGGCTCTACGGCCGGGGGACAAGTTAAAACGACATAACTTTTGCGATCTTATGCAGGAGGCTATGGAGGATGACGAATTTGCTCCCCGCCCGGTGTTCAGTGACGAAGCAACTTTTCATTTAAGTGGCAAGGTGAACCGTCACAACCTTCGCATATGGGGCACGCAACAATCGAGCACGAGCGCGACTTACCTAAAGTTAACACCTTCTGTGCCATTTCCCGGGCAAAGGTTTACGGCCCCTTCTTTTTCATGGAAAACACAGTGACTGGTCACTCCTATCTGGATATGCTACAGAACTGGTTATTTCCCCAATTGAACGAAGATTCCGGCGACTACATTTTCCAGCAAGATCGGGCGCCGCCTCATTGGCATTTGGATGTTCGCCGTTTTCTCAACGAAGTGCTCACTCGCCGTTGGATTGGTCGCAGTGGGCCCCATGACTTGGTGCTCCACAGCTGCCCCCCTAGGTCGCCGGATCTTACACCGTGCGACTTCTTCCTTTGGGGGTACGTTAAGGATACTGTGTACGTGCCACCGTTGCCCACATCTTTGGATGAGCTCCGAACTCGCATTGTTACTGCCGTAGAGTCAGTGACAACGGACATGCTGGAGCGAGTATGGGAGGAATTCGACTATCGTGTCGACGTTGCTCGTGTAACTAGGGGAAGTCACATATAGCATTTATGAGGTGAGAAACAAAATTTGGACAGTTTTTCTTTTGGTTGATGTATCACAAATCACACTGTATTTGTAACATTAAAAAATATTCTCATTTGAAATCAGGTGAATCATTTTGAATAGCCCTGTATATATATTTTAAATTGCGTATGCGCCTCGGTGGTGTAGTGACTAGCGTCGCTGACTACGAATCTATCATCCTCGGGATGGAGACCCGGTGACAGCATGCGGCGCTCAGCAAACCCCAGCTGTTCATCCTTCCACACAATAAAAAAAAATTGGTTGGTAGATAAATGGGTAGCCTAATGGTTAAGACGCTGGGATGGTGGTGGGGCGTGGTTCGGATTCCACGTTAAACTGGAGGTCTAAGGTGGAGTGACAAGCTTGACCTTCGTCAGAATGAACAATTCGGGCGGAAGCAAGACCAAGGTTATATATATACATATATACATACATATATATTTTTTTCTTTAAGGTTTAAAGGTCACTCAGATGAATATTACCGGTGCATATTCACTATTTTTTAATACACACACACACACACACACACACACACACACACACACACACACACACACACGAGGGTTGTTCAAAAAGTAAGTATACAAAGTGTTTTGAAGAAATTGCTTTATTACAGGTATTTCAACAACTTATTACTACTTTTCTACATAATCACCAAGCAGATTCAAACATTTGTCGTAACGTGGGACAAGCTTTCCAATGCCGGTCGAGTAAAATGTAGGGTCCTTAATTTTTAACCAGTTTCGTACGGCCGCTTCTGCATCAGGATCGTTTTGAAATTGTTTACCTCCGAGGTGTTCATTTAGGGCTGGAAATATGGAAGTCGCTTGGTACAAGGTCAGGACTATGGGGGCGGGATGATCCATGACTACCCAGTGGAACGATTCCAAAAGTTGGTGTTTGATTTGCAGTGTGAGGGCGTGCATTGTCATGCAAGAACACACCTGCAGTAAGCAACCAGGGACGTTTTCTTCTGATAGCCGTGCGGAGTCGCTGTAAAGTTTGACAATAAGAACTGGCATTTATTGTTATCCCTCTTTGCATGAATTCAACATGCAAAACGCCTTTATGGTCCCAAAATATCGTTGCCATCACCTTACCAGCTGATGGTGCAATCTTGAACTTTTTGGTTTGTGGTGAACCCCGATGTTGCCACACATGCCGAACAAAATATTGTACTACCAACAACATTATTGTAATATGCATAATTCACCAATAATTAACCTTGTAAACTTTTTGAACAACCCTCGTGTGTGTATATATAATATATATATATATATATATATATATATTATATATATATAATATATATATATATGCTGCAAACCCACAAGGAAAAATAAAAACGATTCCAAGGCCTTTCGTGTATTCAGAGCTACACCTCGTCAGGGAATGAAGATAAAAGGCGAGATACCCATAAATATATACAACGTACAGGAAAAACAAAACAATTAGCACATACTTAACAAGGGTTAATGAGAGGCAAAATAAATTTTAACAAGATATTGTCAATTTTATACATTCCCGCACTGTTATTGAAATTGTTTTTAAAATGAATAAATGCACATTCTAGAATATTTCTTTCTATTATATCTGTTTTTAACAAGCGCTTTAGAACTATCCCACTTGATGCTATGGTTACATCTATACATATGGTTAAATAAAGCATTGGAATTATTAGCTGTTCTACAAGCATATTTATGCTGTTTTACCCTAATATCTAATGTTTTACTCGTTTGGCCTATATATACTGAGTTACATTGTGTACATCCGATCGAATACACACAACCAACAACATTATCAGGGCTATTCTTTATTAGGCGTGATTTAACAGTATTATTATACTTAAAGATTACATTAATGCCAATTGCTTTAATTAAGTAAAGTTGGAAGGTATTGAAAATTAACATGGTAAGGTAGGCTAAGGATATTTTTACGCTGAAATTCCTTTACAATTACATTATTATAATACCTATTCTTGGCTTTCGTAAGACAGTTATCTAAAAATGAAGTAGGATAACATAATTTAGTACCAATATTCATGACATTGCATAACTCGGAATCTAAAAATTCAGGATTGACAACTTTCAATGCTCGAAGGAACATAGCAGAGAAAATAGAGGATTTAATCGAAGGATGATGGTCAGAATAAAAGTGAGGTGACTTTAGCCAAAGGTTGTGTGTATAGTGCTTTTAGTACGAGGTATGAATCGAATTATCCTTTGAGGTTTGAAAAAGCCCTAAAAACACTTAAAAATAATGATTCATTACATATTACTAAAGCGGACAAATCCAATTCGATCGTCGTCATGGACAAAAACAGTTATGTTGAAAAGA
>JAJOZX010000579.1:815000-825000 GCA_023014485.1 Bathynomus jamesi | reverse complement strand
CCATTCAAGCGATGTCTGGTACACAGCACTTGCTGTCAGGAGACCAGTACCTGAATCCAGTTTAGGCACACCAAGAAGTTGATCAACGCCTTCTCCTGAAACCAATACGGGCAGACGGTCAACAATACGCATTCCTGCAATATCTTCAATTAATTTTCCATCCCAGTGAATTGTTAGGGGCACCTCTGGCTTGAATTCTTCTTTCAGGTTCTCTGCAATTTTCTTTCTATATTTTATCCTCTCTACGAATAGAAGAGTAGCTAACATTGTACTCTTCTGGATTTTTTCCTAGACTTTGAATTGTTGGCATTAAAACTAGAGACGCATTTCTGTCACTCAATTTTGCAACATCAAGACTTCCTAATAATTTATCATCAAACAATTTTCTACTTTTGCCAACCTTACTTTTCCATGTTGAAAGTTGTGCAGCACAGAAACCAGATTCATCACTTTTACTCTCCTCTGATTCTGATGATGTACTGGTGAGTATGACAGCCTCTTCATTCTTCTTTCTTTTGATCTCTTCTTCTGCTTTCCTCTTTTCATAACGTTGTTGCTTTTCTGCTGCTCTTTGCTCTTTTTTAGCAACAGCCTTATCAATGGTACCCATTTTTCCATGACATCCTTTCTCACGTTGCATTTTCAAGAATTTCTTATCTTCTATTTTTATAAGCTGCATAGCATTCTCATGAGCAATGTCAAATAAGTTTTCCAGTTTATCTTTCCATTTTTCTTCTTTATTATTTAAATTTTGTGATCTTTTCAATTTGTTTGCTTTGTTTTTTTAAGCAGCTGCCATTCCTTCAGTATTCCTTGAATTTTATCTATTACATGTATTCTTTGTTTTGCTGGTATTCCTGCTTTTTTCCAAACTGCTAGCACATCATCTGCAGTAGAGCAGCATGATTCTCTAATGCCTTGCTTTTTAATATTTCTATAGTGCATGAAGAGGGCCATCATTTCCTTCTCTGATGGTAATACGGATGTTTTTAGTACTGCAGAGGGCTGCCAAATTAGCTATACCTTCAGTTTCTTTTTTGTAGAACTTCCCCAACTGAGCAACTAGGTGATGGTGAGTTAGGCCTAGCTTCCATAATCGATTAATTGGTATCAAAATTACGAGTTCCAAACAACAATTAAAAGCAAGCTAGTATATAAACCATTAATTAAAAATTCTGAAATATAAACAATTAAACATAAAATCATAAGTTGTAAAAACAAGCAAATTGAAAAAAGGGAAACTTTGACCCCTGGTAGCACACAGTAAATTTTATTTAAAATTCACCAAATTTGGCATACACTACTTTTTTGTCATAGGGAACAAAAATACAGGTTGAACAATTAAAAAAAAAACTGATTTTTTTGAATCACCCTATATATATATATATATATATATATATATATATATATATATAATATATTATATAATGCTTACAAAGAAAGTACGTTCGCAGGCAGTTCGACCGTCACAATTATTAGTATAGATAATGTTCCATTATGATACTGCAAGTCCGTATGAACAGCTATCACAATACAACTTTTTATATACTAGTGAATTTGAACCAAAAATAAACATTACACAATCAACCTCCACACTCTCTCATTCCTCTTCCCCACCCACCAGTCTTCTTTCTATTACGCTTGCTCATCCTTATCACATATTCATCATCCTTTTTAGATGTTTTTCGCTTCCATCCTCAACCTGTTTTGTTCTTCACATCCCCAGTTTGTGAGTGGTGAGAAAGTGTTTTGGAAACAGTAGACAATAATACTCCAGCTTTAGCAGCTATTTGTCTTGAGTGTTGCCTTCTTTATGAACAATAATTTTCAACCTACAGTATTCTTGTATGAAATTTCTTTATTTGGATCCATTATACTATCTCATCTGTAAAAAAAAAATTAGAAGATGAGACATTTTTTGTATTAAAGTTTAACAAATAAGGTGATATTTTTAAAGAAACTTGCGATTACATGAGGGTGTAAACATGTGTGAGTCATTAAATCTAAAACATGTTATATCAAATTGAATAGTATATTTACCAGTAAAGAACCTGGCCCTCAAAATTAGCAAAATCAATGAAAACTAGTGGTGTACTGATTCATCGCCACTGGCAGAATTGGCCATTTTTTGGGCATTGGCATGGGCCAAATTTAGCTGATTCTCTTACTGATTACACTGGTATGCATCAATTTTGCTGTCAAAGGTTTTGTAAGTGATTCTTATAGAATGTTTCCTGCTGATTTCGAATCTGCAATCCGTTTTTCTCAATCAGCTCAGGTTATCCGGCTATGGCCTCATAAGTAAAATAGAATTTTTCGTGATTTTGTCAAAGCGGAATTGGAACAGTAACATCTATCATCACTTGTTTCACTTGAATAATATCTTTTTTTACTTTTCAGGCATATAGATAAAATATTTCATAATGAATAGAGCGTGTAAAAATGGTCCCAATAGATTTTGCTACATATGTGGGACGGTTACCATGCCAAATAACCAGTCCCAAATCACTAAATTTGTGAAGACAATGTATAGAGCATACTTTGGAATTAAGCTAGGGGACCAGGACAAAAATTTCGCCCCTCATATGTGCTGCAAGACGTGCATTGAAAATTTGAGAAGATGGAGCAAAGGCAGAGCGAAATCTTTGCCTTTTGGAATTCCCATGATTTGGAGAGAAGGAAAGGATCACGTGACAGATTGCTATTTCTGCATGACAAACCTCCAAGGTGGGCTTATAAATTTATTTTTCTTAAATATTTTGAAATCCTCGTATGAAACTTGACATAATATTCACCATATATAGCATAATATTCACCATAATGGTAATCATACATTTACATATACATATTGTTATAGAAAATACATTTACCCATACATATTGTTATACAAGTTACATTTACATATACAATGATTGTATATTTTCTTTCTTTTTCATTCATATTGTCCCCGAAGGGACAATATGAATGAAAAAGAAAGAAAATATACAGACTCCATCGACCTATTTCATATCTTACAGACTGCAGCCTTCCCTCACGAGCCGCCACTGCCTGAATGCTTCTTCTACTTCATATGCAAGTTTTATATCCATGTTTCTGTGTTTCTATTTTCAGGAGTTAACAAGAAGAATAAACACATTGTTGTATACCCTGACATTCCTTCTGCTATGAGACCTGTACCCCATGGTCCTGGAATTCCAATACCCGACCCACCTCAAACCCTGGACTTCGATGATTCTGATGATGAATCAATGACCAATGCCAATGACCAGTCCCAGTCGTATATACCTCAAAATACCGCTTCAAATGAGCCGAGGCCTCTCAACCAGGCCAAACTTAATGATCTTACCAGGGATTTAGGACTTTCCAAATTAGCTGCCGAGATCTTGGGCTCACGACTTCGAGAGGACAACTTGCTGGCTCCGGGAACAACATTCTCCTGGTATAGGAAACGAGAGGAAGAATTCCGTAAGTTTTTTGCAGTGCACGAAAATACCTCTTCCTTAGTGTAATACTGCAGTGTTGAGGGGCTAATCGAATCCTTGGGCCTGCCATATAACGCATCAGAATGGAGGCTATTTATAGACTCGTCTAAACGAAGTTTGAAAGCAGTACTTCTCAACATTGGGAATAGGGTTGCATCAGTCCCTGTAGCACATTCCGTACAACTTACTGAGAGCTACGATAACATGAAAATTTTACTGGATGCTCTCGTATACGACCAAATAACTGGAGGATCTGTGGAGATTTGAAGGTAATACTAATATCATAAGTAAACTATTGCTATTGACTATGTTGTTTTTCCAAAGGTTATTTGAGAGCGTATAAGAACACTTAACTTCCCCACAGAAGTGATACAGTCCAATGCATAGATTCTTTTATCTGATAGAACAAATTCTCTAAATTCTTTAAATATTTTAATTTTTTTTCAGATTGTGGCATTTGTATTGGGAATGCAAGGGGGATACACGAAATACCCATGTTTCCTCTGCAAATGGGATAGCCGAGCGGATGAGAAGCACTATGCACAGCGTGAATGGGCATCCAGAGAGAATTTTGAACCTGGATCGCATAATGTCGTTTCAGTGCCCCTTGTACCACCAACAAAAATTTTGCTCCCACCACTTCATATTAAGCTGGGCTTGATGAAAAATTTCATCAAATCAATGAATAAGGAGGGTTCAACATTCCGATATCTCGAGAGTAAATTTCTTCATATATCTGATGCTAAACTAAATGCTGGGGTTTTTGATGGTCCTCAAATTCGAACTTTGATCAAGGATACTCAGTTCGAAAACGCAATGACTCCAACTGAGAAGAATGCCTGGCAGGCATTCAAATCAGTTGTCACTGATTTTCTTGGCAAGCGTAGAAGTCCAGAATACGAGTCCGTTGTCGAAAACTTGATGGAAGCTTTCAAAGCTCATGGGTCGCGCATGTCCATAAAAATGCACTTTTTGTGGTCCCACTTGGACTATTTTCCTGAAAATTGCGGGGATTATAGTGAGGAACAGGGTGAACGATTTCACCAAGATATCAAAATAATGGAAGAGAGGTACCAGGGAAACTGGGATATCAATATGCTGGCGGACTATTGCTGGTGTTTGAAGCGAGACGTGCCCGAAGAAAAACACAGACGGAAAGCCAAAAAAACTTCATTCCTTCCTCAATAAACGTGATTCCATATTCATTGTATGAATAAAAGTATTTATTCACACAATGTTTTCATTTTTCACGAGTGTTCTTATAATGTTACTCGTATCTACAGTGTTTAAGCTAAAAAAATCAATAAATTTGGGGATAAAATTGGACTTATAATAAATGGCCAATAGAGAAAAAACTTGACCTGATTGAGGAAAACCAGTCATTTTCGAATTCAGCATGGTCGAATTATACAGGGTGTCCCAGAATTAACTATCTATTTCAATGAAATTGGACAAATTTTTTAAAAACACACTTTTATTTATGTTTTATATTTTTAATGTGTTAAAAATGCATAAATTTCTAAATTTTTTTCAGAATTTTATTTTCATAATTTTTTCATTATCTGGTCCAATGAAAGACCGTCTGAAGTCATAGAATGGCAAAGAGAGTCTCCAAAAGTTAACGTGTGGCTTGGAATGACCAAATCCAAAATTTATGGTGCTCCATCTTGTTGAAACAACATTAGCAAGAATGCCATCATCAAGAAGCTGTGGTTCGAGAAACTGCTGAAGCATATCAAGGTAGACGGTACCTGTTACAGTTGCTTCCGCAAAGAAGAATGGGCCATAAATTTTGGATTTGGTCATTCCAAGCCACACGTTAACTTTTGGAGAGTCTCTTTGCCATTCTGACTTCAGACGGTCTTTCATTGGACCAGATAATGAAAAAATTATGAAAATAAAATTATGAAAAAAATTTAGAAATTTATGCATTTTTAACACACATTAAACATGATAAACAAATAAAAGTGTGTTTTTAAAAAATTTGTCCGATTTCATTGAAATAGATAGTTAATTCTGGGACACCCTGTATAATATGAGTTGAAAAAACCCTCACAGCAGACAAAAAAATTTCATATGCATACCAGTGTTATTTGAAATTTTAAAATTTTCATTATAAAACAAAATCCATATTTACAGAAAATTAAACACTAAAAAAAACATTGATAACACTGGTCAACTAAGATTTTTCATCAGAGTAAAATTTGTGGTGGCTGGATAGCATTTTTCACGCTGATTCCAAAACTGCATTCAGATTTTTTCTAGCACGTATAGTTTTCAAGATGAAGGCATATATATAACCACAGATTTAACCATTTTAAATATGCAAAATACTAATATTTCAACATTTGATTGTGTTTATTTTATTGTGTTTTTTTAGTTTATTCATCTTATTTATTTCACTTATCTTAATTATACATCTTATGTATTTCAGGTGTGAGCTTTTACGTCTAGCAGCATTGTGATTCAGGCAACAACGCCGTGCTTTGTGTGTCAAAAGATCAGTCCAGTCCAAGAAATTGTTGTGTCAAGTTGGTGTACATTTTTTTTGAATTTATAGTTTGCTCAGGTCAGTCAACATGCCTCGACAATGTAAGAATGACCCCGACAAGTTCTGTTTCGTATGCGGCCAGTTGACAACTAAAACACAGCGACGAAGTATTACAACCGACATTAAGAAAATATACAAGCTATACTTTGGTTGCCATCTAGGTGACCAAGATAAACCATGGGCGCCACATCAAATCTGTTCTGGCTGTTCAAATGGATTACGTGATTGGCTTAACAAAAAGAAAGCTTCAATGCCATTTGCCATACCCATGATATGGAGGGAGCCGAGAGATCATCATGAAGACTGTTATTTTTGTAGTGTGAACTTAATGGGGTTTTCTGCCAAAAACAAACACCAGATTGTATATCCAAACTTGGATTCAGCACGTAGACCAGTAAAACATGATGAAACATTGCCCATTCCAATTCCCCCAAGTGATAGGCTAGATTCTATCATAGATGACATGGAAAGTGATGAAGGTGCAACTGGCGTTTCCGGACCATCTACAGAACCAGAGTACACTTTTGAAGGTAGACATTTAGAGCCTAAAAAGTTAACCCAAGGACAGTTGAATGAGCTTGTTAGAGACTTATCGCTGTCTAAAGAGAAATCAGAGCTTCTCGCCTCAAGACTAAAGGAGAACAATTTACTTGAGAACAATGTTCGTATTAGTTACTACCGAAAGCGGAATTTTGAATTAACAGCATTCTTTTCAGTAGACGGTCATCTCTGTTATTGCCATGACATCAATGGACTATTTACAGCCATATCTCAGACGTATGTGGCATCTGAGTGGCGCCTCTTTATTGGTTCGTCGCAGAGAAGCCTGAAAGCAGTTCTTTTGCATAATGGTAATATAATGCCATCCATCCCCATTGCCCATTCCGCCTATCTAAAAGAGACATATGACAATATGGATATACTACTTAAGGCAATCAAATACGACAGTCATCAATGGAATGTTTACAGTGGAGATCTAAAAGCTATAGGAATGCTTATGGGTATGCAGTCAGGATTCACAAAATTTTGTTGTTTCCTTTGCCTGTGAGACAGTCGCGCCACTATAGAACATACACCAAAAGTGACTGGCCACTTAGGTATACATATGTCCCAGGGATAAGCAATGTCCAGTCTGTCCCTTTAGTGGATCCCCAAAAGATCTATCTGCCACCTCTTCACATTAAACTTGGTTTAATGAAGAATTTTGTTAAAGCAATGGGTAAAGTCAATTCTGAAGGGTTCCAATACCTTTCAAGGAAATTTCCGAAGGTTACTGCAGCAAAATTGAAGGATGGAATTTTTGTTGGGCCACAAATAAGGGAGGTTTTGAATGACACTGAATTTGAAAAAGTCCTAAGTCCGCTGGAATTGAAGGCTTGGCTGGCGTTCAAATGGATATGTGAAAACTTTCTTGGAAGCAACAAGTCACCTGCGTATAAGGATGGAGTCAAGAACCTCCTTGATGCCTTCAAAGAAATGGAGTGTCGAATGTCGTTAAAAATTCACTTCCTGCATTCCCACTTAGATTTCTTTCCTGAAAACCTTGGTGCAGTGAGTGACGAGCAAGGAGAGCGCTTCCATCAAGATATTCAGATGATGGAGAAGCGCTACCAAGGATATTGGAATGAAAGCATGATGGCGGACCATTGTTGGATGCTGTATCGTGACAATCCAGGCCAAATTTACAAAAGGAAATCACACTCACAGCGCTTTTAATAAAATAATGTATATATTCTTTATTTATAAGTACATTGAATAAGGTATACCGTATGATGTATTTGTTGTTTAGCATTCCTAAGTGTGATCTATACATCCATAAATCTTCTTATAGCAATATCAAAAACTTAAAAATATCAAAACCAGTGTATCTATATAACTATACGTGCTAGAAAAACAATAAAACCAGATTCGGAATCAGCGCGAAAAATGCATTAAGAAAAGTGTGATCATGTTTGTGATGAGAAAAAAAAGTTTCATTTTGTTGGCCAGTGTAATTTATACTCATTTTCAAAGTGTAATTATATAAAAATATTTTTATATTCACAAAAATGGCAACGCATAACAAGTTAAGTTGTCCATAAATTTAAATTTTCTCGACTAGCTAATCCCTGAATATTATAAACTATTGTAATGTAATTGTTTGTGTAATGTCTATTTTTGGTTCAAATTCACTAGTATATAAAAAGTTGGGATTACCTGAAGATCAGGGCCCCCAGCCTTCTTTAGTTAGCTTTATAAGGCTAACTAACAAAAATATCACGACCTAACCTAACCAATCGTCAAGGGCGTACAGTTGTGACCTAACGATTGGTTAGGTTAGGTGATATTTTCGTTAGTTAGCCTTATAAGGCTAACTAAAGAACGCTGGGGGCCTTGATCTTCAGGTGATCCAAAAGTTGTATTGTGGTAGCTGTTCATATAAACTTGCAGTAATCATAATGGAACCTCATTACTGTATGAGACTAGTAAACTACATGGAGTTCAACGTTGTATACGATCATATTAATTGTTTATCTTTATGAACACAGACATCACAATATAATTTACACGTATGTCAATGAACACATTCAATTGCCCTTTAGATATATATGTCTGTGTTATATGTTGTTGGACTCGGTTGTCCCCCTTCACCCAACCTTCACCCCAGTTGGGGTACCTTGACTATCACTGCGGCGTTGCCACATGTACGAAGTCACCTGTGAGATGAGGAACATTACATATGCGTGGCAACTGTACATTGTTCGTTAAAACGAACTAATCTCGTAAATTTAGTTTGTTTTATAACTTATTTGGGATCCTTAAAGTTTTGTAAACACTAAATGAATAAACGTAATGAGTACGTGAAAATCAGCATATTCGTCGCCTCCAAATATCACCTACAGTATTTTGAAACTTCATCGAATAGAATATGATGAGGTGACATGAAAATTGATGGCTGCCAGAGATTGCAAAAGATAGCGGAGATTGGGACGGCGATAACAGATTTTCTCGGACATCCTTGAGCTATATGACATCAATACTCAGGTTGTATCAATTATTAATAATGAATTTTACTGAATAAGTTCTCTGTTGACTCATTTCTTGCATGTTTTTCGCGCATGTGGTTGATTTTATAATATTATATATATATATATATATATATATATATATATATATATATATATATATATATATATATCGCACATCATAGGAATTTTTAGTGTTGACTATAATATTTATTTTTTCTTTTAGGTAGGGGATGGCTGCGAAATTAACAATAGACGAGAGACAAATCGATGAATCGGTACAGAATTTAAATTCTGTACAGATTCATCGATTTGTTGTACCTGGTATTCCATACATTAAAACCAAGCTCACCCTCTCGTCTATTGTTAATTTCGCAGCCATCCCCTACCGAAAAGAAAGAAATATATTATAATCAACACTAAAAATTCCTATGACGCGCGACTTTTGCGCCACCATATATATATATATATATATATATATATATATATATATATATATACTCCCTGAAGAAATGCTTCAAATTTATGTAAACGAGTCGGCAAGTCGACAGTTTCCCTATAATTGTGTAGTCTTAAAGTGTTCATTGTTGACAATGTTGAGACAACACTGAATTCCTGGAGAGGAAACACACAGAGCAAAACTTTCGTTTTCAAACTTCAAGTACACACACACACACACACACACACACACACACACACACACCTTTCAAATGTTCCGTGTGATGATTCCTCATTTCATGAAGGTCAAGCTTGTCGCCCCTCCTCATGAGTTGGCTTGGTGAAGTAGTGAGTTGGTTTCTTGTACTCTCCACCTCGCATAGCCAGGTACGCCCGGCTCATCGGGGATTGTTCTGAACCAGGCGTCTACTCTTATTTTGAAGATGTCCACTGCAACACCACTCGTGTTCCTTTGGTCTTTCGGCAGCTGATTAAACAGTTTTGGTCTTCTCGCAACAAAACTA